>CM060872.1:23435109-23929573 GCA_030737845.1 Acorus calamus | reverse complement strand
CAAGACTTTTTCATTTCATTTTCCATGACTTACATGTTGGACAAACCCTCTATTTATAGGGGTAACAATCATAATGAATCATTCATTTATTTGCAATATACATGAATTAACAATTATTATTGACACACTAATAGATGACAATTTAAGGCAGTAATCACTATATTATACATGCACCTATGGGTCATCCACATTACATGCATCCACTCTTGATTTTACATTCATATGTATGTATATATTTTACAACTCTCTCCCTTGGATGACCATACATCAAGAATATGCTTCGTTAAAACATTGCTAAGAAAAACCCTGTGGGATAAAAACTCAGCAAAGGAAAAATAGTATAATATTTTGGTGTATATTTTTGTACTGCCTCATTAAAACCTTGTCAGAAAAACCCAGTGGAAAAAATCTGGTCGAAGAAAAAAGAATACAATACACAAATATTTTGAATTAAATTACTCCCCCTGCTTTTAGCATGAAAATCTTTGAGTCGACGCATTCCAATGTTTTGCATCAATTTCTTGAACGTCGCAGTTGGTAATGCTTTGGTGAATAGATCTTTAATGAAGCCTTCTTTAAGTAATGCTATACATGTAATATTATCTTCATTATGAATGTTGAATTATATTTAACCATTAGAAAATGATTTTAAATAAAATAAACCCACATTTGTTATTTTTACAAAAAAAAATGTGTTTTTCGCAATACCAAAGTCTTCATTTAGAATAAAACCTGGCCAATTAGGTAACTAAAAATATAATGTCAAATTCAATACCTTGTGTGAAATATAATAAATCACTTATTGCACTTATACTATTGCACTAAGATATGTTATTTCAAGACCAAGAAGATTCTTTTGGATAAAAAATTATCCCTTATTTGGGTCAAACGACCTGATATTTATAAAGTGCTTCAAAACATTATTGACTATACTTGTTTGATGGACAAGAGCCCTTATTGCACTTACACTATTGCACTAAGATATGTTATTTGATCTGCAAGTCGAGACAATGTCTTGTTTTCCTAAGATTTATCATTTCAAATTCTTTCTTATAAAGCAATTTTTGTAAGTTTTTCTTGAATCCCTAACAGATTCAAATCATCAATATATACTACAATAATATCAAATCTAGATTCTGATTTCTTGATGAAAATATAAGGGCAAATCAGATCATATCCTTCTTTCAATAAATATTCATTAAGGCTGATTGTACCACATGCGCCCAAATTGTTTTAACCCATATAAAGATCTTTGTAAATTGCTAAAAGACATGCTTCAGGATGATTTATTTGCTTCAGGCATTTTAAATCCTTCAAAGATCATATATATATCACTATATTGTGTTCCATATAAGTATGTTTCATCTGCATATCTAGTCCTTCTGAGACTCTCAAAGTAATAAAACAAAATGTGATTGCATCCTTTGCAAGAGAATATATCTCTTTATTATATATCATGTCACTGTTAGAAACCTTTTTTCACAAGACATGTTTCATATCTCAAATTTTTATTTTTGTCATTAGGCATTCATACAAATACTTATTTGTATCATGTATACTTTACATCTTCACGTGTTTGGACTATAAGTCCAAATACATCACGTTTCGCTAGCGAATTTAATTCAGCCAGTATTGCCTCTTTCTAATTTGATCAATCATTTCTCTGTCTATATTCTTCAACATTTTACAGTTTAGGATCCTCATAATATCAAGAGCAACATTATATGAATATACATTGTCGACAATGATTTTATTATAATCCATCTTTCTTCTTTATTATTTATGAGATCTCATTGTTTACATGTGCCCCTCAGGGGCTACCTCTTCTGGAGTTTTTTAGAAAGATGAAATTAATGAATTTCTTCTGATGCGTGTATTGAGGTCTCTTCATTAACACTAGCCTCTTTATTTACCTTTTCTCGTGCTTTTCTCTTTCTGAGAATTAATTTTGTCTTTTACACTAATCGGTCGGCCACACTTTTGGCATTCCTTATATTTATATGTTGAATGTTGTTCTAAATCATGATTTTAGCGACTATAGCAAATATATCATCAATGATCATTTGTTTGTGATCCCACAAGATCTTTTTGTATTTGTATAACTGATGGAATTTCCTCATTTCCATGTATATCCTTTGGGGACATGTCAATTCAGGGACGTGTGCCTCTTCAGATATTTTATCTTCTACAGAATTTAATAGTGTGGATCTTACAAGTGTTTCAGGCTCTTCTGGAGCACTATTTTTGTCCTTCAGAGAAATAATCTTTTGAACATATAGTTCTTCCATGCTTCAGGCATGTTTCGTGAATTATTTATTTGGCATACTGACATTTTTTTCAATTAGAACACCAATCTGAACTGGAGTTTTTACAGTTGAATATGTGACCTTGTCACTTTTCTGTATAAGTAAATGCATCTGACACTGATGTTCAATTCTCTTATGATAAAGTGTTCTAATAAATTTCACGTCATTCTTCAAGCGACAGATTTCCTCCTCCTAACGACGGGAATATTGTCTCATTATAATGATAGATCACAATTTGTATGGTAAAAACATCCTCATCACTCGACAAAAGAAACTTCTGGTTCTTTGTAATTGAATTTTCAACTGTTTGAAGCATCATGATGTATCTTATGGTCATATAATATTTGCTCTTTGGGAGCCTTTAATCTAATTTATAGTACCAGAATTAATATTAATATTAAACTCAAAAATAATAAGACAAATATAAAAATAAGAAAATACATTTGAGATAACAAAAAAAATATAAAAATATAAAAACATAAATGACAAAAATCTGATCGTACATCAGGTACGTGGCCATTTTTTTTCTTGAGCATCACATAAATAACAATCATTTTTCTTATGTTAGGGATTTGTTCTACAAATATTTTCCCTTTAATTATGCTTCTTTCAATAGCAATCCACTTCTAGTGGTTTGAAATGTTCTACAAACTCTATGATTGTTGTGCTTTTAATTAAATAAATCACGATATCATCATTATTGACCACAACTTCCATGGCTAAAATAAAATACATTCCCGCTAGGATACATGAATCTTTTTTTTATTTTTTATGGTCCTACAAGTACACAAGCAGCCATGAATTGTGTATATCCTTCAGGGACAATAAAATTTCATAAAAATTTCATAACTTTTGTATTGTATGTAGTCTTTCAGGGACACTTTTAATCATATCTTTTACATGATCTTTGAAGGATACATGTGATCATATATATATATATATACGGGGGCGATTAGGTGCGGCGTGCGGCAAGTGCGGCGGCGACGTGGGCCGTTCGATCGCGGGTCCATCGCATCCAACGGTCGATGTGAATCGCACCCGACCGTCCGATGCGATGGACCCGTGATCGACGGCCCACGATCGACGCCGCACCTGCCGTTCGCCGCAGGTAATCGGCCCCCTATATATATATATATATATATATATATATATATATATATATATATATATATATATATGGTCGCGATTACGTGCGGTATGCGGTCGGTGCGGTTTACGACGTGGACTGTCCGATCGCGGGTCCATCGCATCCAACGGTCGAAGTGAATCGCACCCGACCGTCCGATGCGATGGACCCGTGATCGACGGCCCGTGATCGCGCACCGCACCGACCGTAAACCGCACCTAATCGGCTCCCTATATATATATATATATATATATATAGAGAGAGAGAGAGAGAGAGAGAGTCGCGATTACGTGCGGTGTGCGGTCGGTGCGGTGTGCGATCACGGGCCGTCGATCACGGGTCCATCGCATCCGACGGTCGATATGAATCGCACCCGACCGTCCGATGCGATGGACCCGTGATCGACGGCCCGTGATCGCTGCCGCACCCGCCGTTCGCCGCACCTAATCGGTTCCCTAAAAGAACTCAGCCTTGATGTATTCAAATACATGATATTTCATTAAGAATGAGACATCCAGATAAATTAAATTAGTGTATAAAATACAATATGAAGACAAATTTAACTTCATCGTTTCCTTTAACAAATTCATCATGGACATGCTATTTCACCATGCATGCTAATATATATATAATTTGTACCGTGCAGAAATGATGCAACCAAGTTATTTGTAAGCATAAGAGAAAAGGCTACGTATAGTAATTTAATTACCACAAAAAAAAATTATTTGCAAGCATAATCCTTTGACATCACATAAATTTAATAAATCCTTTAACAACATGGTAGCCTCAAGAGAAACAATAGGAATAAGAGCACAAGTATAGAGATTAAGGGCATAGAGAGTGGATACCGTCTTTTTTATAACAAAATAAAATGAAACAAATAAGAAACTCAATTATATAACGTTTTTCGGATTAGATAATTCTATTCAGCCATATAAATATCAAATAGTTTTAAGTAGAGGATATTCTATTCACAGAAGATAAACATATACAATTAGCCCTGTAAATAGAAGTCGCATAACACGCTTAATTACAACTACATAACAGAACTCCAATAGTTTGATGTAAAATATATATCCAACAAAAAAAATACAAATCGAAATTCTTTTAAACATTGTTAGGAACAAATAACGGCATGTGAATAACATGAACATATCAATTACATAATAAGATGGGATTTGATATAAGCCATATATTCATTTGAATATTACATGTATAAAATAAGATTGAACATGGCCGAAATCCAGTGATGATAAACATGTATATATCATGCCAAAATGCTATCAATGCAATGATGTTATTCACGTAAAAAATAAACATGTATCCAAATTAAAGAAAATAGAAGGATTATCTGCAAAGCTTTCCAGATGAAAAAATATATATGATAAAGAGTAACATATAAATCCATCAGTAGACTTAAATAGATTTTTTTTTTCACATAAAAGATGATGGTGTAAAAATCAAATATATAGAGAGTTATACAATGATAACATCACATAACAAAATGAAATAGTGATGGTATAAGATCAATTGAAATTCAGGAGTGACACTTGTAAATGCTCACGGTGTGTTTGATAGAGGAATAGCCAACTACCATGTTAGATACCTTTATAAAAAAAATGTTTATGCAAAATTAATACCCATATAATACAAACCGATCTCTTTGACAAAGAGCTCTCGTGCTGATAACGTGTTATAAAATAAAAGAGAAAGAGATGGAAACACAAAACAAACACAAGATAATTTGGAGCACAAGAGGGGTAGAGAAAGTATTATTCAAGAATTTCTTATTTCATTTTCCATGACTTACATGTTGGACAAACCCTCTATTTATAGGGGTAACAATAATAATGAACCATTCATGTATTTGCAATATAAATAAATTTACAATTATTATTGACACACTAATAGATGACAATTTAAGGTAGTAATCACTATATTATACATGCACCTATGGGCCATCCACATTACATGCATCCACTCTTGATTTTACATTCATATATATATGCATGTATTTTACAACAAAAACAAATATAAATGCACTCATATTTTTAATAATCAAATCATATTTCAATTTAACCATTTAATTAACCATGTGTTTGATCTCTAGCATAATTTTGCTTTAATCATGCATAAGATGTGTTTGAATGCTTTTTTTATATCATCCAAATGAGGTTACAATGATTTCATCTAATGTTGGGGTAGAGTCGAACAAATTTAAACAATAACGTCATGCATCATATGTTTATCTATTTTCAGTTGGTGACAACGAATTATATTTTGAATATCATTTTATTTTATAATAATTCATTATATTTTAAATATCCTTTCATTTTATAAGTATCCCCTTATCCTCATAACATCATGATTTTTTTATTTAATTATAAGTTAATAAATATATTAATCTAATTTTAGTTGGTATATATATATATAAAACATCAAATACATATAATTTATGTAAATTATTGATATGGTTTTATATAAGATATGATGAAGTATATTGGAATAAATTATGAATGAGATTAAAACGATATGAATGGATTTTCATGGGATTGATTAAAATTGTAGGGGTAAAATGGTCAAATAGTTATGATTAAAGTGGTATGAATGGATTGTAATGGGATTGAATGATTTAGTAGGGATAAAATGGTCATTTGGCAAGTTTTTAGGTTAAGAGACTTTTATATAGTAGTATAAATATAGACGTAAGCATTGGACACTATTATTTTCTGAATGAATGACGGTAGCCGGTAGGTTGCCAATCATTTTGGAAAGAAGAAAAACTCTTATGTGATATATAAAACATTGATCAACGAATGTAGCATGATATTTATATGAGTTTTCCCTTTCAACAAAATGGCTAAAGTTTGGAAAATGTCATTTTGTTTTTATTTTATTATGTCTTAACACCAATTTTAGCAATAAAAGTGATGGTTGCAAGATTTATCTTTATTAAAAAAAATATCTCCATCTCTTGATATATATTCTATTGCATTTAGGATGTAATAATTAAATTGAAAAATATTATTTGCAAAAGTAGAATATGTAAATGTATCTCAATGCATGTATTCAGTTCATCCAAGTATGTACTATGTAATTTATTTTTTAATAAAATTATCTGTTATTGAGTAAATATATATATATACTTAAAAAAATCATAAAATGTTCGAATACAAAAATTATGCTGAAAAATAAGAAAAATGATATACTTGACTCCGTGTGCAGCCCTGTCCATAGTTTATAACTATTTTGATTTTTTTTTAATTATACACTCTCCTATCAAAATAAATATTACTATATGAATTTAAGTATACATTGAAATACATTATCACATTTTTCTTTGAAAAAAGAAAACAATTGCAGCCATATACATTGTAACAGAGGGCATACACATACATTGTTATTTGTGTTTGTAAATAGTAAATCATAGAAAATAAAAACTGTTAATTGTGCTTTTAATGAAAAATGACATTAAATAATAATACATTGTTTGTGTTTATCACAAAAAGTGATGAAAAATGATAAAAAAAAATCTTTTTATCAATGAAAAGACTTTGTTCAGTCCATCACCAGCCCTTTACTCTACTGAGCCGCCCCTTCAAATATAAATAAAAAAACCCTCGACTGATTAACCAAATTATCAAATTCCTCAACAATCTTTCCATATTTAATCATTATCTATTATGCCGTCTCATATATCAAGCCATCTTTCCCAAAAAAAAAAATTTGAACACTTTCATTCGTCTTCCAATTCATTTTTTTAAAAAAAAGCACATACCAATCGTCCTAGTAATATCAAATCACAAATCTAGATCTAAGATTTAAATTTAGATATATTAAGAAAAAAAAAACCTAGTTCTATTCAACAAATAAAAAATATGCATGGATACGTTAAGAGAAAAAAATGTCCGAAAAGAACTCTGTATTAACTTGACCCAAACCGTGTTAACTCGGGTCGGTAAACCCATTGAGCAAAGAAAATGCAGTCCGATATATCGATTAAAATAGATCAATTGTAAATTTGTAATAGAGGGCATGCAATGATCGCCACCGCCGCCACCGCCACCACCGCCATAAGCAATACCAGCACAGGTAGTACTGAAGGATGAGAAGAATTGTAAGGTGATCCCTTATTAGTCATCTCTTTTTTGGTGTGTGTGTGTGTTACATGTAACAAAACAATATACATAGTATCAGGGACACCAAAGAACATTGCGTGTGTTACATCCGGTAGCGGTGCTACCGACGATCAGGGACACCAAAGAACATATAAAGACAATATAGCTTTCGTTTAGATAGAGAATTAAGTTATTTAGAAGTTTATAACTATTTTAGTATATAAATAATGATAAAGTCATTTTTTGTTTAATTGTATTTTGAATTGTTTTAGTTGGGAAATGTAATAATAACAAAAAAATTTGTTGGTTGAATAAAATGTGAATAAAATGATAATAAAGATTTATAAAATGTGAAAAAATAATTACAATTGATTTATAAGAGGTGGTGACAATTGATTTGATAATAGGTCTACATATTCTTTTGGGTTAAATAACCTGAAATTACTTAATTTCAAGAGTTCGCTAAAACTTATATAACATTTTATACCAGTTAATTCTGGCGTACAGATTGTCATTTATTCCAGTCTTTCAAATCTATTTTGAGGTTATTCCGACTAATTCCCATTTATTCTAGTCCTATTCTCGAACCAAATGGGGGCATAGTGAATAGTTCCAGTCCGTGGGATCGTCTGGCACTTTTGGCCTCCTCTCAATTCTAGTTTTATATATTTCTTTTTTTTTTTTGAGCTCTGTGACACAGTTTCTTTTTTAATCTTAATTCTAGTTTTATATATTTCGTTAACGTCATATACTCACATTAACGAGATATATGTCTTGTTAGAAATTTTTTATATTTTTAATAAATTCATTCATACAATTTAATGGAGCGTATGTTTTATTTTTGTATAAAAGTATGTATCTCATTAGATAAGTATTATTTTCTATAAAAAATCAAAACTTATGTGAACTAGAATTAAAGCTGAAAAAGAATTGTACCTAACTTCTTTTTTTTCCGTTTAAGTATAGAAGTATAAAAGTTGTGAACTCCATCGACTTTTGTAAAATCTACTGCTTAATCGGATGATATAAATTGTTTTTATCTATGGTTGATCTATGATGTTGATTGTTTTTATTTTTGGTTGATCTATGAGAACTTCAAGTTATCCCTTTTTAATCCCAGATATGTGATGTGATGATTTTCATGGCTGAAGTATTGGGTCTATTATAGAAAATGGATAAAATTTCAATGATAAATTATCACAATTTAAGGGGACAACACTATGATAATATGGCATACATTAAATTATTAAATTTGTAGTATATACTACACGATCACAATGTATGAAAATTATATATTTTTTTTAAAGGAAAATAATCATATTAGTGTATGTCTGTGTACACTTTAATTTTTATAATAGTATGTATTTTAATAAACGAATATATTTTGTCTTATAAAAAATGTAAAAACTAGACCATGCATATTATTGTCCCATAATTTATGTTTTCACTCTTTTATCTCAACCCAGGGTGTATTTTGCGTGGTGGCTCCCACGGTGGGATATGTTAATGAGAAAATTGTATGAGTTTGATTGGATCTGATTTAAGTAGGATCCTCTGCAACTTAATAGTTGCTTTATTAATTTTTTAATTGTATGATTTTTTTAACCTAAAAAGGATGATGGCGGTTTGAAAATCTAAACAATACTAAAAAAAATGTATTTGAGTCCGCGTTTGAAATTTATTTTGTTTTTCAAATACAGAATCTACCCGAACATAAGAGCCTAACGGGCCCTAATCCGAAGATTATTACAAAGTCTAAAGATGAACAAAAGATAGAGATTACATAGATAGATAAGAGGGATCGTAGCCTGCCATATTGACATCATTCAATCTTCTTCAAGATTAAGCCCGACAACGATTATATGCATTGCATCCCCTGCTGAGGTACGGTAGTCCCGGGGGTTTATTGTAAACCGGTCTGTTTTTCAGTAAGGCATTATTACTTATGAAGGCTAGGAGGTGCCTCCTGAGGCCGTTCTCTGACTCGCCGACGACCATCAGAAGCTCCTCCTCCTCTCCGTGGCACTCCGCGATGGATCCGTTGCACCTCGCCCCGTTGAGAGCTGACCCTGAGACGACATTTGTCGTCATCGCCGCCACCGCCGCCACCAGAAGCAATACCAGCACAGCTAGTGCTGAAGTATGAGAAGAATTATAAGGTGATCCCTTATTAGTCATCTCTCTTATGCTCTCTCTGTGTGTGTGAAGATGTGTGTGTGTTACATATAACAAAACAGTAAATAGTGCTACATATATATATAGTGCCAGGGACACCCAAAGAACATTAATTGCATTGGGGGGGGGGGGGGGGGGGGGGGGGGGGGGTTGGCCCAGATAAAGATATAGGAACCACTATCTCAGCCTCTCTTAGTGTTTGGTTGCGCGATTGCAAAACTGATTTTGCAGGAAACTCACTTTCTTTGTTTTTTGAAATCGCAGCTTTTGGATACTATTTGCCTGCAATCGCTGGATCTAAAACTGCGATTGTAAAACTGTTTGGTTGCACGATTGTAAACGCAGCTTCCTGCAATCGCAAACACTGCGCAATCGTGCAACCAAACACACTCTTAATCCTAGTCCATGGGATTGTTTTAGCCGTCTCTAAGAGTGGGTAAAAGTTTTTTTTTGTTTTTTTTTCCTATACACTGAAAAAATTATTAATAGAAAAACGTGTTCCTATAAGGATACTGGAACGCACAGTTTTTTTTCCGACATCAATTCTAGTTTTATATGTTAACGAGATATATATATCGTTAAAAAATTTTAGTGCATCCATGCAATTTGTTGAAGCATGTGCTTCTTTTTTTATAAAAATATGTATCTCATTAGATGAGTTATGCTATTTTTAAAAAAAATCAAAACATATGTAAACTGAAATTGGAATTGAAAATTGATTTTATATAAAATTTTCTTTTCTTTTTTTTCTTTAAGTATAGAAGTATAAAAGTTGTGAACTCGATCGAACTTTTATAAAATCTATAGCTTAATCGGATGATATAAATTGTTTTTATTTTTGGTTGATCTATGATGTTGATTGTTTTCATTTTTTTTTTTTTGTTGATATCTGAGAAATTTAAGTTAACCCTTTTTACTCCCAGATATGTGATGTGATGATTTTCATGGCTGGACTGTTGGGTCTAATATAGAAAATGGATAAGATTTCAATGATAAATTAATTATCATAATTCAAGGGAACAAAAGGTATTCCGTAACTATTGTAGTGTGTATTGCATGCACTATGGTAGTGTCTGAAAATTTTTTTTTTTTTTTAAATTATATTAATGTATTTAATTGTATATATATTTTATGTACTTTTTATGATATTATGCATTTTAACAGACAAGTGTGTGTGTGTGTGTTTAACTGGTGTGAACTGCATACAGGATTGTACATATCATTTTCTCATAATTTATGTTTAACTCTTTTACCTCAACCCTTACCCCATCACCAAACTAAAATCATGAAGTATAAAAGCCCATTGGATTTGGATTTTTGATGGCATACTAGAATATGAAAAATGTTTATGTTCAACCCCTCCGTGATCATACAAGTTTAGATCCCTTTTAAAGTACATATTTAACTGACAAAGTATATTTTTCAATTTGTAAAAACAAAAGTACACGATCATATTAATTTAACGTATATATTTTACATTTTTTATAATACGGTAGATTCCAATATATTCAAATATATATTTTATGAAGTGATTTTATATATTGTGTTTATGAAGAAACAACTACAAACAATACTATAAAAGGGACTCCAAATTACACACATTTTACACTACTCACGGGCTGCATATTGTGCCAGTTCCACACAATTATTGCATGTGAACGTGAAACAGATGAAGCTAAAGTGTCCGTGAATTGCCAATCTATAAATTAATTAGTTGTTGTATATGACAATACACCTAATTAGTTAGTTGTTGTGCATGTGGCAAACATTAATGAATCTCATGATCAACCAGTTCGGTTTGTGAAAGTCTCGAAGGAGGCTATACGAGGTCCGAAGTGCTCGCTCATTTTGCTAGATCGAGCAGATCAAATGGTATCACGAGGTATCTTCTGAATCTTTCAATTAGACGTATTTTGAGTTCTTATGTATATACATTGGATATAATTATATCTTTTGTACAGGAGGCACCAACCTCCAACACCTTGTTGTGCTAAATCTTAAATAATACAAATGCCTATCTTAGGCTTTCACCAAAAAAAAAAAAAAATTAATGAATCTGAGATTCCTCATATGGTATTTAACACCCCCTCTCTCTCTCTCTCTCTCTCTCTCGCTCATGTGCTGTGATACTTTTGATTGTTGAGTTGGAATTTTGATTCTATGAAAATATGTAAAAGCTTTACATGATCAGATTGCCAGAGATAAAAAATTACCTTAACTAGATTTCCTTCACAGAACACAGTGCCTCACCTTTTAGTATATTGAAGCGAATCATCAATGGCAGATTCAAGATTTTTTTTCTAGTGGGGGCCATCAATAATAAATAAATATAAAGGATAATGTTACGTACAATCTATTTCCCAATCCCAATTATAATCCACAAGTACTTTGAATTTTTTTTTAAATATTATACTCCATCTAAAAAAGTATATGATTTTAAAAAAATGTGAAACATTTCTAAAGGGACATATAGCTATGCTTTAGGATATGGTCGGATAACTATTCTAAGGGAGGATTAGAATTGGTTTTCAGGTGTTATCTATGCTAATGGATAAAAAATACACGTCTGTGCCATTTTAAAAAACTTATCGATGCCACACAACATAGACATCCCAAAACTGTCACATCTATCATATCACACATACATCTCTCACACTCTTTATTACCAAACAGCAACAATTTATGTAGAGGTATAATTACCTTTTAAAAATTCATAAATTTTTTATCTATCTTTTATCCACCACTTATCCTTACATTATCCAAAGTGAACAAAAAAAAGTGTTACTTTTACGTTTTCTAATAAAAATTACAGAAAAACCAATCAAATAAAATTTTATTTATCTACATGCATGAATTGTTATATATCTCGGTATAACAAACGAGGGTCAATAACTCTAAGTCACACTCACCTACAAGAGGTACATTTTTCATACATCAAATTTACTCTTGCTGACAATGTAAAAAAGGAATGGCAGACGCAATTGATGTATTTATATTTATTAATTTTTGTAAGTATGTTTTATCATAGCTTAGGAGCATCATTTTTTTAAAAAAAAGAAAGATATTATTATATCTATATATACCAGTGAAAAAAATGATATCCGTACGTAGTTCTCTCTTTCAAATGATATAGTTAAACCACTATTTGCAAATCAAGAAATGATATTGTAAAAACAGAGACATCCCTAATATTTATGTGATAATTTTGGTTCTAGTATAGAAAACGGATAACATATTGATGATAATTATCATAATTACAGGAGATAAAAAATCTATATTTTGACATTATCTTTATTCTTCATATTAAAAAAGATAAATAAAATTCTAGCTTTTACATTGGACAAAAATAATCTAATCCAATGTTCATGTCTGATTCAAAATTGGAACAGTTGTTTGCATTTCATCCTTAATTTTTTATTATCAAACATCATAATTATGTTTAATTATTCAGCTATGTTACACGTAGTCCGCGTGAATAATGCTGCAGGCAATCCATATACCTCCATAGCAATCAAATGAGATATATACCTCCTTAATATACCCCATTTGTGAGGTGTATACCTGGTTTGTCAAGTTTTTATAATTTTATATTTATTAAAATGAGTTCATTCAAATTGAAATGAAATAATATATAATTTTTTATCAAAATATATTACAGATTAAGACGAGACTCATATTTTTTAAAATAATAAAATATTTGGGGATTGTACATGGGACTGTCTGCTGGGTTGTCCCTAACATTATTCTTAACTCTCTTAATAGTTTCAAGTCTTAGCCTCTCACCAAACTAATTAAGTCATGCATGAAGTATAAAAACACATTGGGATTTTTTTTATGGCATACTGATATATAAAAAGGATTATGTTTAGCCCTGTTTATGGTCACATACATTTTTTTAATACATATTTGAGTAAAAAAATAAACATATAATCATATTAATTGATTTTTTTTTTTGGTAACATAATAGACACTGTGTTAGCGAAAAAACATGAATTATGAAATAGACTGTAAAATAGACTCAATAAGACTGTACAATTACCTACACATTTTACAATACTTAGTTGCATGTGGACAGATGAAGCTAAAATGTGTCTTTGTTGATGGGGACTTCCAATCTAACTAAATTTTATTTATTTATTTATTTATTTTTCGCGGTGGAAAGGCCACAGAGGCAGGTTTCATTTCATAGATTATATTATCCCCTTATACATGAGGTTGCAGCAGCCCAAAAACATCAGCATGCAACAATTGTATACATATATCAAAAGAGGACCTAATAAATCCTGTACCCCCGAGGACTGGAGAGCACTGTTTGGTGATGAAATTTGGCGACTCCGAGCAAACTATGCTAGCTTCTCCGGGCCGCCAACAAAATGGCGATCTGTTCTTATCTTTGTATTGAGCTTTTGTTTTATTGAAAATGCTCTAGCCCACCTTATCATAAATATAAAAAAACAAAATGACGATCAACCTTAACATATTTTATGTAATGGAGAAAGGAAGCCAATTATTGAATATGGCAAAATATATGATAAATATGCGGTGAACCCTCTGTCTTGTTATCGAGGATGGAGACCATCGACTGAGAATCAGTGCAGATGACGACATTTTGGCAACTTATCGAAATTGCATTATGAATTTAGGTTCTCTTTTGATCCACGGCGGATCATCATCGTCGTCTCTTCATGAATCTCAGCTTCCTCCTATGATAGGACTTTAGATTATTATGTTAGAATTTTAGATTCCTCAATAATCATTTCGTGTACGTTGAATGTACTTACAGATGATAATGACAGGACTTACAATTCACGAATCTATTGTAATTAATGACACATTGAGAATATATTTATTATAGCTATACATTTTGTGTTCAACCATTTTTATAGATGTTGAATGCTATCTGTAGGTAATTAATTATTAAATAATTTATAACTATGTGTATAATTTCTGTATGAATCACATTATATTTTCATATTTCTTTAACTACATTTATAAGGAGTATTTCACGTATTATGAAAAGACAGGTGCATAAAAAATAATAAAAAAGTCCAGGGTAGGAGAAAAAAAAATTGGTCCAGGAGCATTTGACTGATTCACCCAAAAAAATCACAATTATCAATTATAAAACAAAAGTACTCTATTTTTATTTTTGGATTTAGACAGTCTATATTGTCTAGGATCCTAGCTTGCCATTAACGCAGTGAAAAACTAAAATAAAGATCCAATAACCGTTGAGATCCTTCAACAAAGCATAATTCTCAAAGAGAATACTAAAACTCATAAATATATTAATAAAAAGTTGTAAACCCTAAATTACAAGCCTAATTTATTATAACTAACTCTAGGGGATCTCAAAATATCTTTGATTTGATTTAGGTCAAATCCGATTTATTATGAAGGAGATATGCTAAATTTTAAAAATTACTAAAAATAGCAAAAAAAACCATTTGGAGGGCCGAAAAATGGGAAAAATGGAAAAAATTCAGGCGATTCTGAGTTCGGTGCACCATTTATTTCTACTAGCCGATTTTTCTATAAATATTTGAAAATCTTAAAATGGACGACCCTTTCTAGTTCATCCCTCCCGGAACGCGTCGGCCACCCGTTCTATATCAGCCATATATTGGCTTACAATCTTCTTCAAGGCTATCGACATTGATAATATGCTTCGCATGGCCTCGTGTACGATTGTCCCGAGGGTACACTGTAAACAGGTTTGTTTTGCTTCAAGGCCTCCTCACTTATGTGGGCTAGGTGGTGCCTCAGCCCGGGCCCCCCTAAGCCATCCGCCAACATATAGGTGATATACAGGGAATCAATAGTTCAAAGGTTTTTTTTGCATATAAACCCTTCAAAAACTTTATATTCCAAATACATTTATTTAAATTCTATTCACGGTCAAAAGGGTTCTAATGTTGCAGTAAGGCCCTTTTAAGGGGTATTTTTACATAATATAATTTTTTTTCATTTTATAGGAATACCATCAAGAAAAAGAATATTCCCAGTAAAAAAATGTTACATGGAGCCTTGTTTGTATCTTGATTAGCATGTATACTCATATAATTTTTTAAAGTGTATACTCATAACTCATATAATAAAGTATATTAATCTTTTATAGAAATAGAATACATACTTATACAAAATAAATACATAAATTTTGTTTATGTTTTCTATGATATATAGTGTATAACATAGTGAAATATACTTTGTTAACCAATTTATATACAACATTAGACCTGGCAAAGGAAAATAAGGCTACAAAATGGAGTCAATGTATTAGTGTCCATTGAGATTTGGAGTAGTGAGTCTTTTTTATTAAAAAAAAATTGTGCTAAATTTTGTTTTCACGGGAATATCGATATTTGATTTTGAGGTGTTGAAAAATCAATTATTTAAATGGTTTAAATTTTTTTTGTTTATTTTGATTTTTCATCATTATTGCATTGAGTCTCTCAAATGTTATGGAAGTTAGGTTGAAAAAAATGTTACTTTTTGAAGGTTTATTTTTTCTATTTTTTTGTGATAGGAGTAAAAAAATTTCATAATTTTTTTTTTAGATACTCTATAAATTTTTAGATCACTAAATATAAAAAAAATAATTGTCAAGATGAATTGATTGTCATTCTTTTAAAAAATCGATCATTATCTAATTATCTCAATTTCATTTCAACTTATTATTATATCTATAAATTATTATTTTTATCTTACTCATTTTCTAAGCTCTTTGCCCCCCCCCCCCCCCCCCTCCCCCTTGCTCAGATTCTTGGCTCCGCCCCTGCTCTGGAGGCTGTTCTCTGACGACTCTCCTACGATCAAAAGTCATTCCTCCTCTCTGCGATGGAACCGTTGCAACTCGCACCATCGAGAAGAACCCATGGTGCGACGACGATCGTAGTTTCCAACGTCGTCGCCACCATCAAAAGCACCAGCACCACCAGCACTGAATTCGATCTAGCCATCTCTCACTCTCTCTGTGTCACATGTTACACCATTGCGTGTGTATTTATATAGTGAAAGATTATATGAATGAATATGATTTAATTAGCTAAAACTAGTGCACCACCCACCACCACCACAGCCTAATCCATAGCCACCACAATTATTTTTTTGTTTAATTGTGGAGTACGAACCAATGATCTACCTTGTTTGTTGTTGTTTGTACCACTGCCAAAACCCTTGATTAATCACAATGTATGCTATTTTAAGTTGGCCACCATTTCCTCATTACCATATGATTTTATACTTGTAGTGGCAATTACACTGGATTATCTAAATTTTTGAGCTAAAGATTATTATATAGACGGGGACCTATATCCGCACCCCGAGTTACAAGAAACCCACCCTTTTTTAAAAAAAAAATTTACATACTGTAGCAATAAACGGAAACTCACCCCGAGGTTGGCATTCCATATGGCAGGCGACGGTGGTGAATGATGGTTGCCAGAGGTTCCGGCGAGTGTATCAACCCAAGTCGGCATTCCCTCTGGCGACGGTGTTGAAGTGTGGTCGCTCGAATGCCCGGCGAGCTAAAGTAAGATAGAAAAAATTCACATTTTAAAAGTTTCAAACTAAATAGACAAATTTCACATTTAAATACATATAACAGACAGTCATAGCAGCATTTAAAACACATCAAAATATAATGTTAGCATTTATAACACATCAAAATTTCATAACGAATCATTCATATGACAACACTACAAAATACATGTTCAAATTATTTTTATGTTTATTTTTATTTTTTGAAGAAAGGAGTATTGTTTTTATTGGATAGGTTATTTATTTATATATATATAAAAAAATCAATATAGTTACATGAATAGTTGTGAAACTTGAACATATATTTTGTTGTTTAGTCACGTGAATGGTTGGTTATGGAATGTGAACGTCATGTTTTGATGTGTTTTAAATGCTGTTATAGCTGTCTATTATATGTGTTTAAATGTAAAATTTGTTTATTTGGTTTAAAACTTGTAAAAATGTGAATTTATTCTCTCTTACTTTAACTCGCCGGGCCTTCAGGCGATCACACTTCAACATCATCGCTATAGGGAATGCCGACCTGAGTTGATACACTCGCCGAAACCTCTGGCGACCATCATTCACCACCGTCGCCAGAGGGAATGCCGATCTCGGGGTTGGTTTACGTTTACTGTTACAATACATAAAAAAAATTTAAAAAAAAGTGGGTTTCTTGTAACTCGGGGTGCGGATATCAGCGCCCTATATAGAATGTATGGTATGTGTTCTCTAACCGGCCAGTTCTAATAATGGAAACTCTATTGAACTTCAAAATGATATAAAAATCCACAAAAAATAAGGTTATTTTTATTAAAAATTAATATTTTAAAATCAAATGAGTAAAGATTAAAAAATAATAAGATTTACATGTGTGTGTGTATATATATATATAGGGAAGTGATTCAGTGCGGGAATGCGGTCGTGCGGGAAGCGATCACGGGTCCATCGCATCGGATGGTCGGGGGCGATTCATCTCGACCGTTGGATGCGATGGACCCGCGATCGAACGATCGACGTCGTTTCCCGCATTCCCGCACTGAATCACTCGACTATATATATATATATATATATATATATATATATATATATATATATATATGGTCGCGATTACGTGCGGTATGCGGTCGGTGCGGTTTACGACGTGGGCCGTCCGATCGCGGATCCATCGCATCCAACGGTCGACGTGAATCGCACCCGACCGTCCGATGCGATGGACCTGTGATCGACGGCCCGTGATCGCGCACCGCACCGACCGTAAACCGCACCTAATCGGCTCCCTATATATATATATATATATATATATATATATATATATATATATATATATGAAAATTATTGCGTGCGGCGAACGGCGGGTGCGGTCGCGACGAGGGCCGTTCGATCGCGGGTCCATCGCATCCAACGGTCGACGTGAATCGCACCCGACCGTCCGATACGATGGACCCGTGATCGACGGCCCGTAGTCGCTGCCGCACCCGCCGTTCGCCGCACGCAATAACTCCTATATATATATATATATATATATATATGGGAGTTATTGCGTGCGGCGAACGGCGGGTGCGGCAGCGATCACGGGCCGTCGATCACGGGTCCATATATATATATGGGAGTTATTGCGTGCGGCGAACGGCGGGTGCGGCAGCGATCACGGGCCGTCGATCACGGGTCCATCGCATCGGACGGTCGGGGGCGATTCATCTCGACCGTTGGATGCGATGGACCCGCGATCGAACGGCCCACGTCGCGGCCGCACCTGCCGTTCGCCGCACGCAATCATTTTTATATATATATATATATATATATATATATATATATATATATATATATATATATATATATATATATATATATAAGTGTTTAGAAAAGGCCATTCAATTAGATAAGTGATTATATATATATAAGGCTATGGAGCAAGTGTGAACCATGCATATACCTCATTTAAAAGAGTATATGCGTTGATAAAGAAAGCATATAGCAAAGTGAGATATATGTTTCAATGAGTTGATATGTTTTCTTTATCGACACATATACCTCGATAAATGATGTATATACGATGTTCACACCTGCCACATGGCCTTACCTATATATACGCGCACGCGCATGCATGTGTGTGTTTCATAGGATCAATTCATTCATTTTTTTATTTCATGACGAGCTGGTAGTGGGTAGATAATGTCTACTTGGCGCTCAATATGAGAGCGGTTCCTTATTGTTCTTTACTTTTAATTTCATTATGTATCTCTATTCCTTGCATCCCTATTCAATCATGTACTAATCTTTTCTTTAATAAAAGAAATTGATAGCGTGTACCTTTTTGAAAGCAGAAGAAAAAAAATCCTAGTTCATTTTTTATTTTAAAACTCAATTTAGATACATCCAAATCAGCATATCAAAAACAATACTGTGGGTATGCTTCAATAGATGCAAAAAAAAAAAAAATCATTTTTTATGTGGGTGTATTTTTAAGGGTTTGAAAAATAAAAACACGTGCTTCCATTCAATCTGGTCTTTGCAATGACATTACCTCATTTATTGTCTCATTTATCTCATTAACCGTCTGCACTCACTATTACAAGATGTACATCTTATTAGATTTTTTCTTTACACATTCTATTTACTTCAATTTTTATAAAAATATATAGATGGGAGGAGGTTTGTAAGCGTACTATTTAAAAAATAAAATAAAGATAACTAAGTCCCTACGAACACTTAAAAACTCACATAAATTATTGTAAATTATAGATAGGACATATGTGTCATATAAATCTCTTACTGGTAGTTGTTATTAACTAACCTAGGGTTAGAATTAAGTATGGTATAATATTATACCCTCTAAAAATTTAAAAAACCTTTTTATTGTGATTTCTATTGAAGATTAGGGTTTTTCTGTATTGTATTTGATCCGTCCCAAATTTGAATATTTGGATTGAAATCGAGTCATACATATACTAATGTTTCTTTAAAGGGTTTTTTATTTTTAAGTCCTCATAAACTACATGATTTAGTGATCAATCCATCATTTCTTCATATTTCAGTTTAAGTTTCTAGATTTAAATGATATGTTTCTTTTAGTCCCTTCCAAGGATTAAAAACAAAACCAAATAATTTAGTAATAGGTCCCTTCTAGGGACTATAAAGACACATACCTTTTAAATCTAAATACCAAAACTGAAATACGAAGAAATAATATATTTAAAAAATCCTAATTGATCTCTTCGCACTGTTATATGCATCACATAAATTTTATTTTATTTTTTGCATGTTTTATGTTTGATCGATATACTAAGATTGTTATCCGCATATAGGACTAGACGACGGAGACGAGAGAGGGGGATGAAGAGAATGGATCCAATCCGTCAACCATCACTGTTGTTGACGTTCCTCAGCCTCTCGTTTCCAATTTTTAATTTTTTTTTTTCAAAAATAAATCTTCATTGTGTATGCAAAAAACATTGGAAGATGCAAAGTCCTAATATGTTATGTGTATTTAACAATTATAGATCTAGTTGTGTTATATGTATTTGACAGCCTATTAAGGTTTTTTTTTTTTTGAAAGAATTAGCATCCTATTAAGGTTAAAAGAGAAGAAAAGTGAAAATGGGTTCAAGGACAAATGGGTCATTTAAGATAACTTATATGTCTTTTTCAATATTTTCAAAGATTTATGTGTGTGTTTAATTTTATATGGTAATATTTCATTATATTGGATGTAAATTTAATTAAAGCACTAAATTGATTAACTATAACAGTTCATAGAATGTGTATGTCCCACTACAAGTTTATAAGAACTTATATGAGTTTATGTATATTTATTAGAATTTAAATGTCTTTAATTCAAAAAAAATAAGAAAACATTGTGGATGCATTTGGGTTAGAAATGAAAGTGACTCGTGAAAAAGTGAGGTTTTGTGAGGTCCATGTCCTGATGTCCATACATGCAGTTTCATTTCATTGTGGAACACGTAGTCCTCGTATGCTTTAAATTTTTTTAAAGATGTATGCATGTTTCATATAACAAATACAAAATCTAATTGTAACAAATATAAGATCTTTTATATAAAAAAAGATCTAAAAATCCCATTTAAATATTGTAGAATATCTCAATATAAATAACATGTTTATAGAATTTTTAACATCTAAAAATCTCATTTAACATATAGGGTAATAAATTTGTATACCATGTAATATTTTTTATATTTTTATAAAAAAAACGTAACAAATTTTTATATAATTTAATTAAGATAGATTTAATGAATATATTTAATTTTTAATATATTGATGATCTACTTAAATCTGATTTTGAAATATTGATATATATTTATTTATCTAAATCTGATTTAAAATCTTAAATTTTAATTAAAAAGGATATAAGTAATTGTTCAATTTATGGTAGGATAATAATGAAAATGAAAAAAATTGGTCTCTTTTCCTTTATTAAGTAAGTAACATATTATATATATATATATATATATATATATATATATATATATATATTAAATTTAGTAATTATTTATTCTATTTATTTAAAATTTAAGATTTTAAATGATACATATATTATATATATATATATATGTATCATTTAAAATCTTAAATTTTAAATAAATAGAATAAATAATTACTAAATTTATAAAAGGGTAAAAATGGAAATGAAAAGGATAGATCATTTTTTTAATAAATAAGTAATATATAACACAATATTATACAAAAATAAAAATAAAAAATTACATAGCACATTTGACAAGATACATAATTACATAACTCATCGGAGATCGTTTTGGTCAAGTTGCCCATAACACCCACCATATTTGTCAACCTTAATCCCAAAACTGGAATCTTTTTCACACCCATGTGGGTCAAAATTTATACAAAATAAATGATTTTGCTAACCATTCTATGTTCATATTTTTAGAATCACATATTTATTTTTCTGTTAATTGCCGTTCAAATATGTTTGAGAAATGTTATAGATGTGACAGGTTTTAAAATATACAAATCGAATAATACCCATACTCAACTTCTGACGAGATCATTTTATAATTAAGATAATTCTTGAGAGAGTTATTTTCTGAATCCAATGGCAGAGCTTCACATGTCCATGACTCATGACCCGATTAACGAGGGTCCACAATCAGTGAATATGGCATGTTGGTCCATTCACATTCCACAACTAGAATATTTCAAGTTAGATCTGGGATCAAATCCCAACAAATATTTGATTTGAGGCTATCAATGCTGCTTATTCTCCAAATTTCACTAAATGTATCAAATCCCCTAGATTGAGAGATTTCTCTCCATCCCTTCAATCGAGGAGAGATTCACCGTCGCTGCCATAACAACTTTATAAATATGGAACCAGCTCTCTCTATTGAGAGTTATGTGAAAGCTTTTTTTTTTTCCTTTCTAAAGAAACCCTAATTGCATGTTCTGCCGACTTGGGAGCATCATCCAGTCTAATAGACGAATCTTATAACCCAGATCTGGTTCATCAATTTGGTTCCTTCTAAATCTCTTGAGTATTAAAATTGATGCTTATAAAAACTGCACTTTCACAAAATCTAATCCCAAACAATCATTAATGAAATCTAATCCAGAAGCTACATAAAAATGAAAACGTGAAATGAAATTCGGACCAAGGTCCAACTCCCAGAATGGATCCCCCCAACATATGCACTGTTTACACAATTATTTAAACAAAATAAATTTCTTTTATCTGGTGTCCTTTCTCTAGGACACTGGACTGTTTAGCAGAAGTGGTCCCATTGACACAATACTAATCATTATACCGTTAACATAGTTTTAGTGACAGCTATTGACTTATAACAACGGTTTCAATAAACCTCTTTTCTTGTAGATCTTCTTCAATTATATCGACATCGATTATAACCGCTGCACCCCCTCTTGTACGGGCCCCCTCGTGGATTACCATTAAAAACGGCTTTGTCTTTCATTAAGGCAGCATAATCTATGCCTCGATTTCCGCCTTGGAGGAGCCCCCGGAGGCCGTTCTCAGACTCCTCCTCCACTCCGTGGCACTCCGCGATGGATCCATTGCAACTCGTCCCGTTAAGAGCCTCCCCAACGATGATGGCGTTTGTCGTGATCGCCACCGCTGCCACCAGAAGCAATACCAGCACAGCTAGTATTGAAGGATGAGAAGAATTATAAGGTGATCCCTTATTAGTCATCTCTCTTTTGCTTCTCTTTTGCTCTGTGTGTGTGTGTGTTATACATGTAACAAAACAGTAACTAGTGCTACATATTTATAGTGCCAGGGACACCAAATTAAGAGCATTGCATGTGAGGGGAGGGGGTTGGCCCAGATAAAGATACAGGAACCACCATCTCAACCTTTTCCTTGGGGAATGATCCCAGTCCGTGGGATCGTTTTGGCCTCGGCAGTGGGAAAAAAGGATTATTTTTTTTTGGTTAATTATATAAGTATATATAAAACTTATGAAATGGACTTTTATAAAATATTCTACAGCTTAATATTCGTAAGATATAAATAAATTTTTGTTTTTCGTTGGTCTATGATATAATAATATAATAATCTTTGACACCCCCTCCCATTACCCCAGTTTGCGGTGTAACATAACATGGGAATAAAGGAAACAAGAGGTAATAAAGGGGAAAAAATTATTTGTTTTATAACAAACTTTTAGCTCCCCTTTGGAATGGGAATAAGCCCCCAGATTAACCTGATATGAAGGGGAATAAGGAATTTTGGGTGTTTAAAAACATAGAATAACTAGGGATAAAGTATGTCAGAATAAACTGGTATAAAGTGATATATGGATTCCAACCAACCCATGGAATTAAAGTTATCCTAGGTTATTTCACCCAAAGAATATCTGTGCCCACTGTTAAATCAACTATCATCACCTCTTATAAATCATATGTCAAATCAACTATCATTATTTTTTCACATTTTATAAATATTTATCAATACTTTATTCACATTTTACCCAAGCAACAAAACATTTATTCTTATGTTTACCAACGAACTTAATTCAAAACACAATCAAACACAAAATCACTTTATCCTTGTTTATACTCACTTATGCCAGAATAAATGTATACCCAATAATAAATCTTATTCCCGTTCCAAACGGGGGCTTATTGTTACGAATGAATAAGTTAGGATAAGGTCTGATATCTATTCTAAAGAGGATGTAATTATTTATCAGGGCTTATCTAACTAATGTATAAAAATACACTTCTATGTCATTTTAAAACATTTATCTCACATGACACATTCACAGGCATCCCAAAAATATTATATCGATTATATCACACATACATCTCTTACACTCATTTTTAAATACAAACAATTTAGACAGGGGTATAATTTTCATTTAAAAAGTAAATTTTTATCCATCATTTATTATCGCATTATCCAATATGAACCAAACAACAAAAAAGTTACTTTTATGATTTTCAATGAGAATTGCATAAAAGAGAATTAAATTAAAATTTGTTTATGCTACATGGAATGTTATCTATCTCGGTATAATTATGAATGGTAACTCAACTTCACACCCACCGGCCCACATGGGGTGCATGTTTTGTATATCTCTAGCTGACAATGTAAAAAAGGAATGACAGAGGAAATAGATTTGTTTATATTTTTTAATTTTTGTAAGGATATTATGTTATCTATATATACTAATGAAAAAAATGATATCCATGGTAATTCTCTCTTTCAAATGATACAGTTAAACCACTGTTTGCAATCAAGAAATGATATTGCGAAAGCAGAGATGTCCCTAATATTTATGTGATGATTTTGGTTCTAGTATAGAAAATGGATAGCATTTTGATGATAATTATCATAATTACATGAGATAAAAAAAATATTTTTTGATATTATCTTTATTCTTTGTATTTAAAAAGATAAATATAATTCTAGATTTTACATTGAACAAAAATAATTTAATACAATGTTCATGTCTGATTCAAAATAGAAGCAAGTGTTTGCATTTTATCCCTAATTTTTATATAACAAATAATATAATTTATGTTGAACTTTTAAGCGATGTTACATGCATGCCAGCCGAGGGAATAATGTATTTAAAATATAAATATGTCATTAATGTTTGTTCATGTATTTAGCCCCATTTATAGCCACATATGTTTTTTTAAATACATATTCGATTGACGAAATATATAATCATATTAATTAAATATATATCTTTTTTCTTTTTTCTTTTTCGTAACATAATAGACACTGTGTTAGTTACAAACCATCACGAATAACACTATAAAGTAGACTCAGTGTGCGTTTGGTTGCGCGTTTGCAAAACTGATTCTGCAGGAATCTGCGATTGCAAACCTTATTCTGCAGGAAGCTCACTTTCTCAGCTTTTTGAAATCGCAGCTTTTGGGCACTATTTGCCTGCTATCGCTGGGTTTAAAACTGCGATTATAAAACTGTTTGGTTGCGCGATTGCAAACGCAGCTTCCCGTAATCGCAATCGCAGCGCAATCGCGCAACCAAACGCACCCTCAGTGTATCAATGGCTTAATATATTGGTCTCAACAATTACCTACACATTTTACACTATTTGGTTGCATGTGAACGTGAGACAGATGAAGCTAAAATGTGTCCTTGTTGATGTGGACTGCCAATCTACCTAAATTATTTGTTGTGTATGCCAAACATTAATGAATATCATATTCCTCCTATGATAAGACTTTTGATTGTGAGGTTGGAATTTTAGAATCTGGGAAAATATATAGAAAAAAAAATAGAACTGATACACTCGTACACTCAATTCATTTTGTTACCTGTTTTACAACCCTACGAGTTTTATCATAATATATAGTAAAAAAAATTCTTATTTTATTAATTTAAAAAAAAATCACTAATATATCTCAGTACATACTTTATTTCATATAACAACATGCAATTTATTTGGAGAATGTATGATTTAAAAAAACGGTGTGAATTGTAATTGGAACCGTAATATATAAAGATTAGACATATCATTTTCCTTAAAAAAATACTCATATTCCCAAATACAAAAAAAACTCTCAACTAGATTTCATGTCTCTCCTTCGAGTGAAGTGAATCCTCTGGATCCAGTCAAGACTGGCTTCGGTTAGTTCTATCAGTACAGAGTTGTTAAATCATTAATTCAACTACATAACCTATTAATCGAACTACACAATCAATTATTGAGTATATTGTTACATGTAACTCTATTTACAGTGTTAGGTTTTAGTAAAATATATAATTTGTTTGATAAAACATATAAATTATTTACTTTTTGTGTAAAAGAATATGTTCAAGTCATCATAGTTCACAATTCATATTTCATACACGAAATATATCTATTTCTTATTAAAAAAAACTGTAACCCAATATTTTCATTTTCCCTTTCATCCCTTATTCAATTGTTTAATTACTAATAGTAATAGATTATTTAAATTTTAAAATTAGTCAATGATACAATCTTATCTAATAAGATTATGATTTACTTAATTACTAAACTATTATTATCAAATTTAGATAAATCATAAATATTTTAAGATATCAAAATCAGATTTAATTAAATCATATCAATACATTTTTATTTTAAATGATATCTATATATTCAAATTTTTTAATTTTGAAATTAAATATATTCACCATGCATATCCATTCAATTATATTTCCATAAATATGTTTTTTTGTAATAGAATAAAAAAATCCTTAATGTATTACAATAAATAACATAAGATGTACATATGAATGTGAATGTAATATATGCCTTAAAAATCTATATATTTCATATTAATATGTTTTGTTGAGTTTATTATACGGAAAGATGTAGTACTATTATACTTTTTTTTTAGATTTTAAAAGATTTGATTTATTTAAAGATTGAATCCCCTAATACTAAGTTTTTTGCACTCTCTCTATCTTATATTTTTTTTATCACTAAATATATATGTAGACCTATATAAAGCAGTTCATCCCTGCAGCCTAAATTATTTTTATTTTCAAGCATTTTATTTATTTATTTATATGTATATATGTTGTGTTATTTATTTATGTAAATTTATATTGTGTTATTCTTATTATATATGTTTGATCTTAATTGAATGATGGCTTTGGAATGCGGGGAACTTTTAAGATAATAATGGGAAGTCATTATTTCTAAATGCATGAGAGAGGTGGAGAGGAAGATTGCGAGGAACTCTTTTTTTGGCTTGATTTTTAAGTTTTTTGTTTTTTTATATTTTTAATGATTTATTTTAGATATTGGAATGTTTTTTATTTTTTGTTTTATCGTGTTTTTTATTATATCAGATGAAATGATTGGTGCATGCATTCAGAGATATAGACGGTTTTTCTTCAATGCAAAATCGAGGTAAGGTTTAATTTTTAATTTTTTTAATATTTATTCGCTTAGGGTTGCATAAAGATGAAAATATTCTATTCATTTTATTGGATATTAAAATTATATATTGGTTTATTTTGATTAGGGTGTTGTTTGCTTTTGTTTTGATGTGATGCAATATAGGTTTTGTATGACAAATTGTTTTTCGTGGAATTTGTTGATCAAAATACTGATCTTGTCATTTTATGGCCAGGTATGTATTTTTAGAGTTTGGGTGATCTTAGACTTTCATCTTTAATTGCCCTTAAGAAAAAAAATAAGTTGCAAATGATTTCAATGTGGATTACAAATAAGTTATAGTGTGGATTAGTTAGATTAGTGGAACACATGGGACATTAATTATTCTTTTTTTGTCAATTATTTTTTATAACATTTGTTTGTTATATTTTATATATTTTTTATGTGATGTTATAATATAAAATATCTATGAATGCATACTTTACACATATTTCATATTATCAACATAATTAATGACTTCTTTATATATCAAAACCCCATTACTTAAACAAATATATTAATCATTTTTATTTTTATCTATGGTTTTCATCAATATTAAATATTATTTTACATAAATCATTTTTCATCTTATTTTCTCAATTATATCTCATATAGTCACAATTTTAATTTCATTAATTAATTAATTCATTTTTATTTTTTTGTTTCAAGTTTTAAGTATTCTTTTCAATTTGTTTTTGGATTGTATTAGGTTTTTGAATTGGTTTATGTGATTGCATTTCAATACGAATTTGATAAACTTTCAAATGTAGTATCTTGTAGGTCTACTTTTTTTTTCACATTTAAGTCACCAAGGGGGGTCTTCTATTTAGTTAGAGTTGAGTATAGACATAGAATAATGTAATTATCAATTTATATTTGTCAACTATTTTTTATTAATATGATAGAAATATATATAATTTTGACTATATACATTCTCTCAGCATGAATTTTTTTGTTAAATATGTTTTATTAAACAAAAAATCAAAATCAAAATAAATGTACTAATTTTATTACAAATAATCAGATGTTAATCTACTCATTATTCTTTGAATTTCTCTTTATAATATATATCTCCATGTGGCATGTATGATGTATCTAGTGCTTTAGCACATGCAATTAACTAGTATATCTTTAAAGAAAATAAAAATCCGATATAAATCCTATGAAATGTTGAGTTTCATAAATAATGTCCCAAGTCATATATGGTAACCGATGAAACACATTCCGCATTTTTTTGGTAGATAACTGTTTTTTTTTTTATAGAAAAAATTATAATTATCTTATATATCAACGATCGCAAGGGTTCCTCTGTCAATTAGTCAAAAGGTAATTTGGTTATGTTTGGTGCTCGTTTTTATACAAATGCGTCTTAAGGATTCGAGTTTGGATCTAGTCAGAACTAGCTTTGGTCAGTTCTGTAAGTACCGAACTGCACAACCCTTTAATCGAACTACATGACCAATGAATCAAATTGTACAACCAATTGTTGAGTACATATTTAATCTTTTTAGAGTGACTCTGGTGAATGCAAGGATTAGCAAATTTTAACAACACCTAAAAAAAACACTAGTGCAAAGTTCAGTTACTACTGAAGATCTAATCGTGAAATGGAAAATTGAACCTGACGGGAAAAAAACCCAACCCGAACCGGCTGACGAGTCGGATTGGGTCAGATTCAACCAACTCAAGTTGTACCCTATAAATAATAATCCATATCATATATTTGGGTATTCAAAAGCTTGTGATAAAATGCCTTTCTTTGCTTTTTTTTAGTTTTTGATCAGGTCGGGTTCGGGTTGAGGTCTTGGATTGGCCTAATTGAACCCAAACCCGAAGAGATATTTTACTTGGTAGTCTTGGTGAGCATCCATCACTGATAGGGTAAAATCAAAACCCTTCATTATATCTAAACCTAATTTTATACCCACTCCTTCACTTGTCCCTCTCTTTCACGCTGTCACAAACAAAACACACACCCCCCTCCCCCTAAAAAAAAAAAAAAAAACTCTCGAGATCTCACACGCACAACACAAATAAGTGAATATGTGATTTCAGCCCTCGCCAACCCATGCTGACCCTCAACTCTCCCCAACTCTCGTCAACCCTCAGCCCTCGCTGGCCCTTGTCGACTGATCGTCCATCATCGTAGATGCTTCTGGGAGGAGTGGTGGTCATCGCAGAAAGAAAGGCTTGTCCATTTTTTCTATAAATATGTGAATTCATTGTTGTTACATATTTGTGTTTTTATCTATCAAGTTATTTCTTTTGATTATATTTGGTTTACTAACATAATTATTTTGTTATTTTCTCATGTGTTCTATAGGGATATAATGAAGTTTGTTTTATTGAAGAACATGTCTACTTTTTTTATGTAGTGAAGAATAGTCTACACTTTTTTATGTGGTGAAGAACAATCTACTTTTTTATGTGTTTTTATTTATCAAATTATTTCTTTTAATTATATTTAGTTTACTAATATAACTACATGCATTTTGTAGGGATATAATGAAGTTGTGAGACATTGAAGATTGAAGAATATTATATCTATTTTTTTTGTCTGATATGCACTTATGTGGACTGAATGGTGACATTATGCCTAGGATTTTTTGTTTGTTTTTATCCATCAAGATGATATATTTTAAATTTGTGTGGACTGTTACTTATGTTTGTAGTATATTAGGATGTTTAGACCATGGAACTATTAAATTTAAAAAAAAAAAACTAATATGAACATTGAAGTTAAATGTTTGTTTACTATGTTTTGACCGTCTAATGTTTTAACCCAGCCAATCGGAGCCCAACCCGAGCCGGATTCAATGCGAACCCAACCCTAACCCACAGGCTGAGGTCGGGTTCAGGCTCAGGTTCGGGGCTCAAATATCCTACCTTGGATAATTCATGAGACCTATGTGAATTCCTAAGCCCCCGTTTGGATGTCGGGTAAACCCTGGATAACCCGGATAAAATTTGGATGTTGTTTGGAAAGCCCGGATAAACCCAGATAAAGTATGTCAGAATAAACTGGTATAAAATGGTATATGGATTCAAATCAACTCCTATAATAAAATTTATCCTAGGTTATTCCACCCAACGAATATGTGGGTTCATTGTCAAATCAACTGTCATCACCTCTTATAAATCATATGTCAAATCAATTATCCTTATTTTTTTTGCATTTTATAAATTTTTATCCATACTTTATTCACATTTTACTCAAACAACAAAACATTTATTCTCACAATTCTCAACGAGAATAATTCAAAATACAACCAAACACAAAATCACTATATCCTTATTTATATTCACTTATGCTCGGATAAATAAATATCCAAGAATAAATCCTATTCTGTATCCAAACAGTGACTAAATGTGATCCCCAATATACTAGAATGCAAAAGTCAAAAAAATAAAACATAGGGTGAAAATAAGAAGGAATATAGGAAAAAGAAGCCTAGAAACTTGTATCTATTATAATATAAAAGTATTCACCTTTTTGTTTTGAGAGTTGATCCACCAAAGACACAAGTCTGTTTTGTAGTCATTTTATAGCCCTATACATAGACTATATGATAGCATAATATACACTACACTATCAACAAAGTGTATGGGGTAAAAAATATTTTTTATTTTCAAAGAGAAAAAATATATGTTATTGTATGTCAGTATATACTACTTCATTTTTCATTATAGTATGTACTTCAATAGAAGAATATATAATTTTTTAAAAATTCAAAAACCAGTGTGAACTACAAATAAAACCATACATAAGGTTGAATGCCTGAACATATCAATTACCTTTTATTTTTGAATCTAGAAAGTCTTGCCTCATAACCTGCCATATTCGCGTACAATATTCATGTATTCGGCCGACAATAAAAATGTTTCTCGCATGGCCTCACATACGGTTCTCCTGGGGGTGTACCGTAAGGAGATTTGTTTTTATCTAAGGCACCATAAGATAAGTATGATCCATGGTCGTCGAGGAGCCTCCGAAGGCCGTGATATAGGGTAAAACACAAACTTATTTAACCATGTTGGATATTTGTTTAACTATATTAGGATTTGTGTTTTTATGTCTTTGATGGATAGCTATTTAACCATGTTAAGACTTAAGATTTTATAAATTCTTTAAAAAAAATTCTGGTTCAGATATTTCGGATATTATCCGTATCCGAATTTTTGGATCGGATATGGATATGTGTTTTGGAATATCCGTCAGATATCGGATACGGATATTTTTTTGGATATTCAATTCGAATACGGATATGGATATGGAACTATCTGATCCATATCCGTCTGATTGACAGACCTAATGTATACCATTGTGTTTGTGTGTATATATGGTGCAAGAGTATATGGACATGATGTAATTAGCTTGAACTAGTGCACCACCACCACCATTATGTTTTGTGTTTCATTGTGGAGTACGGATAACCAGTATACCCACCACCACCACCATTATGTTTTGTGTTTCACTGTGGAGTACGGATAACCAGTATACCCACCACCACCACAACCACTATATACCCAGCACCACCACAATGATATATATCTACATTGTTTTTATGTTGTTTGTACTACTCTTAAACTTTGATAAATCACAATGTATGCTATTTTAAGTTGCCCGGGGCCGGTTACTTCATAGCCTATCTTGGCTCTCCCCGATTTTGAGCAGCCCTTCGAAGTTCATATGGACACATCGGATTAAGCGGTGCGCGTTTGATGGAGGCTTGCTCTAGATTCTCCTGGTCTTCATGATACCTTTGTTAACATTTAGTGAATTATGTGGCCTTTACATGTTTGTATTTAATTAGTTACTAGATGTTACTCCACAAGAAAAATATTTATGAGAATAATTGAAAGGTGAACCAATTAAATAATGGCATCCAAAATGTTTTATAGACAATATAACATACGTTGTTATTTTGAGATGTTTCAATCTTCATTCATGTACAAAACTTCATTTTAATGGTCAATGGAGTAATGAGAAAACTCAATGTCTTTGGTGGTTATAAGTTGTGAAAAACCAAAGGTCATTAGAAACTCATGTAACTCATGGATTAATGAGAATACTTATGTTTGTATTCATGTATAACTTATGGATTAATGGAATAAGTTATGGAAACACTAATGGTCTTTAATTAATGGAAAGACCAAAGGTTGATGAAGATGTCTATATAAGGGTGAGGTCCCAAGTCATACTCTCACACTTACACATTCACGATTTGTGTGAGAAATTCATACACCACATATTGCTACCCATTAAGCTAGGTGAGAGTAGTGACTTGAAAACCTCAACCAAAGAAGGTTAAACTTTGAGTTCTTTTGGTACACCACTCACCTTGATATCATGGAAAAAGGTTAGTATGAATTATGTAGTATTGTTTTGGACAAATTCACTATGTTTTTATGCATCAAAATTGCATCCTTAAAATTCCGCGTAATGATAGAGTTTAACAATTGGTATTAGAGCCAACCAATTTTGATGTATAAAACGTATTAGGGTGAATTTTGATACATGTCCCGTATAGTTTTTGTCATGTTTAATTAAAAGTCAAGGACAAAACTATGCATATGATTAGATGGCATGCATGCAAATGATCAATAACACTTGTTACAATTTAATTTATGATATAGTGTCGGTGATCATATTATGCATAGTATTAGTATCGGTGATCATATGATATTGTCTCGGTGATCATGTTATGCATGGAATTAATTCAAAAGTTATTAAATTTCTTATGTACACATCTTTACTCTGTGATGTTATTGTTTATGGGAGTTAAATAATTCATGAATTTACCTCCATGCATGAATTCATTTCGGTGCATCTTTATCTTGATAAATAATTCATGATGCATGAATTATATCTTGTTTAATAATTCATGAATTTTAAATATGATTATCTTGTTAATACATCCTTATTTCGGTGCATGAATTTATAAGAGTAAATAATTCATGTTATGGTTATGATTTAACAAGTGATTAATAAAATATGATATATGTATATCTATATATTTTGTTGTCATATGATTGATCATATTATGTTAAGTTTCATATCTAGTGTTGATCAACCCAACGGAGGGTCATCTCTATATATGTTTTAAGTTTTTAAGATAGGAGATGATGGATAAAATAATATCAATGAAGTTTTTCTACCCAACGGTATTAAACTTCCTTATGATTTGATAATTTTATTTTAACCATAATCTCATTTTGATATTGATCAACTCAATAAGGGTCATCACTATATATGACTAAGTTTTAAAATAATAGATGATAAATAAAATAATATCAATGAAGTTTTTCTACCCAACGGTGTTAAACTTCCTTATGATTTGATAATTTTATTTTAACTATCATTTCATTTTGATATATATATTATTGTATTTCGGTCCAACGAAAGAATTATAATAATATATTTTTTGTGCGACAATCAAATTATTGTTCGGCCCAACGGCAGGACTATGATTATAATTTGATATTTGATATTGTAATTCGGTCCAACGAAAGAATTACAAGAAATTGAATTATGAAAAATCTAGCTAATTATGTATTTTAGTTAGATTGTTTAATGTGTGGTGTTGAATTTATTCTTGACATGGAAAAATAATTTATTATTTTGCAGCAATGAACCCTACTGCTATCACTAGTTATTTATCTGGTATTGAAGCTTTGAGTGGGACAAACTTTAAGAAATGGAAGGAGCAAATTAATATTGTTCTCGGCTGTATGGATTTAGACTATGCTTTAAGAGAGAATCCTCCCGCAGAGCTCACTACTGAAAGTAGTGAAAATGAAAAAGCTTTGTATGAAAAGTGGGAGCGCTCTAACCGCATGAGTCTAATGATTATGAAAGGTTCTATCACTCCTGCAATTCGTGGAGCAATCCCGGATTCAGATAATGCAAAGAGCTACATGAAGTCAGTCGAAGCACAATTTGCATCAACTTCCAAATCTTTGGCAAGTACCCTTATGATTAAAATGATGACAATGAAATATGATGGTCGTAGTGGTGTTCGTGAGCATATCATGAAGATGAGTGATATGGCCTCTCAATTAAATGGAATGGACATGGCAATTTCTGAAGGTTTTCTTGTTCACTTCATAATGACTTCTCTTCCTGCGCAATTTAGTCCTTTTAAAATTAACTACAATACGCAGAAAAAGAAGTGGAAGATGACTGACCTAATTGCCATGTGTGTTCAAGAAGAAGAGAGGCTTAAAATTGAAAACCCAGATATGGCTCATGTCACCATTGCAGGTCCAAGCAAAAAGGCTTTCAAGAAAGGCAAGGGTAAGAAAATAAAGAAAAATAATGAAAATTCTTCCAATGGGCAAAAGGATGAGAGTAAGGTACGCTGTCACTTCTGTCACAAGAAAGGTCATCTGCGAAAAGATTGTGCTGGTTTTAAGGCTTGGTTGGAAAAGAAAGGTAAAACCCAATGCTTTGTATCTTATGAATCCTATTTAGTTAATGTTCCACCAAATACTTGGTGGATTGATACTGGTGCGAGTATTCACATAACGAATTCCATGCAGGGATACCTTACAAGCAAGAGACTAAATAAAGGAGAGCGAACCATAACTTTGGGAAATGGAACAGAAGTAGATGTTGAAGCCATTGGCACTCTACGTTTGGTTTTAGATACTGGTTTTATTATGGACTTAGTAGATACAGTTTATGTTCCTGTATTTACTAGAAACCTTATTTCAGTTCCAAAACTTGATTCTTATGGTTATGAATTAAGATTTGGAAATAATAAAGTATCTTTGTTCTTTAATTCCCATTTGGTTGGCTCTGGTATTTTGCATGGTAATCTTTATTCATTGAATTTAGATTACAATTATGCACAGTCTCTTTTATCCTTCCATGTGAATGATGTAATTTCTAAGAAAAGAAATCGAGTGAATGAAAATTCATCCATGTTGTGGCATAAAAGACTAGGTCACATATCAAGAGAAAGGATGGAACGTCTTGTTAAAGATGGAATTTTAAATTCACTTGATTTTTCTGATTTTAATACTTGCATCGAATGTATCAAAGGAAAATATACAAAGATTAAGAAAAAGGGTGCATCTAGGGTCACTGAATTGTTAGAATGCATTCATACTGACATTTGGGGACCCTATCCAACTTTAACCATTAGTGGGCATAAATATTTTATTAGCTTTATTGATGACTTTTCGAGGTATTCTTACGTGTATCTTATTCGTGAAAAATCTGAAGCACTGGATGTTTTTAAAATCTATAAAGCTGAAGTTGAAAATCAACTTTGTAAACAGATTAAAAGTGTAAGGTCCGATAGAGGTGGTGAATATTATGGAAGATTCACTGAATCGGGTCAAAATCCAAGTGCTTTTGCCATATTTTTACGAGAGAATGGAATTGTCGCAAACTACACAATGCCTGGTACTCCCGAGCAGAATGGTGTAGCCGAGCGACGAAACCGTACTCTAATTGATATGGTGAGAAGTATGATGAGTAAAACAACCTTGCCTGAATTTCTGTGGGGTGAAGCTTTGAAAACTGCTGTACACATTCTTAATCGTGTTCCTAGTAAGGCTGTACCCAAAACTCCTTATGAATTATGGGTTGGTAGGAAACCGAATTTGAATTATTTACGTGTATGGGGGTGTCCAGCTGAAGCTAAAATTTTCAACCCACAGATAAAGAAGTTGGATTCTAGGACTATAAGTTGTTATTTCATTGGTTATCCTGAAAGATCAAAAGGTTTTCGATTTTATTGTCCTACTCATAATACTAGAATTATTGAAACTAGAAATGCTGTGTTTTTAGAAAATGAGGATTTTAGTGGGAGTATTGAGCCTAAAAATAATACCTCAATAAATAACCATAATTTACCGGTTATTCAAGAAAAAGAGGTATCCACACCAATAATGGAAAATGGTGGGAATCAAGAGGCTACCCATAATGAAGTTGAGCATATCCCAATTGTAGAAGTAACTTCACGTAGATCACAAAGAGAGAAAAGACCTGCTATATCAAATGACTATGAAGTTTATCTTAATGAGTGTGATTATGATGGCTTGGAAAATGATCCAATTTCTTATGATCAAGCCATAAAGAGTCATAATTCAACTCTATGGTTGAATGCCATGAAAGAAGAGTTGAAATCTATGGAAGACAACAAAGTTTGGGATCTTGTAGAATTGCCCAAAGGAATCAAAACTGTTGGTTGCAAATGGATTTTTAAAACCAAACGTGATTCCAAGGGCAATATCGAAAGATACAAGGCCAGATTAGTTGCAAAAGGATACACTCAAAAAGAAGGGATAGATTACAAAGAAACATTTTCTTCTGTTTCTAAAAAGGATTCCCTTAGAATAGTCATGGCTTTAGTAGCTCATTACGATTTGGAGCTACATCAAATGGACGTTAAAACTGCATTCTTAAATGGTGACTTGCATGAAGAGGTTTATATGAACCAACCTGAAGGTTTTCAGGATAAAGGCAAGGAGAAAATGGTATGTAGGCTTAAGAAGTCCATATATGGTTTAAAGCAGGCTTCTAGACAATGGTATCTTAAATTTCACGAAGTTCTCATTGCTTTTGATTTCAAAGAGAATTTAGTGGATCAATGCATATACCTTAAAGTCAGTGGGAGTAAAATCTGTATTATTGTATTATATGTTGATGACTTATTGCTAGCAAGCAATAATATGGGAATGATTCATGAGACCAAACAATTCCTATCTAGGAATTTTGATATGAAGGATCTTGGTGAAGCATCATTCGTGATTGGCATTGAGATTCACCGAGATAGGTCTCGTGGGTTGTTAGGATTATCCCAAAAGACCTATATTGAAAAGGTTCTTAAGAGATTCAACATGCAAAATTGTTCAAGCAGTGTTGCCCCTGTTGTTAAGGGTGACATATTTTGTGAACAACAGTGTCCCAAAAATGATCTTGAAGTGGAACAAATGACAAATATTCCATATGCTTCTGCAGTAGGAAGTATTATGTATGCTCAAGTATGCACTCGTCCTGACATAGCTTATGTAGTTGGTTTGCTTGGTCGATACCAAAGTAATCCAGGTATTGAACATTGGAAAGCAGTGAAGAAAGTATTGCGTTATTTGCAAGGCACTAAGGACTACATGCTTACATACAGAAGAACAGATAATCTTGAAGTCATTGGTTATTCTGATTCTGATTATGCTGGCTGTAAAGATACTAGAAAATCCACATCTGGTTATCTTTTCATGTTAACTGAAGGACCTATTTCATGGAGGAGTCATAAACAAACACTCACGGCTTCTTCTACCATGGAGGCAGAATTTGTAGCCTGTTATGAAGCCACATGTCATGCAATATGGTTAAGAAATTTTATCTCAGGGTTGCACGTTGTTGATTGAATTATGAAACCCCTGAGATTATATTGCGATAATGATGCTGCTGTTCGTTTCTCCAAGAATAACAAAACATCTGGAGGATCGAAGCATATCGATATTAAGTACTTAGCTGTAAAAGAGAGAGTTCATAATGGAATTGTCTCTATTCAGCACATAAGTACTTTACTCATGTTAGCAGACCCTTTGTCTAAAGGGCTTCCACCAAAGCTCTTTAATGATCATGTTGCACGCATGGGCTTGGTGAAAACTTATCAAAATTTGGTCTTAAATGAGTATGATGTTATGTGATCACATTATGTTGTAAATAATGTTTTTATGAATTAATGATAAAGTTTATGTTACTTTCATGCATCAAATTGTGCACATCTAGATGCTTAAAAGTAAATTGGACCATTTTGGATGAATTAGCATATCACCATAACTTTGCTAATGTCATCAAAATCTCACAATTCATGTCAATAAAATTACTAACGTTATAACCATTGAAGAATCTTGAATTGATGGATAATTCAATGATTTAAATGATTTGGTATTAGTCATTTTATGGGGCAGAATTTAACTGTGAGGGATGCAAAATAATTTTCTTTAGGAGTTTATATGGCCATTTTAGAATCTAGTAAAAAAATATAATCATGTCAGGCCAAGTGGGAGATTGTTAACATTTTGTGTATTATGTGGCCTTTACATGTTTGTATTTAATTAGTTACTAGATGTTACTCCACAAGAAAAATATTTATGAGAATAATTGAAAGGTGAACCAATTAAATAATGGCATCCAAAATGTTTTATAGACAATATAACATACGTTGTTATTTTGAGATGTTTCAACCTTCATTCATGTACAAAACTCCATTTTAATGTTCAATGGAGTAATGAGAAAACTCAATGCCTTTGGTGGTTATAAGTTGTGAAAAACCAAAGGTCATTAGAAACTCATGTAACTCATGGATTAATGAGAATACTTATGTTTGTATTCATGTATAACTTATGGATTAATGGAATAAGTTATGGAAATACTAATGGTCTTTAATGGGAAGACCAAAGGTTGATGAAGATGTCTATATAAGGGTGATGTCCCAAGTCATACTCTCACACTTACACATTCACGATTTGTGTGAGAAATTCCTACACCACATATTGCTACCCATCAAGCTAGGTGAGAGTAGTGACTTGAAGACCTCAACCAAAGAATGTTAAGTTTTGAGTTCTTTTGGTACACCACTCACCTTGATATCATGGAAAAAGGTTAGTATGAATTATGTAGTATTGTTTTGGACAAATTCACTATGTTTTTAAGCATCAAAATTGCATCCTTAAAGTTCCGCGTAATGATAAAGTTTAACAACCTTTTCAGGAAATTCATATGAAAATGTGTGTTATTTTAAGTTACCCACTATTCCCTTTTTATCATACGATTTTATAGTTGTAGTGCCAATTGCTGTCGATCAAAACTTTTAAGCTTTGGTTAAGTCGATGAACTCTCCTCTCTTTAAAAGAGATCAAAATATCAAATCCAGGGGAGTACCATTCCTCCAAAAAAATAAAAAATTGATCTAAAGATTATTATATAGTATGTGTGGTGTACAAGTTCTCTATTGGACTTCAAAATGATAGAAAAACCTACAAAATAAGGATTTATAAATCAAATTAGTAGAGATTAAAAATAATAAGGCATATATGTTATTCTTCTTCTTTTTAAATTTTTTTTATTTGTATTTATAGTATTTTTTACATTTTATTCTTTATTTTTCGGGGTTTCATAGTATCATTTTTTTCATTTTTGATTACGAGTTGATTACATTAACAATGATAAAATCTTGTAATTGTATTACATCTAATTGGAGGTGAATTTTTATTCATCTACATTAACATCGATAAAGACATACATATCCATGAAAATATACCACAACATACACATCCATGAAGACACAGGGTATGGTGGTCTCATCATGAGGATCTTGCTTGTCCCTTGTGTCAAGAGAAGTCAGACTATCGAGCACCCCAAAAGATTCGAGGCCATTTCAGACACTGGGTTGGATGTTAGCTTCGCTTCTTTGGAGAAAAGAAATGAAAGTTATGTAACAAAATAAAAATAAAGAAACATTAATTAGAGATTTATGTGATCACTCATTTATTATTTCTTAGGTCACTAAAAAAATTTAATTTTTTTTTAAGTTTCTAAAACGTTGAAAAATTATCTAGTCCTTCCAACTATATGTTGTTCAAAAATACCAAAAATACCATCGCCCAATTATGCGAATGTTAACAATGTACTGAGAGTGTTAACAGTGTACTGTAAATACTTAATAATGTATTGAAGAGTGTTTACAATGTACTTAAATAATCGGGTTAGGGACATTTTATGCAAAGGTTAACAATGTACAAAGGGAGTGTTAACAGTAAACCAGAGATACCTAACAATATATTGAAGAATGTTGATAGTGTACTAAAATAATTAGGGAGGGTATCTTTGGTATTTTTAAAAAGCATCGGGTTAGAAAAACTTAAAGATAACTTTTAAACGTTTTAGAGACCTAAAAAGACTTGAAAAATGTAAGGGATCTAAGAATAATGGATGGATGACCACAAAAGCCCCTAATTAATTTCCCCTCAAAATGAAGTATGCACTGATATACTGTTTGTTTTGTCTTTCTCAAAAAAATAAAATAAATTTCATTTCATTATTAAAATGTATATACGGCTGAGAAACAATTCTGAGAAAATGAATTATAAGTCTCTATTTTCCATGTCATGACATAAACAGTGCCCAACTAATATTAACTCGGGTCGGTCAACCCGTTAACCAAAGCGGTTTACAGTCGGGCCGGGCTGGGTTCGCTTTCGCTTTGGGTTGACACAAAAGTGTCCATTCCAGCCCAGCCCAGCCCAGCCCAGCCAGCCCATTAAAGAAGGGTAGTGAACCGTAAATACGGTGAAACAATGAGGGCTAAATTGGAAATTCGCTTACACCCAAACCACTCGTGAAACCCTAAAAAAGATCTCTTTTGTCGACCACCCTCTGTGAGAGAGCCTCCGTTGTTGAAACATTAGCTTTCGTTTTCTCTCTCCACTGCAACGATGGTAAGCGATACTCTCATCCTTTAATTTTCTATTTTAATCTTGTTTTCTTTACTTGATCTGAATATCTGGTTTTGTTATATGGTCAAATGTAGAGGAGAGGTTTCATTTTTTTTATTTGATGAAGAAACACAAAGAAAGATGCGATTTTGATTGTTGGTTTTTTCTTAGAATCCATGTGGGTAACTGTAGATCTAATCTTTGGGGTGTTTTGGGCACGGTGATTGGTTTTCTTTTTGTGACCGGCGGTAGATGATTTTTTGTGATCGGTAGTGGAGGAGTTTCTATATGGGTTAAGTAAATCCGACTTTAGTTAAACATTTTTCAAGATCAGTTTTTGTTTGTGAGTTTGAATGGGTTAGTTTTATGTATAACGGGAGTATTTTATTTGTTAGTTTTAGTTATGGTTGCAAAAGTTGCAGACTCAACTGAGTGGTTTTGAGAAGATTCACATTCTTTTCTTGTGGTGTGTGGAGATTTTGACTGGGATTGTGGGTTTTAGCATATGTTGTGATTGTTGTTCAGTAAAAAAATCCATTGATAATGTGTTTTTTTCTTTAATGATGGTTGTTTGAGAGATTTGTTAACTTCATATTCATATAGAGGGTCACTTGAAAAATATTTGGGGATCCAATATCATATCATGATGAAATTTTTGAGTGCGTGAGACATGATTCCTGCGGTGATACTTCATATTATTGTATCTTTCTATATTGTCTTCAGTGATGATTATTTGGTTTGATGTCTAAAAATTGCTAATAGATAGTGTTATTTGTGCATGAAACAATGACCATAATGCGTAGTTTTGTTAAGAAGCTATTTTGAATATCATTTGCTAGATTTGGAGAAAAGCCAATTTGCAGAGCAAACACATTAGTGTAAATGGTGTGAGTTGCATTGAAGGTTGGCGATACGAATTCTAAAATTGGCAATTCTCCGTGCCTCCCAAATTTTCACTTTTGGTGAAGGTCTCGAACAAATTGCTACACTTGTAACATTATTATATAACAATGAGGAAGAATTTTGTTGTCATTGTTCATATGTGTGAAAGGAAAATGAGCATCACATGCAGTTTTCTTAAGATATTCTTCCCATTATGTGGTAGGCTTGGGGAAGCCAATGAGCAGAGCAAGCACATCCAGTATTAATACGTGCCTTGCTGGCCACACTGATATTTTTTTTCTTTCAAGAAAGCAGTTCCTTGTGCTTCTCAAAATCTCACTTTTGTGGAAGACCTCAAACAAATTTTCCGTGTAAAATTATTTTTAAATAATGATATGGAATATGGTTCACTTGTTCATGTACATAAAAGGATAAAAAAAACATAGCTTGTGTTTCTCTTGAGACACCATTTGATTATTTGCACTATGTTTGGGGCAAGCCAATTAGCAGAGCAAATACATCATTGTAAATGGTGCATGTTGCATTGAAGGTTGGCAACAAACTTTTGTGGAAGGCCTCAAAACAAATTTTCCGTGTAATATTATTTTTAAATAATGATATAGAATATGGTTCACGTGTTCATGTACATAAAAGGATAAAAAAAACATAGCATGTGTTTCTCTTGAGACACCATTTGATTATTTGCACTATGTTTGGGGCAAGCCAATTAGCAGAGCAAATACATCATTGTAAATGGTGCATGTTGCATTGAAGGTTGGCAACAATGATTTTATAAATAGCAATTCTCCGTGCCTCCCAAAACTCACTTTTGATGAAGGTCTCGAACAAATTGCTACAATTATAAGGATATTATTATTTGATGAATAAGAATATGGTTCAATTTTATATATATATACATGAAAGGACAGTGCACATAGCATGTATTTTCCTTGATATTCTATCCTGAACATTATGTGAGCAAAAACATTTAATTGGCAATATCTTTGCAGTCTGCCAGACCATATGATTTACTTATACATGTAAATATGAACATCTATAATCTTTTGAATGATATTTTAGATTCTGTTTTAAATTTTCATGCCATGTATGATAGGTGAACGTTCCGAAAACAAAGAAGACTTATTGCAAGAGCAAGGAATGCAAGAAGCACACCTTGCACAAGGTCACGCAGTACAAGAAAGGGAAGGATAGCCTTGCTGCTCAAGGAAAGCGCCGTTATGACCGGAAGCAATCAGGTTATGGAGGTCAGACCAAGCCTGTTTTCCATAAGAAGGCAAGTTTTATCTTCAATACAAAAAATTTCATTATCCCCCTAAAGGAGTTGGTATATTAAATTATCATGCACCCTTCACCTTGCAATGAATATGCTGATTTTCACCTACCATTGGATATTTTTTTGCATCAATCATGAAATATATACCATTTAATCCCAATGTTTAGCCATATGAGTGGTCATTCCTGATACGTGAATAGGATTTCAAATATTGTCTTAAACATATCCATGTATTATCGATAAACAGGCGAAGACCACAAAGAAAATTGTTCTGAGGCTTCAGTGCCAGAGCTGCAAACATGTGTCTCAGCACCCCATCAAGGTTAGTTCATTTCTTTGTGTCTGAGTTTGCTGTTTGCCAAGGTTTGATGTGTGTATGTTCTTTTATCTTGAAATTATTCTTTTTTCGCAGAGGTGCAAGCATTTCGAGATTGGAGGAGACAAGAAGGGCAAGGGGACATCACTCTTCTAGTTTTGTGTGTCAGCTTATCAAAATCTCTGTTTAGGTTTTTTTGAGTGAACAATTGGCCTGTTATACTCTGTTTTTCTCTTAAGGTCATTTAAGATGATTTTGACAGGTCATGTTAAACTGTAGTTTTGCATTTCTTATTGTTCATGGTTGAACCTCGTCTTTCTTTTGTTTAATGTTGGAAGTTTTTGGTGACTTTAACAGGTGATTAATTAATTTATCATCATCTTTACCTTTCTTAAAATTATTTTCTTTTGATCAGTTGTGTACAATGAGGATATAGATTGGTCCATCTTCATGTGAGATGGTCCACAAATTCAACAATCTTGAAACTTTCTGTGCTTTAGCCCTCGGGCATGTATTTTTAGACATCTGAAACAAATCACCATTGAATTTTAAAAAAATATCTGAGACTTGAATATATAGAATGATCTTAAAGTAGATACTTGTTTGTAGGGCTGATAAATGATTCAAGCCGCTCGGGTTCGGTTCAATTTGAGCTCATTCAGACTCATTCAATTAGACAAATGAACGAGCTTGAACAATTTTTAAAGCTCAGTTAGGCTCGGGAACTAGATCGAGCTCATTTTGTGTTCAAACTTGACTCATTTGTTTTATAAAAACTTAGTTGAAGCTTAACTAAATTCTTTTATAAAATCATAACATTAAATTAATACAAAGTTAAGCTCGTTTAGACTCATGAACTTGATTTATGTAGATTAAAATTTATTTTCAATCCTTAAAACTCTTAAAATGAAGAAGAACGGTGGGCTCATGAGCTCGGCTCGGTTCGACTCGGCTTGGCTCGTTTATAAATGAGCCGAGCTTGAACATGTCAAAGCTCAGCTCGTTCGGCTCGTTTACCACCCTACTTGTTTAATATTAGGATAAAATGTTTTTGGACCACCTGAAGTTTTTTAAACCTGCAAAAACACCTCCTATAGTTTAAAAACATGCAATTACACCCCCTTGCAATTTGATTTTTTATTAAGACGAGATAAAAATACGATTTTACCCTTTTAATTAAATCTTTATCATGTTTTCACTTTTTTTTTTGTGGGTTCTTTCACATTTAAATTAATTATTATGTAATTTAATTCTCATAAAAATGCATATAAATGTATTTGAAGAATTAATTATTGTATAAGTTAATATTCATAAAACATATCAAGAATTAATTAATTGATTTTTTCAATGGATATTTAGAGTCAAGGATAAAACAATAATTTTAAATTATTTTTATTACATCTTAATGAAAAAATATGTAAATGCATGTTTTTAAACTTAATGGAGTGTTTATGTGGATTTCAAAAACTTTAGGGACCAAATGCATTTTACCCTTGATAAAACTAAATCTGATGCATGTTAAAAAAATTTCTTATAATATCATGTAAGCTTATATGATCTAACGTTCAATTCAAAATCTTGTATGATTAATAATAATTATAAGAAGAGGTGAAGTTTTTATTTTCATCCTTGTTTTTTTTCTTTTTTTTTCCATTGCATCTGATCCTTGCTCCTTAGTATGTAGATCAACTGTCAGATCAACTGTCATATATGACCATTTTGGCTGATTGATCAAGGACAACCCTTTTCGAGGGGCTGACCATGGTTCAATCCTTAGTTATGCAGTTGTTGTGGGTACTTGACCCATAAGTATAGGCATATATGAGCCTTATACTATGCATGAAAAGCCTTGTAAATGTATGTATATTGGGACTGCCCCTATTCAGGCCTTTGTTGTACCAAAAAAAAAAGTCATATATAGTCATCAGTAATCCGGAAAAAAAAATCAAAATCCATATTCAATTACGGGTACCAGTATTCGATGGATTTATGAGGTACTCTTTGAATTGGCTCCATCCAATATTCAGTGATCAATTTCAGATGCCACGTGATTTTTTTAGTTCAACAATCATATATAAAAGAAATCGAGGTCTCGCTGTGAACAAGCAAACGTGTCTCGCACCATGATCATCTGCGGGTAGTGTCACAAGGTGACTCCTGATGCTCATTTTCATTGCAGGGCATAAGAATCTCCATATAAAGAGCCTGACATCATATCTTCTTCTAGTCAGTCATAAACAGAAGAAACAAACAATTCGCATCACCTACCGACAGCATGAATGGTTGTTGTAGTGTTTCTATAAACGTAAGATGGTTCTTAATGTATCACAGAGGTTCTGTATAGTCTGCTGCTCCTGGGCTGCTTGCAGCTCTTGGAGTGGCATTTCTTCGTAGCACCTGCAACATATGTTCATGACATGATTAGTTTTATTTTTTTGTAAATGTCATGACTTTGAAGTATATACTTATCTAAGCACATACTTTCACATAAAGTGATGTACAACTCGAACGAATTGAATGCATACATTTCTACGTTTTTTGCAATAAATTAATACTACAATAGTATAGTATATAATCTATTATTCATTTACCACATTAGGTGGCCTGATGTCTGCAGGAATGTTTGAGTGTATCAACGCCCTTAATTTTTTTTTTCCCCATTCATTGTATTTTACACATGTACTTACGTTTTATGATGAACTAAAGCCTGAGCCAGGTTGAGGAGGGTTGAACTTGTAGACAATCTTTGATACACACATGGGGGAAGCGGTGTCTGGCACATCAAACAGAACCCATGAAATATGTGCTTGCATATATTAGGCTCACAAATATGTAAAAGATTATGTTGGGCATTGGAACCTCATTTTGTCCCCTCCGGCCTTTTTTGGCTTGTCCATCACCATGAAAAAGCTCCTGAACTGCTTCTAAGGCATTGCCACCACTTTTTTCAGGCCCTCCGAGCACATTGTCTGACACCAAAGCTAGAGGAGATATGTCGGTTGCCTTTAAGAATGGTATGGGTATTGTATTACCCGCAGCATAGATCGACCAGAGCTACAGAAATTGCAGAAACAATAAGCTTATGATCTGAAGTTCTGTTGGAGAGCTGATAACAATATATGCCTATAGCTGGATGACTTAACTAAAATGCAAATTACCTTATCTTGAACTGAAAAGGCCTTTCGAGCACCGGTTGTCCCTTTCAATATGCTGCCCAAGCCATCACCATCTGCAACTTTAGAGCTGATGCTCTGATCATGTGACTGAGAAATGTTATCCATCTTAAGCTTCTGCTTAGGAGATTCACGTGCAGAAGGTGATGATTCCTGTATAGTTTGGAGGACAGCATCACGATTCAATTCCATATCTGGGACGTTGACAAGGGTTGTGTTCGCCGCCCTGACAGGATGTCATGATGAATCAGTTGAACCGTGGAAGAAAAAAAAGGTTAATGTTTAAGAAACACTTTTTATTAATTATTGTCATAGTTCTTGTTTAATTCGTAAACCCTATGCAACAGTTGGTAGACTGTTCATAATGGAAGTCAATAGGAAGTGAAGAGGGGTAACTTTTGTAAAAGTAATATAGCCAGGGATGAAACCAATCACAAATTCACAATGTGATTTTCATTTATTTTGCAAATCTGGTTTGATCCTAATTCAGAGAATTCACGAGATAAATTGACATTTTGTATGAGGTTAAGATGGTCAAATAAAGCTGAGGTGCACTTATATACTTTGCAAGGAATAGAGTAACACTTGTATACATTGGATTTTAAGTGCAATGCAAAATTTGAGATGGATGTAAAAAAAAAAAAATTAAGGATTATAAAATTTAGGATATATCAAAGAAGAAATTGGAGACCATATGGTGAAGAGGAGGTAGTCGGGGGTGAAAGTCTTGCGATGAAAATAGAAAAATAGCTCAAAAGCCCTGTCTAGAAGTAAATGGTGAATGATGACGTAAAAAAGTTTACTTTGTTGCCACTGCAACAGTATCTGCAGTGTGGTATCTGCAGTGTGGTGGTGGAATAAGGTGCATCCAATCTCAGAATTTGAATTTGGAAAAAAAATGGAAGTATTACCAAGTGGAGGGATCAGCATACCGTAATTCAACTGCCTTGCCTCCCAAATCAGAGGGGAACGAACTGTTGTAATTGATGTGGGCTGCTGAGTAATCTTTTGCATCAGAAACTGGAGCTTCAGTGTCTTCATCATCTCCCTCACCTTCCGAGTGAATGATAACAGTACCAAAGTCACCTATATAACAAAAGCTTTAGTGTCCCATAAAAGATAGCATTACAATGATAACAAAGATCACTATTGTGTTCTTTTCATCAGAATCCTCCAAAAGTACAACTAAATGTTGTATGGTTTGGAGTTGGGACTGTTGGCTGCAACTTTAGGTCTGTGTCCAAGTCCGTCAAAAACTGATACAAGCATTCATGTCATTGCATGCATTCATGTCATTGTATGAATTTTCAGTGTAAACAGAAAAACAATGTCAAGGCTTTCATACAACTTGGAGTCGTGATCTTGCCTAATTGATATTCAAGCACAATTTCTATGAGTTTATATGTGCAGCTGTATGAGTGGATTGAAAGATGCAATACATGCATACAAACCTTCCCCAGGAATCTTGATTTCATCAGCCTTTCTCGTGCTACTTTCAAGAGCATCATTTTTAGATTCTTGAAATAAAAAATTCTGAGGCTTTGACAGACCTGTATCTCTTTGGTTTTCATTCACATCCACTCTCTTTTCTTCTGGTATCTTTTCAACAAAATAAAAGACAAAAAAGGGAAATCTTTTAAGGAAATAAACAAAAGATTTGGGTGTTTATTTCAAGGATAAAATACAAAAATTTCGGAGTCATACATTGCCTCTGATTTGTGGTATATGATCATGGGTTTGGACAGCCATTTTAGCTCTAATCTGCCTTGCCTTCTCAATCTTTGGCAGCATGGCAGAAGCTCCATAATTGCATTTCTCAATGAATCTATGCTGTAATTCAGATCCATTACACCAATAAATTCACTAGACAATTGAGCAAAATAGAGAGAGATTTATTTATGAAAAGAATGTTGGAGGAAAGATACCACAATTCAGTTGTAAATCCAATGAGAATGTTCGTGCTGGTTATTTTGGAAGTCAAAATAACTTGTTTAGTAGACAGGAACAAGAGCTAACTTCTATGTTGGCGATTAGATGTTCATGTCTCTCTATCTCAAGGCATCTAGAGTAATTCTTGAGCTCATTATATAATCATGATGCTCTCATATTCGAACATTGATCCATACCCAATATGTCAATTTTGAACATAGAACACAAGACAGCATATGGCACCAACATAACTCGAATAAATGTGTCTCTGACTACTATAATAGGTTTCCTTCTGTTCCATAAAAACTAAATAGACAATGATAGTTCAAAACTGAAGAACTATAACGAGTACATGTCAGTAAATGTCTATTTATTTTACCCACTGCTTCAGTTACTAGTTTTTCCATGTATGTCTCAATAAACTGCAAAGAGTCATCATACATTGCAAAGATACAACTACATCTGATTGTTCTGTAATTAAGCAATGCAAGTCATACCCATGCAACATAAATCAATATCCATTTCCATATCATAAATGGAGGCGTGCAGTCTATTGACAATACTTTGATTCATCTTCCGTTGCATAGGTATATCCTATGGTATATTAAGTAATTGTCCAATAAAAATCATAGATTGTACATTCTAGTAGAGGGAGGTCTTCTACAATTCTACTTTTCACTGACAAGAAATTAATAGGTAATTATTTAGTAGAGAAGAGAATAGAACTGACTTGCACATGATACATACCTTCAACAATTCGGGTGCATTAGGACGTAAGCGTGGCTCTTTTGTAAGGCATTTTGCCACAAAATCATGAAACACTAAGGACCTGCACCAAAGTTTTTAACCCAATATATAAAGTAAATATCTGTTGCACATAACATAGTACAGCAAAAGCAAAACACCATTGTGATGCAGAGGAAACTGGGGAAAAAACTACAACCTAATTCATATTTCCACCATTTGCACGGCAAAAGCACTTTAAGGTAACAATGAATGATACAATAATTAAAACCTTAATAAATCTGATACAAAACAAGTGAAGCAGTGCACAGAACTAATCAGAATGGTAGTGAGATCCCTACCATGCTTTCAAATCAAGCAGATGATTAAACTGGGAAAAATCTTAGGATCAATGGTAGAAATGATTGAGTTGGTCGGGCTCAAGCAACTTCACCACATGATCAAGGATGAAGTTAAGGACAACCAACAACTTAAGCAACAGAGTGGCAACGCATAACAGAATGTTGATGGAAAACTGCAGGCATTACAATCATGAAGAAATACAAACCACTTTTCCTTATCTTCAAGCATCGGGGCAGGTTCAATAGATATCATAAACAGAACCTATAAGAAAAGAATTTACATATACATAAGAATACACATGATAAATCTGTTTGTGAAATTTAGTTATCAATTATATACATGGGATGACTTGTAGGAATATAATCCAAGATAAATAGACTAATCAATATAAAGAATACTCCTGTCGACAACTTATGCAAACTTGGGATGACTTGTAGGAATATAAACCAAGATAAATAGACTAATCAATATAAAGAATACTCCTGTCGACAACTTATGCAAACTTGATTTTACAAAAATAATAAATGTTGTACAGGCACACGTGCAAGATTGGGATGAAGCTACCGGTGCAAGATTGGGATGAAGCTACTTTCCCAAGTTTCCAATATCCTGCAGCTAAAGAATCTGTGGTAAAAACTAAATAAACATAACATGTACTAACCCTCATCGGATGCACAGTGGATCTTGGTGGAAGTCCCTGAAGATCAAAATAAACCGAACAGAAAGTGTGAGTATTAAGAATTTGGAATAATTGTGTACTGACTTACTTGGAAAATAATGAGAAATAGTAAAAACAAGAAGGAAGCAGGGGAAAAAAATCCAGATTAAGTTACCTCTGCCATTTCAATTGCGGACACACCAAGAGCCCACACATCTACCTGCAAAGGGCTCAATGAAATTAATTCAGGGGAAGAAAGGCATATGGGGGTAGTCAAACTATAGAAAAATTATCATAACTAACATTGGCCTCTCTCATTGGTTGGAGCTGGCCAGTTATAGCAAAATGTTGACTCAAACGGATACAGTTATAAACCAACTAATGAACTGAAGAATAATCCCTGATACTATTCCAGGACTTCAAACGAAATGTGATTGTGGAATGGGGATCAGGTTTTAAAACAGAAATAACATTTTTTTTTCAAATTGTCCCTCGTCTAAGCTTTCTCCCTCATTTTCCAAAAATCACAAAAAATTCTCCCTTATTCTGTTCATGTGTGGTGCTTGCACCTTGCCCATTAGCATGGTTGGTGGACAAGAATGTATGTAAGAAGTTATGCAGGCTTAGTCTCAAAGGGGTTGATTCCGGGCATTGCTTAAAAGTTAAAACAGTCACACATTACCTTTCCATCATAGCGGCTTTCCTGAATAACTTCTGGAGCCATCCAATGTGGAGTACCAATAAACTGCAGAAAGAAAATATTTCCTGTTGATCATGATACAAAAGAATGAAAATGCTGAGTGACCTCATTAGCATCCTGAACCACCCAACTCCATGATATACACATATGACTCGGACATCAGGAATATCATGGAATTGGAAAAACATGGATATGACTTCAATAGAAAAAAGGAAACTGCTACGAACATGAATAGAATACAGTGCAACATGTTTATCTAATCATTCCTGATATAACAGTAACATCGCATGCAGATATCAAAAAGACAGTTACAGATTCAAATACTAAACTTGCACACATTTTAGTTTGAGCAAGTTGTATAAGATAGTAATGCAAATGAATTCAATACTTGACATGGATCCTCCAAATAAAAAGGGTATGCTTTGGTGTTCATGAGACCATTTTACATGTTAGACCAACAGACCTGATCAGAACAGAAACTGCTCACTACAGTAGGCAAGATAAGATATATTGAAGATAGAGTAGAAAGAATATTAAATGAGAAGAAAAAACACAAATATTCCAATTTGATTATGCAAAAATGAAGCTTAATATATCTATGGTTAGACATCAATTGACTGAGGGATTTTGGTGAAATGTTCTGCAACGCTATAAAAATTTGGCAAGCAGATAATTATTACATTGATGTTCAATAACTTCTCTGGGAAATACATTGATGCCAGGTGATATTATATTGCATTAGTTGCGAAAGAAGGATACCGTATTGCGTTTTGACATGGTCCTGGTAAGTTGAGCAGCTACACCAAAATCTCCTGTTCAAATCACCATCACAGCAAGAACATACAACCAAGTCATTTCATCATCCATTGGACGTAAGAACAAGATCATGTCTCCATGTGAAGCATTAACCACCCTTTTAAATGAGATGAGAACAATATTTTCTCCATGTCAAATGTTTGAGCAATGTTCCCAGGTAAAGTTACTCACCCAATTTTACCTCTCCTTGCTCAGTAAGCAAAATATTTCCACCCTTAATGTCCCTATGAACCTTGAATATAGAGTGCAAATAAGATAGACCCTATATCCAAAATATACAAAAGTATGTGAGAACCACTGGTACAGGAAACGACCTAAAAAATGTTGTGACTTGAACAGAGCGTGATGACAGGTTCAACAAAGCTGCCAATAGAAGAAGAGGAAAACAAATGAAAAGATCACAATCAGAAGGGCCCAGTAATATCATAATCCAATCATCAAATTTTGAACTTGCTGCAGAGTACAGACAATTCAAAACAATGAATAAAGTAGAAGCATCAATCTTTTCCATTGAACGTCAATAGTTCAATGATATTCCTTGTATCTATCATTATTAACCATGTCACAATTGCTTTTTTAGCGGATGGGCCTCTAATTTTATTTTTGAGTACAAGATTTACAAAAATGGAGAAAGAATGACAATAAGGCAATCTATATTGCTCAGTAAAAATATTTCCTATGTATATCAACATAGTACAAAGCATTATGATTATGAAAGGAACTAAACTGTGTTGTCCACATTTATGTTTTTATGCCTTATTGATTTTCCTTGATTTTTTTTTCTGATAGAGCATTGAATGATGCTTCAGACTGAATAGAGTAGAAGATAGCATGATACCTTTAAAGCTTCCCTACAAATATATGCAATTTGGTACTCCTCCAGAGCCTCTTCAGTGACATTCATCAAGTCAGCAACACTTCCGCCACCACAATACTCCATCACAATCTATCAACATACATTTTTATCAGAAACTGATCATATATCAAATAAAATGAAAGAAAAAGGCGAAAACAATATTTTGGACCATACCCAAAGATAATCCTCCCCCTGATAGCTCCCAAGGTAGCGTACCACATTTGGATGACTGCACTGCTGCAACATCTCGATTTCACTGCAAATCTCTTCATATCCTTCTTCCTGTTTCAAACAACTGATCAGATCATGCATTATATTTAGGAACAGAGAAAGGATGAGTGAATGAGTCATAAGCATTGACATGTCGGAAAAGGAAATCGGGTAAAAGAATGTCTAAAAAAACACGGAGTGTTTTGCATAATTTTCCAATTCTGACTCCATGATTTATTACATTGATTTGCAATCCATATGGGAAAAGACACTGAAGCCAATCAAATGCTCTCATGTAAGAACAAAACCAACAGGTGCACTCACCCCTTCACCCAATGAGATCACTTTAACTGCGACCAGCTCTGAAGTCTTAATATCTCTTGCTTTGTAAACTGACCCATATGAACCTTTCCCTGCCATTTCCAAATACAAAGAACATAAGATCAAATACAGTCAACTCAAACAAACCCACAGATTTTGAGTATAGAAGTTGAAATTGCTCAACCAAATGCCACAACAGAAACCCTTTTCTTTCATCAGCAACCATTCATCACAAATAAACTACACACCAACCGCAACATTTCACAACCCAAGAAAGCTGTTTCCCCTATATTATCACATTTAAACAAAACCCAAGGCTAATTCAAGTTCAACATCACTAAATCCCATTACAGAATTCCGCATTAATCAACAAATCAGTCAAGCAATTCATCACTAAAACGCAATTCTTTCACTCAATTTCACAAGAGAGAAAGAGACAGAGATCCCTCACCGAGCTCGTGAAGCAACTCGTACTTCGTCGTGGGGTCCTCCCTCGTAATGCTCTCCGGAATCGAACTGACCGAAATCTTCCTCCTCTGCTGCTGCGTCAGCGCCGGCGGAGGCGCCGGTGCCGACGCCACAGAAGTCCTCAGATCACCACCTCCGGTCCACCTGGGGGCCACAGATCGGGCGATGAAGGTGGAATATGAATCATCCGACTCGGACCGGCAGCTGCTCCTCGGGCTGACCCGCTTGAGGTCGAGGAAGGGGGACCCGAAGGAGGACCTCTTCGGGGAGGACCGGTCGGGCTTGACGACAAAGGTACCGGGAAACCCTAACCCTAGCTTATCGTCCCCCTCGTCGGGTGGGAGGTCGTCGTCCTCGTCGCCGTCGTCGTAGGCGCCGAAGTCCTTCGGGAGGCGTTGGAGGAGGGGAGGAAGGGAGGGGTCGTCGTATTCGTCAGGCTCGTCGTCGTCGCCATGGATGACCACCGTCGAATACAGATCGGACTTCTTCATTAGCGAGAGCGAGAGAGAGAGAGAGAGAGGTGACTCGGAAGGGAAAGTGAGTTGGCGGGGGAGATGACATGTTGAATCGGTTGTGGGACTCGGATTTCATCAGGACCGTAGGATTATGGGTCGGAGTTTTGGTGGGCTGTGCAAGTCGGAAGGGGTTGGATGGGTCATGTTTGGACTTATGTGTGATTGGGCCTGACCCGGCCTAGATTATTTGGGTTTTTTTATAGGAAAATGTTATAGTCAAAGTCCATTTCGTAGTCTAAAATGCAAATCACACGTGTTTTTATATTTTTAAAATTATATATTTTACCTTTAATAAGGTATGCACTTTTATAAAATATAAAATAATATACTTTAATAATTGAATGATATCTTTTATAGAAAATATAAAAATTTCAATTGGGTTATATACCTTAATGAAACTAATGAGATTTATATTCTAAATTATAAAAATGATTGAGTGTATCAAGAACTCTTTTCATTATCACACATTTGATAGATCTATGTATCAATGTGATTATAAAAAGAAAAATTAACTCCGGGTCCCTCAAGATACCCATGTATTAATCTAAAGTCCCTTGAAGTAAATGGGGCATTTAATCTTCCCATTTTACCCATTAAATTATCTTGTGTACACCCTTAAAATGCCTCTGTACACTATTAGATATTTTTTGCTTGGTAAATATTGTATTACTATGGAACTTTGCATATGTACAAAGGGAGAATTTTGAACAAAAGTACAATGAGACTACAAAAGAATTTCAGTCTCATTGCTTACAAGGTATTCAATGCAAAGTTCAATGCAAAACTACATAAAAATTGTACACTGTTATATGCACTAGGTACATTGTTAAAAAATTCAAATTTTTCAAAGCTTTCTAATTCAAGAACATCTAAAACTACATTAAAGATGAATAAATGTACAACAGAACCATTCATACCTACATAGGAGAAGGAAACATTTCATTAAACATTCATAAAAAAACATATATTGATGGATTCGGGGAGGAAAGCAATCGATCTAGGATGGAGTGAGAATCAATCGATCCATGATGGATAGAGGGAGGACTCTTCATTGTGATGGGAGGAGATGCACAGGGCAGGGTGGAGTGAGAAGCACTACCATATGTCCTTCCTTGATGGAGAAAAAAAGGAAGAGAAAGAGGTGAAAACGGGGACCGGAGAGACAATATAAGTTGTGAGAGAGTAAAAATGGAGGAGGGAGGCGACGGAAGGGCATGAGGAGGGGGGAGGGCCGCCGTCTGGTTGGGGAGAGAGAAGAGGGAACACAAAAAAGAAAAGGTGTTGAGGGTAAAATGTGATGAAAAAGGGCTGGAGTTAACAAAACATGGATGGAAGATCTCAAACATAATAGGTTTTAAAATGCAGAGACCTATTGTTAAGTTGAAAAGTTATAGGGACTTAAAATTAATACAGGAGTATATTAAGGGACTAGTAATTAATTTCTCTTATAAAAATGTTAGTGACAATCATTCATCTGTCTATTTTTAATCATTTTTCATTGTTCTAACATATTTTGAATTTTTTATATTTTGGTTTTACGTTTTGAAATATTTTAAATGTATATGTTTGTTTAGTACATAGCACTTCTATAGCAATGTAGTATTTGGTTGCACCCATGTGATAATGTCATCATGAGCCTACAAATCAATTATTATATTTGGGGATTTGTTCCATATAGTCTTCTATAATGTACAACCTTATTTTTTAAATAATGCACGCACCTTTTTTTTTTACGTTTTTGCATGGTAAAGATAACCACATGAATTCATGTATCTTTCAAATAAATGTATATTCATTAGGGGTTGAGAAATGATACTAAAATAAGAATGGCTCTACCAGTGTCCCTTCACCTTAACAAAATTCTCTGTCAAATGTTAGAAAAATGGGCAGTTAAATTGACACAATTGACATGGTTATAATGTGACTCAATAAAAAAAATGTTCTTGGGCACCTTTGGTTTTTAATTGTAAAGCCCTTAATATTAGGCTAAGTTTCTTTCTTAGTACATTCTTTTCTTATGGTGTTCAAATCACTCTCTTTATGTGTGTCACTCTAATTGCACTTTTTTGTGATGAAAAATCATATCATTAGTTAAAAAATTATAATATATATAGAATTACTCACAAATTGTGTCTATAATAAATTTATGTGGATTCAAACTCGAGATCTATGAGAAGTAAACACAAAAGGTCAATCATGTGAGGGTACTCCTGACCCTATGTCTAGTTCATGAATAGTTTATTCGAACAAAATAGTTATGCACGGGTAGAGAAAAATTAGATGATTTCATTGTTTCGTTGTTATTCTTTTATCAATTTTGAATTATTTGATTCTTATGTTTGTCTTGTAGTTTTGGATTGATAATTATTCCAATTTATTTATTGTAAACAAACATTTTATCCAGAGGATAACACCTATTCTCCAATTAGGTTCACTTACCAATTAACCATAGCATAACTAACTCAACCACACACACACAGAGCATGTAGGCATTGCAATGTTCATGAAATGAACACAGAAAACTTGGTTTAAAATGTGTTTGTTAGTATAGCTAATTAAGGCTGCCAAGAGAACAAAGTGAAGTCCCGTCCATAAGGAATGAGTATATCCATTAGGAATGTTCAATAGAAATGCACTTTAGAAACAATCAGAAAGTAACAGGTCATCATTTTATGCAATACACATTGCTTTTTCATTTATATTTTGTGATCCACAATGAGATGGTCCATCATTAGTGCTTGAATAGTACAAATAATTGAGACCAAAGTGACTGTACCTTATTAGATGACTGTCATTATCACTTAGCTGTTTCATTGTGATTCTCATGATGAGAATGCATGATTAGACGCCAAATCATGGTTGTTAGAGGATATGATGATCACATGGTATCTATTGAATCCTTAAATGGAATTGTTATTCATAAATTATTCTTTTCACAATGGATAAGCATGCTTGTGATGATTTGCTCATATGCACCAAACATTCTGATTCTCTTTGTTTTATACAGCTTGCTTGGTTGTAAAGGATACCTAAAATAAGATCCCACATTTGCCTTTCATATTATAGTACATGTAATGATCATCCGATTTCAATGAAAGAAGCACCTGAACATGTAAAAATCAAACTGTAATGGTGGATATCCATGAGACCCAATTATGATTTTCAAGTTTTAATCATGTTCTTGATGTTGTTGTTCACTAGATACAAACATATATATCATTGTATAGAAAATGTAAAAATTCAACCTATAATGGTGCATATACATGAGACCTAATTATGATTATCAAGTTTTATAATGTCTTGATATTATTGTTCATTAAATATAAACATATTATTGTGTAGATATATATGGTTCTGCAAAGTAAATAATTTGTATCTAACCCAGTCTACATTTATGGCTATTTTCAATGTATCCATATTTAAATGCCTCATATTTCAATCTAATGCAGCTTGTGGAGTACCTGACTTGGCCCTTCCCTTTATAAAGCAATTCAACAACCATTATGAATGGAAGGTCTAAATTTAATTATATGTTATTCAACCTAAAATCTTGAAAAGACAAGATCAAGTCACCACATGTATTGTATGAATGTCCATGTAGGTCCCCCCCATGTCCATATTTAGCTGCATCTGGGTGCAGTCTCTTCTTTATCTGAAGAACATTATTGACACCCATATAGCTCTTTTGGGATCCTAAATTTTCTTAATATGTGAATGCAAGCTATATTGCACCCAAATGAGTTAATATTGGATCCTTTTTTATCAGAGAATTTGATCACTTCATCGTGCATGCATGTGAAGATGTTCTAAAAAAGGTAGGTTACTAACAATGTAAGCCAAGTTCATGTTTCATATATAACAAGTTCATGCATAGATGAATTCATATTTATGGATGCATGAATGCATATTTTATGAGTCCAATTCATTAACACCTTCAACCTGCATGTTTCACTAAGCTTCTCAAATCAAATATTATATGCATATATCAATTAATGAGTATATCGGATGCTATAGCTCAAGTGGGTACCTTCTGCAATAAATTCTAGTGAACAGAAATTGAGTACAATTGGTTGGTCAAAGGAATATTAACCTTCACTTTCATGATAAAAATATGTATACACATTCCTTGGCTTTAGATCTTTCTTTTGAACTCTCTTTTTAATACAAATCAAATAACTTTTTTTTCAATGTAGATGGAAGGGGGGCAATGGAATATAAAGTGATGAAGAATAAGATGTGTGAAAAAGAAGTATTACTTTGCAAGTTGCATTTGTTTATTTGGGAGTTTGAATATTTAATTATAAGAAAGAAAAAAAATGATACCAGCTTTTGGAGCTCCAAAATATTCTGAGAGGATTTGGATCCACAAAAAGAGGGTGTAAGCCTTACAACCATATCATTTTCATCATATTCTTATTCTTCAATCATTTGGTGGTGTTTTGTCCTGTAAAGTAAGATATGATATGGAAAAAAACCCCTAAAAAACACTGTTCACTCACTACACCAGATTTTTCAGTAGGTTATGACCCACAACACAAAGTAAATCTTTCATGAAAAAAATATATATACAAAAAGAAGGAATATGAGGGGAATAAAGCATGGATAAGATCATGTTTTACATGCTGAAAAGATCTTGGAATATATAATGACATTTCATTGCCTTGCAAATATTTTGATTCAACATTGTTTCTGTTGTTAAAATAAAAAAGAGCACCCATTATTTCATTAATAGTAATTCTTTACCAATTATATTCCGTGAACCCTCATTTGTTGTTTAATCCTTAAAAAATTTGCCCCTAGTTACGCCTTATGATTTAGAATAAAATTGAATAACTATTCCAGTACATATATATTTTCTTCTTGCTCTTGGAATATATAATGACATTTCATTGCCTTGCAAATATTTTGATCAACATAGTTTCTGATGTTGAAATAAAAAGGAGCACCCATTATTTCATTAGTAGTATCTTTACCAATTATATTCCATGAACCATCATTTGTTGTTTAATCCTGAAAAATGTGTCCCTAGTTACGCCTTATGATTTAGAATAAACCTGAATAATTATTCTTTTCTTGCTCATCATTTATAATTAATAATACATATATATAAAAAACAAAAATTACACAAACAAAGAAGAGAATCAAACAGTATAACCCTAGATAAGCTAGAGAACAAATGTGAGGTAAGTTATTGAAGTTTTTCAAGGAAAAAACATGTTAAGCATTCCTTCTAATGTTAAGGGAGGAAATAAAAATGACAACAATGTGAAATATAGAAAATCTGCCAGACTTGGGAATTCATTCATTCCAACCACCCCCATCAAACCTGAAAACATTGTTTTGCAGGTCCTTTGTCAATGAATCCACAAATAGAATGTGATAATAAAAAATGGAAACAAAGACATGTGATAAAAACCAACACAATGTAACCACTTTGAAGCTCAAAACAAGTTGAAAATCAAATAAACACTGGAAAACCATCTTTAACAAAAACAAAAAAACTTCCATGTCATCTGTGCATAATATGGAAATCAAAAGCTGTTTACATTGCATGAACAACCTGTATACATCATCACCACAAAATAAACTTCCCTTTCATACAAATAGAAACCACCAACCAGAAATCATGCAAAGTCTAAACTTTCTAATAACAACCATAACTTAAAAAAGCAAAAACAGCTAACTTAGAGAGCATACAAAACATAGGAGATAATAATAATAAGTCCATCATCATCACCTCCAAAACAAGTCAAATCAGATAGATCCAAAAAGAACCACCATGAAATGAAGCTTTTCAGCACCTCTTTACAGCCTTGCACACCAAAGGCTTCTTCATCTCCATAGACATCTTCAAACACTCAGACAAGTCCACACCACCCTCTGTTGGGACCCATTTGAACCCTTGAAGCAGCTGAGCCAACCAAAGATGGACACTAGCAAGCCCCATCGCCTTCCCCGGGCAGACCCGCCTCCCTGAACCAAACGGAGCGAGCCTCAAATCAGAGCCTAAGATGCTCACATCCTCCTCCATGAACCGCTCGGGCATGAACGATTCGGGCTCGCACCAAACCTTCTCATCATGGGTGATCGCCCACATGTTCACCATTGCAGTAGTGCCCGCCGGGATAAAGTGGTGGCCGACATGGACATCGTGGATGGCAAGACGTGCCCATGAAAGCAATGGCCCTGGTGGGTGGAGTCGGAGAGTCTCTTTGACAATTGATTGGAGGTATGGGAGGTTTGGGATGTCGAAATCGGATACAGGACGGGTTTTACCGATGATGACGTCGATTTCATATTGGACTTTGGATTGGATGTCTGGGTGAAGGACCATCCTTGCTAGAATCCATTCGAGGAGGATCGCGATGGTATCGGTTCCTCGGAAAATCATTTCCTAGAAAGGATCATAAAGAAGAAAATGAAAACCATGTAAAGATGGTTTCTTTATCAAAACAATTTGATACTGAAAAGGAAGATAAGGTGAAAGTGACAATTAAAAGTAAAAGTTGAGATTCCAAACAAACATGGCCAGATACAACAGCAGATATTATGAACAGTATTACAAGAAAACATTACATCATTTTCTACTGAACCAACTATAGAATATGATTGAAAAAAATCTGATTAGAACCCAAGAGAGAAAAAACAAAAACCATATCAACACAACAAAAACATCACTCAAACAAATATCAAGAGAATATTATTAGAAACTGCAAAGTGAAGTTAAAGAGATGCAAACAAAAAAATGATCATCACAAACAACCTTTCTATCTTCCCTTCAATGATTGATGAAAAAAATCACAACTCATTTGAAAAAGCACAAACAAATGAGACCAAATGAATATCAATATCAAAACATCAAACAAAAAGAAAAGTCAATAAATAATTATTCATTGCATTTCCTTATCAAACTATGAAGGATAATAATAATAACCCAATCCAAAACAAAAGGAAAAAATGATATTTTTAATAAAGGAAGACAAAATGAAACATACCCAAAGAACAGCAATCATGTCAGATTCAGAGAGCCTCTCCTCCATCTCAAGATCAAGCAGCACATCAACAAAATCACCCATCTTTCCATCTCCAGTGTCGATTCCCCCACCAACCATCCTACGGTTCCGATGCTCCTCAACGATGGACCCAACGAACCGGTTCACCCTGACCACTAGATCCCTGCACCTCCTCCTCACCCCCTGCAAGTCCAACCAACCCAACAAAGGCAAGTGATCACTCCAGTTGAACATCCCAAGCAACTCATACCCCTCCTTCACCAACCCCTCCAACTCAAGACCTTCATTGTCCCTCCCAAAGACATAACTTTTCCCAAACACACTCATCATAACGTTATTCAAGGACCCAAAATGCAATATCTCCTTCACTTGGACCTCCCCACACTTGTTCATGGAGGTCTTCACGTCGTCCACCATTTTCAGCCCAATTTGAGCCCGAAAGCCCGAAAACCCAGCAAGTCGTTTTGGGGAGAAGAGATGGGTCGCCGAGATCTTGCGAAGGTCACGCCAGTACTGACCGAACGGGGCGAACCCCATTGCTCGGTGGAAGAGGAGCTCGTACGCCGACTCCTTCACGGGCCGGTCGGCGAAGGCGGAGCTGTTGAGGATCTCCTTCGCCGTGTCGGGCTGGCTCGATATGACAAACCGGGTCAGCCCAACAGAGAACGCCATGAGAGACTTGGCACCGAAAGCATCAGCAAGGTCGGCGAGGACGCGGTGGGTCGTCGAGCCGGTGAATGCGGGGATGAGTCCAAGCATGGGTAAGCCCAACGGGCCGGGGATTCGGCCCGACGAGCGAGCCCAGGCGAGCCCGCCCGGGATGAGCCAGAAAGCAAAGACTGCCATGAAAGCGAGAAGCACAGCGAGGTATTCGGAAGGGACCGTTTTGGGAAGGAAACAGAGCAAGTCGAAGAGAAGCTCGAGATGGGTTGTCATGGTTTCGATCAAAAGCGGTTTTTCTTGGGGGTTTGGGTGGTTTTCAGGGGAAGCAAAAGCGATTTTTTTAGTGAGAGAGTGAGTGAGAGTGCAGACAAAGAGCGTGAGATATGGTGGTTAAATAGGGTGGTGAGTCCCATGGTTAAAAGTTAACCCCGGTTAAAACTGATATCCTCACACCCAAGTCGTACTCGGTTTTGACTGTTGACCACTCTTCAGCTGGCGTGACTATACCACGTTGTCGTTGGTTTTTGAATGGCGGTTGGTCGTTATTCATTCCCATGAAACGGACACTCGAGATGGTGAGGTGCTCTGATTTTATTTCTCTATCGCTTTGCTTTTCCCTCAATTATTTAATTTGAAGTGTTAAAGACCTCAAAGTCACTTTAAACTTTTAAACTTGAATAATCTCGTATAAGTCCTTGTCAATTGTCAAAGTTGGGGGAGACATATAAATGCTTGTAAACTCAAAATATCTATATGCATCTCTGCTGTGAGTAAATGTTAACTCTAACCGAACATGCTCTAGTTAACTCTAACTTATACTATGAAATACCTATTTTTATTTTTTTTTAAAGGTACAATCATGTTACCAACTGATTTCATTAAAGAGAAGAGTCAGTACAGATCTGAATGAGAGGGGAAAGAATATAGAGCAAATGAAAAGTAGTGCTAAAGAAAAAAGGAAATGAGTCTGGGGCGGCACGGGAGTAGACAGGGCATCAACTCGCCTCTGGACCAGCCCCCAACACCAATAGACAGACTAAGTGATGATCTCAATTGTCCCCATTTTTTTATCCCTCCAAACATGCAATTTGATCTTTTTGAAGGATTAATTTATCTTTATAATTGTTTATAATGACTGTAATATCTACACAATTACATGGTAATTAATAAAATATTTTGAGAATATTCTATTAAATCTGGATAAAAATTTAACACATGTGATTTTGTAAGTTTTCATATAATTGTATATCAGCCTAAACTTTGGCAGGTTCTTATATGAGATTATCCATGTTTCTAGAGACGTAGATATCTTTCACTTTAATTAAAAATAAAATTGGTTTAACCTTTATAAATTTTGAATTAGCAATAACCTCTTATAAGGGTTTGGTTAAAGTTGATGATAAAATAAAAAAACAATAGTGTCATTTAAAAACCATAAAAAATCTCTACCACTCATAAAGGCATAGAACCTACTTTTAAGCTTTGTTTCCTACCAAAAAATGGGGAACATTTGAACAGGGTAAGACTCTTGGGAGAAAAAGAGATATGTTTCTTTGACCATAAAAAAAAAAAAAAGATCCTCGTATGTGGGCATGATAAAGTGTTCATTTTCTTCTTATTGTTGAATTTGACTAGTTTAAAGAATGTATAGGTGAGATGGGCAACTCTATAGTGTCCCTTTCGTCCTCGCACGCGTTGGCGTGGTGGTAGGAGCATTGCGCCTCCATGTGGATGACCCAGAATCAATTCCTACCCATGACAGGTGAAAAAACTGGTTTATGAGCTTTACGCCTAGTCTGACTATGCTATGGATACAGAGCCTTCATACAAAAAAAAAAAACTTTGTATTGCCCCTTTCAAATATTTGATGAAGTCATGTTTTGAAACTTCTAAGTTTTGGTCCTTTAGAAAAAAAAGTATTTTTTACCTCCATTTTGATCCTTCATTTTGAGTAGGAATGGAACAATTATTATGAAGGGATTTTCTAATTTCTACTCCCATTCAACATGTTTTATTATGAAGGAAAAAAAAGCTATTAAACAGATTACTTCAACCATATAAGCATGAAAGGATCTTAAGAAAGCGATGAATATCTTCAAAATATCTTCAAAATCTTGCCTTCATTCTTCCATTGAAATTATTTATTATTGTTACCTTTAGTTGAGGAAAAGGAATTCATGTGATATAATTAACCTAGATAATTTAAAAGTTGTAATTTCAAATGCCCTTGTGATTGGATGAGGCAATGGTTTATGATTGTCCATGGAGGGCAAAGGGTAAGGATTTTTTCTACTCCAACAAAAAAGAACTAGCATTTGAATTTGCTATTCATCTTTGCATTCCAACGTATGGGGGTAGAAATAAATTAAACTTTCACATGATCTCAACACAAGTTCAGTCAAACGAATAAATAAGCATATCTTTTTTTTTCGCTTGGGTAATAAATAAGCATATCTATGGTTAAGCCTGTCAATTATCAGAAAAAATATCTATATCCAATCCGAATCCGTATCCGAAAAAGCAAAAAATATCCGATATCCGAAAATCCATATCCGTATCTAAACCAAATCTGTAACTGAACTGTTATTTTATTTATATATGTTAGAATTAGTTTCAACCCTTATATGAAAATCTAATGGCTCATGATTTATGGCACCATGTTGGATACTTGTTTAAGTATATTAGGATTTGTGTTTTTATGCCTTTTGGTGGATACCTATTTATCCATGTTAGGACTTAAGATTTTATAAATTTTTATATTTTAATCTGGTTCGGATATTTCGGATATTATCCGAATTCGTATCCGGATTTTTGGATCGGATACGGATATATGTTTTAGAATAGCCGTCGAATATTGGATACAGATATTTTTTCGGATATCCAATTCGGATACAAATATGGATATGAGCCTATCCAATCCGTATCCGTCCGATTGACAGGCCTATATATGGTGCACACAAATAACATATGAAAAAATGGAGACCACACATGTTTTCATTTTAAAAAAAAACATAGTAAACATTGCCTAATGAGACATATGCTTTAATATAAAAAAATTATCGCTTCATTCCAAATTGAATGAACTCGTTTTTAGTAAGTATAAAAAAAATTAACTAGATATTTACAGCGTTTAACAAAGTATATATATCATTTAACGATGTATATGTTTTATTGTATTTTAACCAAAATATATATGCATATATTTTGGATTGTAAAAAAAACCAAGTGTAACATCGCCCAATGACATAAGTTGGTAAAGTTGGGATACGTCCATTGGGCTAAACAAGTATTGGGCCTATCCTGGCCCAATGGGCCTTTGTCTTTAACACCATAATGCATTCATTTGATCCCAAAGTCCAAGCAACCACGAATGGATCTTTCATTAGAAAATGTTACATTTGGTCTTATTTTTAAGGAAAAAGATATACACAGCCCCAATTGCAGCCCATGTTGCAGCCCATGATTTTTTAAAAATCATATACTCATCTTTTGAAGTGCATACTATTATATGAAATGAAGTATATACTAAGATACATTAGTGTATTTTTTTCAGAATGAAAAAATAAATAAAAATTGAGTTATATATTATGATAGAACCTATATGCTATCATAACATAGTATATACTAACTTATCATAGTATAACGGACTACGTGTATCGGCCCTCTATTTTTAAGTCCTTTCACAGTCTGCACTCGGTTTTTTATTTTATATTTTTTAAAGCATATTCTCACTTAATGAATTACAAAGCATTTTTCTATAAAAAAAATTTAATAGAGTACATATAGATATAATAAAATATATATTAAAAAATCATATATGTTGTGAAAATAGTGGATACCCACCACTCTTCTAGTCATAACATCTCCCACTCTTCAACACCATAACCCCCATTATTAATATACTATCTATCCCCTCACCTCTATGGACTTGTAACCCCTTACCTTTAGGATTCCTTCATGCACCCTATAAATAGAGGGGTCTCTCATGGATTCCATAACCAACAATTGAAGAATAAAAATCTCTCTCTATTTCTCTATTTATTTGAGTGTTTTATTTATGTATTCATATTCTATTTAGTTCATAATACGTTATCAGCACGACGACATTATTGTCTAATTCGCTAAAGAGAGATATCTACCATGTTGAATCTTACAAAACTCGAATTCACTGCACTTAAAATTTCAGGCAACAACTATCTCTTATGGATACTCGATGCTGAAATCCACCTTGATGCCATGAACATTGGCAAAACGATAAAAATAGGAAATCAAGAGTCCCTGCAGGACCGCGCAAAAGCAATGATTTTCCTTCGCCATCACGTTCATGAGAATCTCAAAAGCGAGTACCTCACAATGAAAGATTCTCTTACCCTTTGGGACAGCTTGAAAGATTGATACGATCACCAAAAGACTGTCATCCTCCCCAAAGCTCGGTATGATTGATGCACCTGCGATTGCAAGATTTTAATTCTGTTGTAGATTATAATTCTGTCATTTTTAAAATTAGTTCGCAACTTAAGTTGTGTGGTGAAAATGTGATAGAAGAGGATGTGTTAGAAAAATATATTCTACTTTTCATGCATCGAATGTGCTTCTGCAACAATAGTATCGAGAGCGAAGATTTGACAAATATTCGGCATTAATTTCATGCCTCCTTGTTGCGGAGCAAAACAACGAACTTTTATTGAAAAATCATGCATCACATCTAACTAGTTCTGCATCATTGCCTGAAGCAAACGCATCCACGATGTCTACCCGTGGACGTGGACGTGGCCGAGGACGAGGTCATGGTAGAAACGACAATCGGAACTACAAGGTTCATAAAGATAGCAACTCCAACCACCAGAAGTTGAATGAAGGACATCACAACAAAGGAAAATGTTTGATAAACAAACCTTTAAAAAATAATGAGACTGCATGCTATCGATGTGGTGGTAAAGGACATTGGTCACGTACCTGTCATACGCCAAGACATTTTGTTAACTTTTATCAGGCATCAATCACAGACAAGGGAAAGAATGTCGAAGTAAATTTTGTTGACCCCGTAAACCATGTTGGCCCATCAGATATTACTCATTTTGATGTATCTGATTTCTTTGCCAATTCTAATGGCAACATCAGTCATATGATTGATGATGGAAATGTCCACATCAACTGATATTTCCCTTTTAGCATTTATTTCATGTAATTTTCCTTCCTTTTTATTACGCACTTTGCTTTATTTCAATAAAATGCAATTTCATGTTTGCTATATTTATCTTATTTATTTCATTTTTCTTTTTACAAGAATGACTATAGTTGGTGACATCTGTCTGGTAGACAGTGCAACAACACATACGATCCTACGAAATAAAACATATTTCTCGACATTGACATTAATTAATGCAAATGTTAATATCATCTCTGGTACTACAAAATTAATTGAATGCTCCGGAAGAACAAATATAATATTACCAGGAGGTACAAAATTTTGTATTAATAATGCATTATATTCGCAAGATCCAGAAGAAATCTGCTAAGTTTTAAGGATATCCATCTTAATGGATATCATATTGAGACTATAAGTGAAAATAATATGGAGTATTTATTCATTACTTCAATTATTTCATACCAGAAGCATATATTAGAGAAACTTCATGCTCTCTCATCCGGGTTGTATTATACAACCATAAAAACAATTGAATTATACGCTGGAATGAACCAGAAGTTCTACGATTCACATATTTTTACGCTTTGACATGATCGTCTCGGGCATCCAGGGTCTACAATAATGCGTCGAATAATTGATAATTCATTTGGGCATCCGTTAAAGAATCAGAAAATTCTTTTACCTAATCACTACTAATGTACTTCATGCTCACAAGGAAAATTGATAATTAGACCATCTCCTACAAAAGCCAATATTGAGTCACCAACATTTTTGCAAAGAATTCAAGGGGGATATATGTGGCCTAGTCCACCCCTCATGTGAACCATTCAAGTATTTTATGGTATTCATAGACGCATCTCCTAGATGGTCGCATGTTTGTCTATTATCCACTCGGAATACTTCATTTGCAAGACTACTTGCTCAGATAATTCGATTACAGTCTCATTTTTTGGATTATCCTATAAAATTAATACGCCTCGATGGAGCTGGTGAATTCACATTGAAAATTTTTAACGAGTATTGTATATCGCATGGCATCGATGTTGAACACCCTGTTGCACACCCAAAATGGATTAGCTAAATCATTTATTAAACATCTTCAGCTAATTGCACGTCCTATACTTTTATGGACAAAATTACCTATTTCAGCTTGGGGTCATGCTATATTGCATGCAGCAGCATTAATTCACCTTCGGCCAACTGCTTATCATCAATATTCTCCTTTACATCTCGTATTGGGTCATCAACCAAATATTTCATATCTTCGAATTTTTTGTTGTGTTTTACAAGTTCCTATTGCCCCTACACAACGAACTAAAATGGGCCCTCAACGTCGATTGAGAATTTATGTAGGCTTTGATTCTCCTTCTATTATAAGATATCTTGAATCATTGACAGGAGATGTTTTTACTGCTCGATTTGCGGATTGTCATTTTGATGAGACAATATTCCCGTCGTTAGGGGGAGAAAATCTGTTGCTAGAAGAATGGCGTGAACTTACTTGGCAAACTCCATCTTTGTCTCATCTTGATCCTCGCACAAATCAATGTGAAACTGAAGTGCAAAGAATCACCCATCTTCAACAAATTGCGCATCAATTGCCAGATGCATTCAATGACGCATCAAAAGTGATGAAATCACATATTTCAGCTGCTAATATTCCAGCTCGGCTTGATGTTCCAATAGGAAAAACTGTTAATATGCCGGCTAATGAATCAACAAAGACACGCCTGACGCGTGGAAGACCTATAGGCTCAAAAGATTTGGCTCCCTGAAGAAGAAAAACAATGAAGAATAATTCTCTAGAAAAACATGAAACACTTGAAAGACCCACAATACGAACTCCTACATAGGAAGAAATCCCTGAAGTGACACAAGTCCCCGAAGAGACTGACGTCCCTGAAGTGACGCCCGTGCATGAAGAACAAGTACATGGAAATGAAGAAATTTTCATAAACTACGCAAATTTACAAATATTGTGGGATCGAGAGCAAGTGCTTGTTGATGATATATTCTCTTTTGCAGTAGCTAAAGAAATCATTTCAGATGATGATTTAGAACTACGTTCAATGGATGAATGCAGACGAAAAAATTGTTGGCCATAATGGAAAGCTGCTATTAAAAAAGAATTGGATTCACTTGTAAAACACAAAGTATTTGGACCAGTAGTCCTAACCCCTAAAGGTGTTAAACCAGTAGGATGTAAATGGGTGTTCACGAGAAAACGAAATGAAAGAAACGAGATTGTTAGATTCAAATCTCGTCTTGTGACATAGGGTTTCCTACAGAGACCTGTGATCGATTTGGAAGAAACATATTCTCCTGTAATGGACACAATCACATTTCGGTATTTAATTAGTATTGTAGTCTCAGAAGGACTTGACATACATCTAATGGATGTGGTTACTGCATATTTATATGAAAAATTAAATACCGACATTTATATGAAAGTTCCTGAAAGATTAAAATTGTCTAAAGCAAAACCACGAAACATATACTCAATCAAGCTAAGACGATCCTTGTATAGATTAAAGCAATCTGGATGAATGTGGTATAATCGTCTTAGTGAGTACTTTATAAAAGAAGGATATGTCAATGATCCAATATGCCCCTGTGTATTTATTAAGAAAACGGAACTCGGATTTGCCATTATTGCAGTGTATGTTGATGATATTAATCTAATTGGGACTTTTGAAGAGCTCGAAAAGGCTTCCGAATATTTGAAAAGGGAGTTTGAAATGAAAGATCTTGAAAAAATAAGATATTGTCTCGGCTTGCAGATTGAGCGGAGTTCAAACGGGATACTTGTTCATCAAATAACATATGTTGAAAAAATCCTTAAGCGTTTTAATATGCATAAATGTCATCCATTAAGTATTCCTATGGTGATAAGGTCACTTGATCCAAAGAAGGACCCTTTTAGTCCAAAAGAAGATACTGAAAGTATTTTTGGTCCTAAAGTACCATATCTTAGTGCAATTTATGCCTTATTATATTTGGCCCAATGCATGAGACCTGACATTGCATTTTCAGTTAATTAATTGGCCAAATTTAGCTCTGCACCAACTTGAAGGCATTGGAATGGTGTGAAACACATTTTTCGTTATCTTCGTGGAACGTCTGTGTGGAGGTAAAAATCTGCACTAGGACACGTGTCATGATGAGACAAGACATGGACCATTTGGCATAAGACCCAATAAGCCCAATCCACGAAAAATGACTTCAAGATGACATCATCTGATGTGCCGGCATGACTAGACTAAAGGATTTAGTCGGACGGTCGAGCACCCCGTGAGAAGATATCATCTCGAATAATCTAAGGCATGACTGGACGACAAGTCTGGTCGGGTGACCTTATTACTCAGGATCGAGTAATCTAAGACACGACTAGACGACATGTCTGGTCAGACGACCTTATTACTCATGAACGAGTAGTCTAAGGTACGACCAGATGCCAGGACTAGTTGGTCGACATTACTCCTCATAGAAATACGCATAAACATAACGCCTAGACAGACACACTAAGAGACACTGAGGCACTGAGCAGACGTAGAAATGGTTAGAAGACCACAAAGGTCTGTAACCGTCACGTTGGCATTTAAGACCCACTACTAGCAAAACGTGGGTCATCATGGACCAACGTGGAGAGTAATTACGGGAAACATTTCTGAAAAAATACCCACTAACACTTAGTGATAAAATGGTTATAGCCCACTAACACTTAGTGGTAAAATGGTTATAATGTGACCATTGAAACTACGTGAGACTTGATCCCTCCGGGATACGTAGGCAGCCTATAAAGAGGTCGAGCGCACAACATTCTTAGGCAGGTTCAAGTGAACATCTTCACTACTGCCAGGCACAATCATTGTTGTTACAACCTAAAATCCATATGACCTTAACCTATTCCTACCACCAAAAACCCTTACCTAAATTCATTTGAAGTTCTGAATCCCAAATTATCAATTCAACTGTGAGGGGAAATTATCCACCTCAGTCAGACATGGGCCTATTCTATGCAATGGATTACATTAATGGTGCACAACTTAAGGGTTATGCAGATTCAGAATATCTTTCAGATCCTCAAAAGACTCGCTCACAAACATGGTATGTATTCACTTACGGTGGCATAGCGATCTCTTGGCGATCTACAAAACAAACTTTGATCGCCATGTCTTCTAACCACTATGAGATTCTTGCACTGCACGAAGCAAGCCAGGAATGCGTGTGGATAAGGTCTTTGGTTTATCATATTCGTACTGCAGCATGCATTGCTCAAATCAAAGGGGGATATATCAAGAGTGATAGAACGAAGTATATTTCTCCAAAATTCTTTTACACTCATGAGCTCCAGTAGAGACATGAAATTGATCAACATATTTAGTCAAAGGAAAATCTTGCATATTTGTTCACTAAAGCTTTGTCTACGTCAACATTCAAGAAGCTGGTGTATAACATCGGGATGCGACGAGTTAGCGACCAAAATTCTTGAAATCTTGTACTTATGAGGGGGAGTAATTTTTTATGACATTTTGTGAACTGTACTCTTTTTCCTTCGCCTAGGTTTTGTCCCATTGGATTTTCTTGACAAGGTTTTAAAGAGGCAGTGTTAAACACATCATTATATGATTAAATTACATTGTACTCTTTTTCTTTCGTTTTGATTTTTTTACACTGGGTTTTTCAAGCAAGGTTTTAATGAGATAATTATCTTAGTGTGGTAGTCATCTAAGGGAGAGTGTTGTAAATATAATAAATACCCACCACTCCTCTAGTTATAACCTCCCTCACTTTTCAACTCCATAACCCCACTATTAATCACCCCATTATCTACCCCCTCACCACTTGTAACCGCTCACCTTTGGGATTCCTCCATACACCCTATAAATATTGGAGTCTCTCATGTATTCCATAACTAACAATTGAAGAATAAAAATATCTCTCTACTTCTCTATTTGCTTGAGTGTTTTGTTTATGTATTCATATTCTACTTAGTTCATAATAATATACTCTTTGATATAGTGACTACCAATGAGATTGTAAAAGAGACCATGTATCTTCGTCCTTCTAATGATTTCTATCACTTCTCAAAATATTCCAGTACCCAAGTGCAATCCCATATTTGGGTTGCAACATAAAGTTATTCACCTCGATAACTATATTTGGATAGAGAAACTATATATGAAAAATAAATGATTTTTTATTTAATCTTTCTAGTCATCTTCATTAAAAAATGTAAGTGTTGATACACTAAGTCAGATTTATAGTCACGTTTATAGTTAAGAAAGGGTTCTCAATCACGTATACACCACAATAATGCAATATAGCGTAATGCCTTATTTGGGGAGAATCATGTTTTTGCGATCTTTATTCACACCCCAGGCATGCCCAACGGACCTAGACGCGGTGGCATCCCATGCTTCATTTTCTTTGTTCTTCACTGATGTATAGTCATATTTATAGTTAAGAAAAGGTTCTCAATCACATATACACCATAATAATGCAATATAACGTAGTGCCTTAGTTGGGGAGAATCATGTTTTTGTGATCTTTATTCACACCCCAGGTGTGCCCAACGGACCTAGACACGGTGGCCTCCTATGCTTCATTTTCTTTTTTCTTCAATGATATATTGCTTTTCTTTCTTTACTCTCAGTCTCCATCCCATTCGGGCATTGTTCTATCTTAATAGAAATGACGATATTTGTCTAAAAAAAAAAGACTGCGCAATGTATAAAAAAATTTCAAAAAAAAAAATTCTAGTATATCTCATTGTAAATTTCATTTTTTATAACAAAATATATTCTAATGGAAGAAAATGAGATTCAATTTAGAGCGTTGATACACTCAGCCCGTTTTGCAGCCCCATACACTATGATAACTCAATATTCCATCATAGTGCATAATATAATTTTTATTTATTTATTTATTCAACACAAAAAATACACTAATGTATATCAGTATATACTTTATTTTATATAACATCATGTATTTCAATTGAAGAATACATTATTTAAAAAAAAACTGATGTAAATTGTAATTGAGCTGCATAAGAAACTGGACATATCATTTTCCTTTAATTTATAATTACTTGTTTATATTGAACATGTGAAATAATATATGGTAACAGACTAATGAATATCAATAGGATCTAATTTTCAACATGGACCTAAAACCTTGTCACATCAAAGCGGGAAAAGAGACCCACAAAAGATGACTCAAAAAGACCTGGAACAACCTACCAAAAAAAAAAAAAAAAAAAAGACCTGGAACACAATCCACGTATTAGCTTTACATATCACCTCCACGTGCACCGATGTGCATCCCTGTGGAGGATGAATCACATGTCACAAACCTCCCAAAATGTGATTGTGAGGTCCACGTCCTCCCCTACTTTGTAAGAAAAATCACTGTTGAGCATTCAGTTCATTTTATAGATTTAATCTTCAATTCTATATATTATGATGCACTACAAACTCTATCATAATATAAAATAAAAAGATACACTGTTTGATGTTTATTACAATTTACAAATGAGTTTTCACCCGTGACTGGGTGTATTATTTTTTTCATATCTATACACCGAGAACAGTGTGCAATATTATCTATTATACTCAATGGTTTTAATTTTTCTTAAAAACATTTGTTTATTTAATAAAATAAAAATGAAATACTACTCAAATATATACTTTGATAAAGAAAAAAAAATGCATATAACCCCCTTTTGGCCGAACTTAACCCCCTCATATGAAAATCATCGCTTAAGGAGAGTATACATTTCAAGTCAGACTGGGTGTGATAGCCCCCCAAAAATATATAAAAAAATAAATAAAAAAATCATAGAGGTAGGCAATATCTGGGGACTGGGGGACTTGATTATGTTTTTGGTAATGAAAAAACCGTGAATATGAAAATAGATGCAACTCCCTCCATCCACGCGCATTTTTGTAAAAACTTCAAACTCCATCTACCACCTGAATAAAAATGTGATATATGTTAATATTTATAGTGAAAACGTGTATGAAATCCTACGACTTTTTACTATCCCCCTCTTTGCTCACATCTTTGATTTGAAGATGATGGCTCCCCTCACCTTGACGTCTGAATTGCCTCTTTTACGACGAAACCATATATATTAGTTATAACGTTCACATTATATTTTGTATTGAATATATAAGTATGTATAATAGTATACACACAAAAGTACAAATAAACCCAAATTAATCCATAAACAGAATAATATGTAATGTCCAATTCATTCTTATTGGGGATTTAAATTAACTCAACAAGCCATTAACAAACCTTACATCTATGATTTCCCCGAAACAAAGCTCATTCCTTAAATAACTACAAACCAAACTCAAGGGAGAAGATATACTTAAAACCCACCAAATCCTTCTATCAATCATAATTCTCAAAATAAATAAACAAATAAATTGCAATCCACAATAAATTTTAGTAAGCTACCCTTCATTATTGCATCCCCACATCCTCTATCCTACATTGCAATCCACAATTCAATCACACAAATATTGATTGATGGGGATAAATAACAAATCATTTGGTTTTCAAAGGGTCATGCTTCAGCTAGTGATAATCATTTTAGAGGGTCCCACCCACCAGAATCGAAGAGGGAACGGAAGAAAACGCGATCTTGAAACCGGGCGACAGAGGTTGAGGGAGGAGATCAGGAGGTACCACTTCCTTTGTCAAGGTGAAGATCACGAAAAAAAAGGGACACTGGTTACAGGTTTCTTTTTGGAAGTTTGGGTTGGAAAGGAGAGGGATTTCAATTTGGTTAGTTTAACTTTTGAGCATGACATGTTATATGGATTTTCTTTATATGGATATCTATTTTTTTATTTATTTTAATGAAGGAGAGTATACCCATGTAAGCCCCCCAAAAATTTTTTTGATAATCCATGTTGTTTTTCCGTGAAATTGGAAACGACGAAACCACGTTACATTCACACAAAAGTACAAAGAACCAATTAAGGTCCCAGGTATGTTATCGTATGTTTTTTTATTATTATTACCACTTCCTTTGAACAAAGTTTGGGTTGGTTTCCAATTGTGAGATGTGAATTTGTGTGAGATTGTGTTATTGGGTTTTGTAGTACTTTGTGTTTGTCAGTGATTTTGAATGTGAGTTTATCTATTGGATTGAGGATCAATGAGAACCTGATTTAGGTGGATAGGAATGGAGCATGATATGTTCTTTCTTTTTTTGTTTATTTTGATGAGCCATGTAATTTTATTTTTTTATTACCCATGTTGAAATTAGATTAGTTTAAGGTCTCAGGTATGTTTTCATATGTTTTTGGCTGAAACAAGTTATGATATGTGAATTTGTGTGAGATTTTGTTATTGGGTTTTGTAGTACTGTGTTTGACAGTGATTTCGCATTGAGTGCTAATGATGGAACCTTTTTTAGGTGGATAGGAGTGGTCCATTTGCGGATCTTGAGCACGGTGATGAGGTCCCGGTGAGTGGAATTTCTTGGGGTTATTTTATATGAGTGATTTGATGAACTGTGTATTGATTAATTTGTGTTGTTATGATTAGCCGGCGAATGTTGGATTTTGTAGAGTTCTTCAATTGGTAAGTTATAGCTATTTTAATAATCATTATGATGGTTAATTTTAATTTTTCTATTTGGTTATCTCGATTTGATAGTTTATTGTTCACATGTAGGCAAAGCCTGATGCGGGGAAATTGGTTATCGCTACAATCGCATTATTGGTGGCATCCACATCGAGCCTTTTAATAGTAAGAAGTTAATTACTTACTTTTGAGTTTTCAAGAATCTACAATGTTTCCCATTGTCATTGAAATTGAAGCCAAAACCATATTCTTACAGTTACCTCCATAAAATGAAACTGAGAAGGAAACTAGGAAAGTGAGAAGAAATTAATGAGTTCTTGAAAAATTTCCCATTTAAGAGGGATCCAATTCAGTCGTTGAGCCAGACATCTGAATGGGTGAAATCTTGTGGAAGGAGATCTAATGGAAAGAATTATATGCATCACATCTTAAAAGGAGGGAGTGCTTGTGATTGATAACCTTTTTTCTGTTGTTGGAGCATGATGAAAGTGACATTCTGTGAAATATATGTCTTCCATCTAATTGTGCATGGAACCTCCTCTATTGGAACATCCAAATTGGCCCTTATCCTCAACTTTTATTGGGGAATGATAAATGGCCTACTAGAATCTCTGTGTAATAAAAAAAAAATTTCAATTTGGAAGATGTGTGGTGGTTTCCCTTCCCTGATCATAAGGCATACAGTCTTCAATCCTTCAATCCTTCACCTTTAACTTTCTTTGCACTTCCCTGTTGCAGCCAAAATATGGTGGAAAGATAATAGATATTGTATCAAGAGATCTCAGGACGCCTGAACAGCAAGTTGAAGCTCTAGATGACGTGAAGCATACCATATTATATATCGTGCTGATAGTTGCTATAGGGTAAGTTTTCAGATTTACAAAATTTATGTGTTATTTCCTTCCTGGCCTATTTACATGCACAATATGAAATCTATCAACCTCTACCCATCATGTCATTCATAGAACTAACCTGGAACACTATGATAAATCATATATTGTTAAGACACCTATTCTTAATCATAGAACTTTGGAAGCTCGAAACCATTTTTCTACCTCATCAACAGCAGATGCAGCAGAAGCTGATGGAATCACAATTTTTTGTATATTCACAGACCTTTTCTCCTTGCACTCTTTTCTATGGTTTCTTATCTTTTTTGGGAGTGGTGGTTGTATGAACTTGCTCAATTAATCTTAAATAAGCAGTTTTAGTGTAGAGCTTCCCAAGTTCTAATATGGGATCAAATATTTATTATATACAATCAAGTGATACAACGTTCTCTAGGTTAAGCTAATGTGTGCCTAGTGCCAGTCCCTAAGTCAATAATACTACTTGTTGGTGTAATAGAAATGCTATAAGTCAAGCATTCTTTAAGTACTAATTTCCTTTGTTTACCTCAGTTCGATTTGCACGGCTCTACGAGCGTGGCTGTTTTCTTCTGCTAGTGAAAGAGTGGTTGCTAGATTGAGGAAAAACCTGTTCACTCACCTTACTCAGCAAGTGAGTAACCTGTACGCCCCTTCAAAAGTTGATGATGACATCAGCATATGTAAATTTTCATGTGGTGGCATTTGTTTTTGACAGGAAATAGCTTTCTTTGATGTTACTCGAACTGGAGAGCTTCTTAGTAGGCTTTCTGAAGATACCCAGATCATAAAAAATGCTGCAACTACCAATCTATCTGAGGCCCTCCGAAATCTGACAACTGCATTTATTGGTTTGGGTTTCATGTTTACAACATCATGGAAACTAACATGTAAGTGATTGGTGCAGAGGAAATTTGGATTTTTCATGTACATAGTTCAGAGAAACCTCTTTACAGTGTGCTTGCCTTTGGATCGTGATTAATTGAAAAATCGTTTAAATAATTATATTAATATTAGATAATGATACTCATATATTCTTTTTGGCAGTGTTGGCACTGGTTGTTGTGCCAGCGATATCTGTTGCTGTGCGAAAATTTGGACGGTACCTTCGTGAACTTTCTCACAAGACACAAGCTGCAGCTGCAGTAGCTTCATCAATTGCTGAGGTTCATTCACTCAGTCGACTTCTACTTTGTAGAGTTGTCATGTTAACATCACAATTCACCTTAATTGAGACGATTCTTATCTAGGTTGTCTGGATCCTGCATATGTTATGCTGATAGTTATTGCTTTGTCACTTCTGGGTTTTATGTGTTACTCATCTCCAACAGATAACAAAAGATGATGACCATGAAATCTTCAAACTTTGTTTGGCACTAACCATGATTTTTCGTGAAGCCCTTGTATAGCAATTCATTGATATTTAAGATTTATGAGAGCTAAAAAAAGCTGAACCTGAATAAAACAATTGACTAACCAAATAAATAGGATCCAAACAGTTCCTTTCACGTTTGCTATGTTAAAAGCATCTGCTTGGGTTTTTTTTTTTTTTTTTTACAGAAACATAGGATATATAAATATATGTGAAATGGAATCATGAGCTCCCTACTGAAATACTGAATAATGGTTCTCACATCTAGGAAACTTTTGGCGCCATTCGTACGGTGAGGTCTTTTGCTCAAGAGGATTATGAAATTTCCCGTTACTCTGACAGAGTGGATGAAACCTTGAAGCTTGGTCTCCAACAAGCTGTGAGCTCCTTGCGCCACATGATGTTTATGTTTCATAAATACGAAGACAACTTACAAACTCTGATTCTATTATTTTCTTCCATAGAAAGTTATTGGTCTCTTTTCTGGAGGACTGAATGCAGCATCCACATTGTCGGTTGTTGTAGTGGTGATATATGGAGCTAGCTTAACTATCACAGGCTCTATGACTACTGGTGCTCTCACCTCATTCATTCTTTATAGTCTTACAGGTGCTCTTCTATTTCCTCTAGACAAAATTGACATCTCACTCTGGGAACCAATTGTCAGACTGCAAAATCAGTTTTCAAATAATCGATTCCAAATGATTCCTTTGAAACTTTAGCTTTTGATTTCAGATTTTGGTTTTTGTGTTAAAAAGTCGACAAAACTCTTTTATGAAAATCTGGTCGAGAGAAACTTTCATGAAATAATTGTTTTCAAAATTGGTTCCAAACAAGGCCTTAGGCAATTTTCTGACTGGCTTATTGAAGAGGCTTTTGTTGATTTGATAACTGTGTCTATTGTCCTTCTGTGCGGAATGAATTGGGATGTTTATATTGCTCTGTAGGCGTCATGTTAGAAATCCTTGGACTGCACGTGCTTGGAAATTCATTATTAAATCATGCAAATAAATGTATACAACTCAGTTATATTGATGCACCCATTTTGTCGTCCACCCGCAGTTGGTTCCTCTGTATCTGGTTTATCAGGACTATACACGACAGCTATGAAAGCTGCAGGGGCAAGCAGGCGAGTTTTCCAGCTTTTGGATCGAGTGTCATCTATGCAGGAGTCAGGAGATAAATGTCCTCAAGGGTGAGTTTGTCAGAATGCAATCAACCTTATGTATTTCCGGGACTGTGGTTTAAGAAATGTAAATCTCATCTCATAATGTATGTTATTAGAGACCAAGATGGGGACGTGGAACTAGATGATGTATGGTTTGCCTATCCTTCTCGTCCAACCCACATGATCCTCAAGGTAATCTTCTGTTTCGATCCTTGATGCAATCATGAATTTGCGTGATGAGGCGATTTTGGATAATGAAAGTAGAACTAGGATGGTGCCTAATCTCCTGCTAAATATTATTATCATGTTAGAATAGTCAAAATCTAGCTTGTCTTTAGTTGTTTCTTCTTAAACTTTAGTAGACCTGTCAAACATCTTAACAAATAGCATCAAATGTGATGCCTGGTTTGGTTGGTCTTGGTTAGGAACCAAATGTATTTTTGAATTCCTAGACTTCCCTAAACTCTTTGAGAAGAGAAATAGTGGGAAACTTGTGAATATGAACACAATCCAGTGAATCATTAATGACGAACTAAGATGGTCTGATGGAATATTGCTGCTTAAGTAGGTTATCTCTAATATGAAATGTTATTTTCAAAAAAAAGTGTAACCTTTGCAGTGGCTTGATATCAATCTGGGGAAAAAATTATTGGCAATTCATTCTGTAGGAAATTGCAATCTTGAAAACTCTCTGTTCATCGGAATCATAGCTATTTATTTTATATGCATGAGTCAAATTTGAAACGTATGGAAGTGTTCAATATTTCACATTAACAGAGAACTTCATAAGCTTAAATCATAATCTGCATGTGTATCTCCAAGTATAGATATCTTAACTCCCGTCTTTCTTTGATGTGTTTATCAATAAATCTGTAAATTACATGAGATGCTTTTGTTATCAATCGAAACACATTAACGAGTAGATTGATATTTGGGAGTGTTTGGTTAGTTGAAAATTTATTTTAATAAAATTCTGTACCTTGCAGGGGATAACATTAAAGTTGAGACCTGGTTCAAAAGTTGCTCTTGTTGGACCAAGTGGTGGTGGAAAAGTAATCATATTTCTTTACCTGTTTACTATGTTACTTTCCTATACTTTCAAGTCTCAAACATCACACCCGTTCTTGTCTAAATTTTTCCCCCTCTTTCTACTGCAGACAACGATAGCGAACTTGATTGAACGATTTTATGACCCTATGAAGGGGAAAATCTTGCTAAATGGGGTCCCTTTGGTGGAGATATCGCACAAGCATCTTCACAAACAGGTGATATGTGGTGGGCATATTTTTTCGTGTAATGCCTAAAAATGGAGACTGTGTATGTGTTTGTGCACAATCTTGCATGGAAAATGAAGGAAAGTGATGGAATCTGGTCAAATGGTAAACGATGGAAATGGAATCATTTTTTCCTTTGTTTGTTCCTGTGATGGAAAGTGACAAGTCAAGATTTTTTCACCTCACCTCTCCTCTTCTCTGATTCTTTAACCTGAAGCCATTTCATCTTCCATTTCTGACCTACTTCACATCAAATCTCACTCGTTAGAAGACTCCATTCATTCCATTTATCTGCAACAATGTTCACATACAAGAGCATTAGCCATTAACCCCCATTTAAATAGTTCATACCCAGTTTCATCTCAATTGTATAAAATGCTTAGTGTATTCTAATGTTTTTGTAGTAGTTGTATTGTGTGAATATCTAATTTGGTATGAGCTCCGTGTCAAAGATTTTGTTAACTTCCCATTATATCTACCTTCAGTTTCCATTTAATCTTTGCTATAAAAAATTGTTGGGCCTCATTTTTTATTATCACAGGTCAGCATAGTGAGTCAAGAACCTGTTCTATTCAACTGTTCGATAGAGGAAAACATTGCTTATGGACTTGATGGTAAAGCAAACAGCGCCGATATAGAAAATGCTGCTGTAAATATCTTTGATCCTTCCCATTTCATCATCTCCATTGTCTCCCTCTCCATTCTTTCTAACCATTGAGTGTGCCAATAATCGCAGAAAATGGCAAATGCTCATGAGTTCATATCAAAATTTCCAGACCAATATAAAACCCACGTTGGGGAACGTGGGATAAGGCTTTCCGGAGGCCAGAAACAAAGAGTAGCAATTGCAAGAGCTTTACTGATGAATCCAAGGGTTCTTTTACTGGATGAAGCCACGAGTGCGCTTGATGCTGAGAGTGAATATCTGGTCCAGGTAAATATGGTTGATTATTTCAAATACTTTGGTCGTAGAAAATGTTGCATTCTTCCTAAAGTTTTGGTGTACCCTTTTAGACTCAACATGATTTCGTATTGCAAGAAAAGTATAACAAATCAGCCATATTAATGAACAATCCATAATTTTATGTCCCGATAAACCAACAAATTATTATGGAGAGTTTTTATTCATTTTGAGTGGTCTTTATATAACAATAAATTACAAATATAAATATATTTTGAATCTGGAAATAATAAGATAGATAAATAAACTGGTACATTAGGTGATACACACAGGTCTTATTGAAGACATAATGAGCAGGACCAATACTATTAAACTATATGCTATTTTTTTCATTTTACATGCAAAGGTAGCCTACCAGCTTGATCGTATGGTCAGCCATAGAAGATTCCTTTGTTATAAAAAAAACAACAATAATAATATAAACCATGGCCTCTATTGTTTGACAATAGTACTTCTATGATTATCGAAAACTAAGTACTTCATGCATGATTTCTGTGTTTATGGGCCAATTTGGACTGTGGTTCAGAAATGAGAATTCCCCATTCCTTAATAATCCACTTCTAATGAGAATTCTATACCCATAATGACCAAAAGATCGAAAAAAATTAAGCTGTCATATATTTGGATGACTCCTATAGAAGATAAATGAAAAGGATTACCAAACTGACCCCACATAATATTCTTTTGTAATACAGGATGCCATGGATTCCTTGATGAAGGGAAGGACTGTTCTTGTGATAGCACACAGGCTTTCTACTGTCAAAAGCGCAGACACAGTTGCTGTTATATCTGATGGACAGATAGCTGAAAGCGGCACACATGATGAGCTGCTCAATAAGGATGGCATTTATACCGCATTGGTGAGGCGACAACTACAAGATGGACCAAAATCAGATTTTGGAGTTGGATTGGATTAGATAAATGAACAGAAGAGCAAATGAAACACTACAGCTAACGTGTTCAGGCGAGCAACCGGTAATATCAGATAGCTGTTGAAACGTGATTTCTGCTGGTCTTCTCTTTGAATGTGCCATTTTTTGCTTTGAGAGACTGCTTTTCATTAACTGATCAATCTGCTGTCATATTGAACAGAACTTATCAAGTGTGAAGGATATGAACAATTTAAGATTTTCTGCTTCTGCTCCATATACACAAACCTTTTTGATGAAGTATATTAAGATCATCTATTATGTGTGAACAAAGCATATTAAGATGGATAGTCATTTTGTGTTTTGTTTTCATCATTCTTGATGAATTCTCATACATTAATTATAATTGAAAAGACCTTCGAATTGGAGCTTAAATTGATGTAAAAAGTTCTTTCAGTCAGCTGGAAGTTTTTTATTTACTCGGCTCAAAATTAGACTCAATTGATTAAGGAAAATGATACGTCACCCGCCCTTTGCGGCTCCCATTCGCAGTTCACACCGGTTTTCGTTTTTCTTTTTGAAATTATGTACTCCCAAATAAAATATAAATTGAGATACAATAAAACATTTTTTAAAAAAAAATGATTTTTTTTCCGGTACACAATAATATAACCCCATACATTGATACACATCATTGATTAATGATGACGGAGGCATGAATAATGCATTACAATAAAATTTTCATGGGACTCAAAAAAAGAGTTACAAATGGTCTTGATATTATTTGATGAATGTCCTAATTAAAACAATGTTGTTTTAGGCTTAACCTGCTGATATCCGGGTCATTGGTCAAAAAAAAAACAAAAACTTGTTAAAGCAACTGTTCAACACACAATTCAACCAAAACACATTATTAGTAAACCAGGCTCCAAAATCAACATTGAATGGCAATGGATAACAATTCTGAAACCAAAACATGCTATTGAACTACAAAACTGTCCCAAATCACAATATGTGGGATACGTCTTCCCCCCCACACTTTTCTTTGAACTGTGCAGAAGCTGATTAAACTCTGAAGAACCTTTGCATCCTCTCATTGTATAATCACACCCTCCAATGCTTGCGCGCTTTCTTCAGCTGTCGTATTGGATTGAACAGTGTTGAAAACACTAGCAATGTTATCCTGGTCATGAGAAACAAATGATAACCAACACTTCAACAAAAACCAGTTGAAGAAGATAATATATAACATCTTATCGAATTATAGTTATAAACCACATGATTCCAATATAAAGGTAAAGTCAGGTGATGATCAAATGCAGCATCTCTACAGCCGACTGAAACCTCTTATAACTTTTTCATATTTTTTTGGAAACTATGGTCTATGTATAAATTGACTTACCCTCCAAGAACCAAGTTTCGATCGAAGGGCTTCCCACCATGGCAGGCCAAACACATGCTCAGTATCCAGGCTGCGTATAAAAAATGAATCAAATGAAAAAGACAAGAGAACAAAATGAAATGTTTCCAATCGGAAGCATGAATAAGAACAGAACCTTGGTTCAGGTCCATTTTTATCCACTCTTTCTGAAATAGCTATCACCACCTCAATTTGTTCCGCAGTAGTTTCATTTTTCCTGTATATAATTATCACCGGATTAGTTTATCTGAAAATGGCGTCTAAATTCAATGTTCGGTATGTAGTAGAATTATTTCCATGTGGGCATTTGTGGTATTCACAAACTAAGGGTATATTTTTTGGTATTTTATATATAGAAATAAAATTATCAATGGTTTAAAAACTAAAACAAGGATAGTTTTGATATTTATAAACATATTGAATAATATCTGACTATCAGAAGTTCTGGGTGGTTGTTGTAACTTGTAAGTAGATTTATGTTGACCACTTGTTTCAAACAACCAAACATCACAATAAAACTGCTTTTTCAGGAAAAGTTGCTCATAAAACTACTTTTACATTGAAACAAACGGACCCTGAATGAATAAAATGAAAAAAAAAAACAGAACAAAAAAAGCAGTTACCTCACTATGGCAGTTTGATTCACCTGATCAATTTTACAATCAAATAGTTGAGCTTTTATCGCTTTAACTATCCAAAACTTCACTTCTGTATCACTAATCTGTATAGACATGTCCTAAGTGAATATCAGCAAGTATAAACAAGGTGAAAAAAATGAAGATAACAGAAGGAGATGAGATATAAGGTTACACGAAGTGTGTCTTTAATGAGAGAATATGGAATCACACCAGAACCACTCGAACCAAGATCAGCCAATGACTTCAACCTCATCTTTGTAATACAATCTTCATGGACCAAACCTATAAACCAATTGTTCATAAACAAAGATTATAAGAAATAAATAATCATTATTTTGCTTGTAGATAAGCAGGATTAAGTTTTTATTTTTATTTTTATAGAAGATACTGGTTGTACCATAGCTTTTCAGCAAAGTGGAATTGGCAGCATAGAAATCAAGGTAAGCATCAAGCCTCTGGGTGAGAAAGATTTTCAACAGCTGATACATCAGTGCATATTTTTCATCTTTCTCTAATTGCTCCACAGCAGCCATATCTAGCAAATCACACTGCAAAACATATTATTTAATCACGAGTGCATATTGGTAGTACAGTAACAATAATGTCAAAATTGGAGCTACAATACCTTATACAGTTGCAATTAGAGAAATGAACAGTTTATCAAAGTAGTACTTGGTTTGTGACATAGCTTCCACTTATATATAGAGAAAGTTAGGGGTTCAAGTTATGAATGGTTCATTATCATGTGAGTCTGACATATTGCTTTGGACAAATATACATTAAAATGCAAAAAAAAAGGAAGAAGAAGAAGAAGAGGGAAAAGGGGCATCAAAATTCCAGCATACCATTGAATTTATTAAAATGGTAGATTGATATGTTCTACTCCAGAAGCAAATACCTGAAACCTGTCAGGAGACTTCACAAACTCCACAATAGCTCGCACAGCCACCTCTTTGGCTTCACTCATTGTATATGCATCTTCCCCCACAAATGTAGCCAAATACTTTGTCAAGAAATAGAAGGAATCTTTTGGCGGTGGCGGCCAGCTGCATTTTAGAAATACAGACGAATGAAATTAATAATAATTGGAAAGGGAAGGGGAGGGAACACGAATATTATGATGCAATTAGATTCCCAAGAATTATATAAACCTTTTATCCTTAAGAACATTAGAAACAGATAGAAAGAGTGCCCTCTGATCCAAGGTTCCAATTTTCCATTGTTTCGAGAATTTATCAGCATCACGGCACAAAGGAGTGATGTAGTCAGTAATTTTCCCCTCCACATTTAAGTCAAGGGCCTTTTTAAAAACAAAGAATCTGCTGTAAGGGTTCTTTGTTACGTTGAACAAATGCATCAAGCTGACACGAGGAGGGTTAAGGGTAAGATACTAGATCCAATAAAAATATAAAATATCTTATAGAGTGATGGGTTATTCGTGTTACATCTGCAAGCGCAAATGTGGCTTGTCAGACGGTTGTTGGGTGACCTTGGCAGATATGAGCCTCACCATCTCCATTGATTCTTCCAGGTTAGTAGCTTTTGCCACAAGGTTGCAGATAATGGTGAAAATACCCACCACCTCTGTCATGCCATATAAGGAAGCAAAGTATGTCATGAACAATCTAATAAGAATTCACATGACAATAAACATGAATGATGCATAAAACTTGTGCAGTTCATTCCCATGCAGACGACCATAATAATTCTGTGTTTCTTCCAGTCATAAATTATTTTCAAATCTCAAAAATTATATTATGAAAACAAAGCAACTTTGCTTCATGTAGTTGCTCAAATTATAAACCTATTGCATTAAAACCACTGAACAATCCACTTTAACCAGCCGAGCAAAGGCAGAGTCACCATATTTGATTGTTGCATTAAATTAGCAATAGCCGAGCAAAGGCAGAGTCACTTCCATCCCAGTAGCCACAAGGATGCGGACACGTATTACCTATGCAAGGGTCTGTGTAGAGGTGGAGGCGGGTGCTGAACTTCCAGAGCGAGTCTGTGTTCGAATCAAAGGAGAAAAGTCTTTCTTCCCAGTCCTTTACGATTGGAAGCCCAAGGCTTGTTCGTTGGGCAAGACCTTCGGGCACGACGATGCTATGTGTGGAAGGCAGAAGCCAAATTCTCCTTCATCAGGTTCTTTTACTAGTCATTCCACCTCTCCCAATCAGCCAAATCAGACAAGGACAGAAATTGTTGTTGCAACCAATGGTGGCCCTTTGGATCCTAATCCCCTCACTGGAGCTAATGGTGATAAAGGGAAGGAGAAGGTAATGAAGAAGTCCCAACCCCAGGCAAAGGAAGCAAATGTTGATCCTAGTCAAGGTGAAGTTAGTCACTCGAAAAAGGGAAAATCTGCAAGCATTATGCACCATCCTTGTCTCACTGGAGGCACAGAGGATGTTTCAGCTGGTCCTCAGATCCTGGTGGCACAAGAAGAGAAGTTAAGCAACCCAGGACATATGTCACGCGGAGTTTCTTCTGATGGTAATCCAACTCTGGAGGCTATCCACCAAGGCAAACCATCAAGCTCCCCTACTACCCGCTCCAACTCCAACCAAGACACAGAATGCTCTGAATCCTCAATGCACAATGATACTCATATTCTTCACACCGAGGAAGAAGACTCCTTCAATGGAGATCTTTCCTTAAATGAGTGGAAGATAATCCAGAGTAAGATCAAGAACAAAAAAGAGAAAAAAGATAAGGGTCAATCTGGACCTGATGCTGAAAAATCAAAAAAGAAGAAAAAGGAGAATCACTTTAGAAAGGGAACTGAAGTAATTTGCACCCAACCCTCCAGTGATGGTCTCATCACGTCGGAGGCTATTCCTTCTTCATAATTCCCGGGGGAAGCCCAGCTTTCTCCCCTCCCCTGTAAATAATTTCATGTTTGATTCTATGATCTGGAATGTCCGTGGACTCAACAATTGTGTTAAGCAGTTGGAAATCAAGCTTTTTCTCGACCAGCGTCAGCCGCCATTGGTAGCTCTGCTGGAAACCAAGATCAGCCCTCAATCAGAAGAAGTGGTTAAAGGATTCCTTCGTAGGGATTTCAGCTCCACATCCACTCAATCTACTGAATTCTTTGGAAGAATTTGGATCTTGTAGGATCCTAAAATATTGACTCTGTACAAGCTTCAGGAATCTGATCAGTTCATTCATTGCCTAATTTCCTCAGTGGATCAAAGCAGAAAGTGCTTCATCACTTTTGTATATGCAGCAAACTCAACTACGCAGAGAGCTAGATTATGGTCAGATTTAGTGTCACTCTCAACATTAGCTAATTCTCTTCCATGGGTGGTATCTGGGGATTTCAACGAGGTCCGTTTTTCATTGGAAAAGCAGGGAGGTCGTCCCATCCACTCAAGAAGAGCTAACAAATTCAATCGCATGATATCAAAAGCGTTATTGATGGACCTCAAAGCAACGGGGCAAGCTTTTTCTTGGAGCAACCAACAATCAAATAGGATTGTTTTCCGGTTGGATCGTACTCTTGTTAATTCACGATGGCTACAAGAGTGTCCCGAAGGTTACTTTCATTACCACTCCCAAGGCACATCCGATCATGCAGCCATGGAGGTATTTCCTATCCCTATTCTTCTCAGGGGCTCCACACCTTTTAAATACTACAAAATGTGGGAGGAGCACCCGGACTTCCTGAACACTGTCCAACGAGCCTGGAATATTTATGTTCCAGGTTCGGCAATGTTCCAATTAGTTTCAAAACTCACAAACACCAAAAAGAAGTTAAAATATTGGAATTGGAACGTTTTTGGTCCCATTCAACGAAGTCTACAAGAAAGGAAAAGAGCCCTTTCTGAGGTCCAGGAGCTTCTCTCCACTGATCCTTTAAATCATCAACTCATTGAACGGGAGGAAGAATCCAGACAGTCCTTTATGGAAGCTCTTCGAGTGGAAGAGATCTTTGTTAGGCAGAAGTCAAGAGAAAATTGGCTTAAGGCAGGGGACTCGAACACCAAGTTCTTCTACTCAGCTATTGCCCTAAGAAAATCGAGAAATTCGATTCGTAGACTTCGACAGCCTGGTGGCTCGTACACGGAAAATCCGGACAACATCAAAGACATTATTGTTGAGTATTATCAGAATCTTTTAAACAGGGAAACTGGTCTCCCAGTTCCTCAAATGCATTTCCACTCCCAGGTTTCTACCACTGAAAATTATAGCCTTCTTGCATTGCAGGGGATGAGATTCGCTCCACAATGTTTAGCATGAATGCTTCCTCGAGTCCGGGTCCCGATGGTTTCAGTGCTGGTTTCTTCCAAACATGATGGACCGCAGTAAAGGAAGATGTTATAAATGCTGTCCAACAGTTTTTCAGGTCAGGCTTCCTCCTCAAACAGCTCAGTGTTTCCTTCATTACTCTCATTCCAAAATCACTCGAGGCGGATTCCATGGAAAAATTTCGTTCAATTTCTCTTTGCAATACAGTCTATAAATTGATCACAAAAATTATTGCAAACCGGATGCAACCAATTCTTCAGAGAGTCTTATCATTAAACCAAACAGCGTTTCTCAAGCAAAGAAAGATTGGGCATAATATCCTCCTCGCTCACGAATTGCTCAAATATCTCAATCTTCCATCTGTCAAAGGAAGGGCCTGCATAAAAATTGACATCCATAAAGCTTTTGACAGTTTGCGGTGGCCATATCTCCTCTCAGTTCTAAAAGGGATCGGCTTTGCTGATGATCTGATCAAATTAATTCAACAATGTGTGGAATCACCTCGATTTTCTGTTTTAGTCAATGGAAGTCCATGTGGGTTCTTCAACTCGAGTTTGGTTTAAGACAAGGTGATCCACTATCACCACTTCTTTTTGTGTTGGCTCTTGAAGGCTTCTCTCACATGCTAGAATCAGAAAGGCCGAGGGGACTATTGGTCCCTACATAAAAGGGAAGGTTGACATCAGCCATCTAGCCTTCGCAGACGACCTCCTTCTATTCACGGACTCATCCCCGCACACGGCTAGAAATTTGAAAAAGGTGCTCTCAGATTTTTCCATAGCGTCCGGGTTGCATGTTAATCAGGCTAAGAGTCAGGTATTCATTAGCCCAAATGATCTAAACAAAGCTGAATTCCTCTCAATTCTTGGCATCACTGCTGGATCTTTACCATTCCGGTACCTGGGGCTTCCCATGATCACATCAGCCTTAAAGCATGCTCATTGTGTTCCTCTTCTTGAAAAGTTGCAGATACGTGTCCAATCTTGGCATTCTCTGCTTCTCTTTGCAGCGGGTAGACTTGAGCTCGCAAGATCAGTGCTTAACGGAATGCATCTTTATTGGACAAGTGTTTTTTCACTGCCCAAGAGGACAATTAAAATGGCAGAAAAAATCATTCGAGATTTCCTTTGGAGGGACTCACCACAAAAGAGAACGATGCATTTGGTGGCTTGGTCCTCTATTTGTCTTCCAAAAGAAGAGGGAGGGCTCGGCATAAAGAGGATCACAGACTGGAACTCTGCGGCACTAGGTGTTCACTTCTGGGACATGGCAGCAAAAAAAGATAGTCTTTGGGTCAAATGGATACATGAAAGGTATTTACACAAGTTTACTGTGTGGGAAGTGCAGCCAAGAGTCTCAAGCACTTCAATATGGAAAAAAATCCTATTGGCCAAATCCTGGATACAGCCAAAAGCCCGGTTCCTCATCTACAACGGCCAGCATATCTTCCTTAACTCTGATCCGTGGATTGAAGGAAAAAGTCTAAGTGAGATCCTCGGTGATCGGTTCTCACTTCTTTTTGGACCAACACATAGGGCAAAGGTTAACACTTTAATCTCTGAAAGAACATGGACAAAACCTCGTGGATGGCCGTGGGACATGGAGGACTTATGGAACACTATAAAAGCAATGGAACTAGGGGGTCATGGTTCAAATGAGCTTATTTGGAGCCCCAACCTCTTAGGGTCTCTCACTCTCAGTGGTGCATGGCAAGAGGTCAGATTCAGGGCTCCATTACCTGACTGGGCATCTTGGGTGTGGCAAACCCCTCAGGTACCGAAGCACTCTTTCACTCTATGGCTTTCTTGTCTGGGAAGGTTCCCTTCAATGGACAGATTGTTCAGGAAAAATCTGATTGTAGATCCAACTTGCAAACTGTGTAATTCTGCCCCAGAAACCATAAACCACCTTTTTTTCCAATGTGGTTATGCTTGTTTCATATGGAAATCCATTCTCAGATTGGCGGGATATAACAGAAGGCCTCATTCAACTCTGTTGGCTGAAATAAATTGGTTGATCCAGTCTTTTAAAGCTGATGTCCCGAAGATAATCTTGCAAGCTGCCACTTCTACTGCTGTGTGGCACATTTGGATTGAGCGTAATCGTCGCATCTTCAAGGACAAGGCTCAACATAAACTGGCCATTCTCTGACTCATCAAAAGGGACATCAAAGAGAAGCTATCCAATACCAAACTCAAAGCTATTCTAACACCTGAGCTATCCAGGTTGCAAGAAGGTTTTGGAGTCCACATTGAAGAGCCCACCCTTTGTATCAAAGAAGTAAGTTGGACCCCTCTACCACATGGTTGGTTGAAAGCTAACTCAGATGGGTCCCTCTCGGAGGACAGGGCCGGATATGGTGTGTTGCTTAGAAACCAAGAGGCTCATCTTATACAGGCTGAAGAAGCTCGGGTAGAGGGTCGTTCAATCAACTACCTAGAGCTACTAGCAATTGGACAAGGCGTAAAAATGGCGGTCTCCCTAAATTGTCCTAAGTTGTGGATTGAGAGCGACTCAAAAATTGCTATCCACTGGCTTCTAAGCAAAAAAAGGTCCCTTGGAAGGTTAGACGATTAGTCCAGGGCATAAGAGCGAATCTGACTCAATTAAATGAGTCATTTTTATCCCATGTATACAGAGAAGCAAACAATCCAGCGGATCATTTAGCGGGGCATCACACCCTCCTTGGATCTACCATTATTTCACCTCATCAGGTATGGACTGAATTACAGAGGCTACTAGACTTCGACAAAGCTGGTACCATATACCGTCGGGAAAAAATCAAATAGGTCTAATGCTTTCTGATGGTCTTTTTTTGTGCCCAATTACATCATGAGGGCTATCTTTCATGGTGATTTCTATCTATGTGTATTTCTGTTGGAATGAATAGTTCAATTCTGGGCTTTGAATCTCCTCCAGTCTAGGATCATATATTGAACTGTTGTAATTTTGTCAATATTATAGTGGAATACAATTTCTGACTTTACCAACCAAAAAAAAAAAAAAAGCAATAGCTATGATGGAAATAGATGCATCAAACACTATCATAGCAATAGCTTCCAGGTCATAGTTTTCGATCTCATCATATGCGACCTCCAACCACTCAACTGCATTATTTGGGGCTTGGAAAAGAAAACCAACACAAAATGTGTGACCGCATAAACCACGCATCGAGTAAGAACCACAAATCATATTGCAATGAATTGAGATTTACATACCAATTCCACTATTACAAGCAGACAGGAATTGATATGAAGGTCACTTGTATGCCACTATTCATCATGACCTCCTTGAACAGGAACAATTTTAGTTATCTAAATTAGGGGGACAGTAAATAGACCTATGGACATCAACCAGTGCCAATATCTGACAATGATTTGTGGATTTTAATGTCACTGTGTAAGTACCCACATGAAAGATTAACCTAATCCGAATTTCTTAAGGCATTAATTCATCAAGTACTATTTCCTCTAATGGTTGTACAAGACCATACTTTATCATGTCGCAGATCTGGAAAAAAGCAGTCCCCAACCAAAAAAACTGAAAATAAATATAATCATTCTACTTGCTTGTGTTTTTATGAAGAAACAAGACCTCCATTAATTCCATCATCCAGGCAACTTATTCAAAACAAACATAAATTAGGAAGCCGGTTAACTCATTATCAGTAAGGGCGCTGATACACTTACTTTTCTGCAGTCAGACAACACACCATCTAACACATTATATGAAATATATCTCATATACTCTTCTATGTCAATGTATACTTTATTATGAAAAACATATTGACATGAATGAAAAGCATGCACTTTCATTAGATAAATATATATTCCCAAAAAAAAAAAATTAAATGTATTCAGTATGAAACATAAACAATGCTAATACAATAAAATTTCAAAGTTGAAATAAATGAAATTATATAAAATAACCAAATATGTAAACAAATTAGCATTTCTACCTAAATAAATTGCGAGTTACACTATATTTAAATATCAAAATTTCTTGAAGTGTACAAGACAAAACCTAAAAAAATAAAAAATAGTATATAATTAATTATTCCGTTTATCAAAAATATGAATTATAATTTTGAATATGATGCATTTAATGGAGAGGTATGATGGGAATCACAAGTAGAATTAGTCATGATTTTGAATCAAGTGGAACCCACATTTCCACTCAGATTTTAACAGTTTTCATATAATCTCTGTTTAAATTTTAATAGTTCCAGTTAATTTTAGGATGAAATTAGAATCCACTTCAGAATACCACAAACCAAACAGCGACTCCATTTGGATTGTGTTTAGGTAAATTCTATGTTTGCAAAAACTTAAAAATTCTCAAACGTAGATCCAAACACATTTTCAATGTTTTAAACCACCGTATTCATTTTTTAGGCAAAAAAAATCTTGCGATTGAAAAACTAACAAAAAAAAAAACGTTTTCAAAAGCTAAATTTGAAACGTAAGATTCTAAGAATCTCAGATTTTCAATCGCTCATCCAAACGCAGCAAACACAGTCATAGTTATGTAAAAAAGTTCCATCCTTTTTTTTAGAAAGAAATCAAAAGACCAATTATAAATATCGTTTCAAACTCGTAAACAAAACACACATAAAATAATAAAAAAAAAACATGATTTCAAACAAAAACAAAAACGTTTTTGTTAAACATATTCACATACAAGAGCATATTGATTTGTATATTGATTTAATTGTCATATTTTAAAAGAAAAAAAATTAAGATGACTTAATTTAAATTTGAAAAATCAAATTTGCATCGTAACATATTGATTTGTATATAATGATAATTTAGACGTTTTAAAATAAGGAAACAATTAAGATAATTTAATTTAATTTTAAAAAATTAACAACAAATAAAAATAAAAATAAAGTCCGACCTGCCGGATTCGAACCAGCGACCTAAGGATTTATCTGCTTTGCAACTACAGTCCTCCGCTCTACCAACTGAGCTAAGGTCGGTTTGTGTTTTAAAATTGAATATATATTTTATTGAATACAAATACAATACACAAAATATTATCCGTGCATTCCTTTTTTTCCCCAATGAATTATATGTGAGATAATAAGTATATCATGTAATTAAATTTATATTTATATATTTTGATGGACCATGTATACCCACTTTGGTATCAAATAAAAAAAAATACACATTTTATTTAACACACAACTAATCATAATTCATATGAGTAGAAATCCATGAATTATGATTTAATATGTTTTTACTACATTTAGTCTAAAACATAAAAACAAAGAAATGCAAATATTCTTTATGAACTAACATACTCAATCGATGTGTCCCCTTTACTTTTAGTTTTATTTTTATTTTTTTATGAAAGATGAAATTATCATATTGAAAACTTTGTACTTTTCAAGTTTTTTACTTTTAAAAATAATTTTTATATATAATAAAAAATTAACTGATTCAATCAACATGTAAAGAGTTTCCAAAAATCATCTGATTAATTTCTTATTTTAAACCATTTTTTACACTATCGAATAATTGAATCAAAATTCAGATGAATATAAGTTTCGAACCATTTTAAACATGAACAATGGATATGCTTCACCAAAGCAAATCATTTCAAACATAGGCCAAAATGAAAACCCTCTACACCTCTCTATATTTATTCCTCTTTTATCTTTCCCTTTGCCATTAGTAGATTGCATAAGTAATGGCAAGCACTAAATGCTACACATCCAAATACCCCTCCTCACCCCCACCCAAAAAAAAACAAAAAAAAACATATAAAATAAAAAAAATATTAATACCCTTCCATCACAACCATCCATTGACCAGTTCCACACCATCAATGGCTATAAGCACCCACAGATAGATCTCATTAAATCAAATTAATTAAACCCCCATATTAAAGGAACAAAAAAAATAAACCTACCCAACACCACTCATTATTATTATTATATATATTTATTGACACAAAAACACCTCACATAAATTAATATGAGCACCTGACACATTTCACCTATCCCCCCTCCACATCTCCTATTCCCTTCTTTTTTTCCATCTCTCTTTCCAAAACCGTTTCATTTACAGAGGCAAAACAAAAGATAGAGAGAGAATCACCTGTGTTTTTTTCTTGTTTTTTTCTTAACCTTCTCTTCTAAAAAAACACACCCACACAAACACACGCACTTTCTCTCTCTCTCTCTCTCTATAAGTGATTGATGAGGTGGGAGAGAGTGCACGTGAATGCCCGGGCGAGGGAGACCCCAGAAGGGAAGAAATCGGCAGGGAGGAAAGGAGGGATATGGGGCCCAGGGAGGAGGTGGGGACACACCTGCAACTCCATTAAGGGTGGGAGGTTCCTTTATGTCTTCGGCGGTTATGGCAAGGACAACTGCCAGACCAACGACGTTCACGTCTTCGACTCCAGTGCGAGCTTCTCCTTTTCCTCTTTTTTTGGGTTTCTATGTGGTTTGGGTGGGGGAAAATGTGATCTTTTTCGGTGAATCTCATGTGGGTCATCGTCGTTTTCGTTTCTGTGAAGTGGGTCTCCTTTGTTTCGGCTTTATGTTCTATGTGTATCTGGAAAAATGTGATCTTTTTCGGTGAATCTCATGTGGGTCGTCGTCGTTTCCGGTTCTGTGAAGTGGGTCTTCTTTGTTCCGGCTTTATGTTCTGTGGGTATCTTGTATTTTGTTGTTCTGTGAAATGGGTTTTCGTTTTTTTTTCTTGTTTAATTTAGTGGGTTCACTGGATTTTCGCGTTTGATTGATGTGGGTTACCTGCATTTTGCGTTTTTTTGGAAGTGGATCTTCGTGGTTTGGTTTATTAATGGGTTGTGATTTGGTTGCTCTGGTTTTCGTTTATTTCCAAGAAGATCTTTGTAGTTATGCAACATTTTGTTTTCTACAAAGTGGTTTTGATTCGATTCTTTAATGTTTTTGAGAGGAATGGATTTTCTGTTGGGCTGGTTTGGCTTCCCTTTGCGAATGTCCATTTTGTGGTCTTTTGCAGACCTTGCTGGATTACATTCCTTTGGAATGTTTGTTTCAGTTGCAACTTATCTAGTTCTGTTGAGGAATTTGTTTGATTTGTTTTGTTGATTCATTGATGGTTCCATTTATTGATCAGGTTTCTTTCTGGCATGATCTATTTTTTCCTGTGGACTCATTTGCTTTTTTTTTTCTTCTAAATAAAACACATTTGATTGTTGTGCTATTGTATCATGTCCATCTTAAACATTTTTTCCGACTGAGTATATTTAGCGTGTATGCTGTTTCTGGAACTCTTATATGGTATATGTACGAGCCCATCTTATTGGTATAATAATAATCTTGGGGCTTACCAATATGTGATGCTAATTAGATTATTATTTCCATGCATACTTATGAATAATTGAAAAAATGGCACCTCATGTAATCGTATAATCGCTTTATATGTTGGAAATTGATAAGAAGTTCTTCACACAGCACCTGTGATTGATGGTGTAATTATCGTGTTTGATTATGGTGCAGTTAAGCAAACATGGAGCAAGCCGATGATGAAAGGAATACCCCCCTGCCCGAGGGACAGTCATACTTGCAACACCGTGGGGAATAATCTTTTCATGTTTGGGGGTACAGATGGAAGGAACCCACTCAGGGATCTCTTCATTTTAGATACTTGTGAGTGCCTGTTTACTTTGTAGTGTTGCTTGGTGAATGATGGTTAAATTCAACTCTACTCTCTGTTATTTCCGTATATATTAGTTTTATTATGAAAATATTTGTATGTGAAGGGCAAGTTTATGTCTGCTAGTTTTGATGTAAACTCTGGTGTAATTATATAATGGTGTATTTATTTCCAAATTTACAAGTATTTCAGGCAAGTCAGTGAGGATGCCCCATCTATTCTGATTTATGAACTATAAATATGGGATCATATACTAGAATGTCCAGTTTGTAAATTCAAATTTGTGACTGTAAAGTTTTTTTTTACCCACATGTATATATACACACTCTCAACTTGTTAGATAGAATTCTAAGCCTCTTCTTTCCCCCCCAATATATGCATGTAGAGATCATGTGTGATTGAAGAAGAAATGCCACAATCTGTTTTGAGTTCATGCACTGGATATACTGAAGTACCACTTGATTATATTTTAACTGTTGATCCTTTCAGATGCTAACTCTGTTAATTTACTCCCAGCATCCAATACGTGGATCATGCCAAATGTGCGTGGTGAGATACCTGAAGCACGGGAAGGACATAGTGCAGCACTCGTTGACAAACGAATTTTTGTATTTGGAGGCTGTGGGAAGTCATTTGATAATCCAGTAGAAATATATTATAATGATCTTTACATATTCGACACAGGTAATAATGTCAGTCCAGTGTTCATATGCACTAAGTTGCGAAATTAAGAGAGCATGTCTGATGTTTATTTATCTATTAAGCTGTTGCATGTCTGGTATGCAGTCCTCTATGATTAGTTTTTGAAGGCAGAAAATTATTTATATTATATTTATAGCATCCGGACTCTCTTTTCAATATTGCTTTGTTAATGTAAGGCTATCAAAACTAAAGTTCATTTTTAGATATTACAATAAAAATGTTATGACAATCTTAAAATAGAGGAAGTTTACTTGTTGGAGAAATTCAGAAAATACTGGAATAGGAATTCCACAAAATGCCACTACAGAGAAAAGCTCCATATTATTTTGCTACTCCAGCCTGACCTTTATAGTGTCCAAACACCTCTAACTAAGAATCTGCATTATTAATCAAGTGATATATAGAGACCAGACAACATTTTTTAACAATGGCCTTACCATGAAGAAAATTGTTTTTAATGATTCAAGATGATTCATCCTTTTGTTCTTATCAGATGTTTGGGTCCAAAGTTGCTTCCATTTATATCTACTTAATTACTTCCATTTTTTTTTACCCTTACAACAATGTTGGACTATAGATTTCTGAATGTATGGATGGTGCAGACATGCCATAATATCACACATATTCTCCCTTTAGGCACATTCAATCACCTCCATTTTTTTTTCTTTCCTATGTTGTTTTTGTGGTCATGATATTATTGATTTCTGTGCACGGGTGGAAATTCTTCAACCTGGGTTCAATTAATAGGGCTAGATTAAAATTCTTCTCTGCTGTTTATATTGTTCTAATTATTTTTTTCATATTATTCTTGGATTTGGTTTATTTCTGTGAAGAATTATGCCATATCATCATACTCAGACATGAGTTGGACCATTGCTAACAAGGGTATCAACTTCCTGACTAACAAGCTAATTATTGTATGACACCTAATCAGAAAATTTGTTAATCTGATAATCGTGTTGTTTCAGTGAATCAACATTTGATAATCTTCATTTTGCGGTTTGTTTAGCATTCACCACCAAAAAAATTTACTTAAAAATTGTTCATGGTTGTAAAATCTGTGCTATTGATGTTGTGGTATACTTTTGTAGTTTTGTACAAGACATGCACTCGTGTGGGCTTGGTATCTATGGCTTGGTTAAGGGAACTTTTTAAAGTAACAGCTAGTACTTTTTATTATAAGATGCGAAATATTCACTGCTGTTTTTCTGTTGATATGCAGAGCAATTACTCTGGGAACGTGCTGTAACACATGGTGTCTCTCCTTCTGCACGCGATAGTCATACATGTTCAGCTTGGAAAAACAAAATTATCATCCTTGGTGGGGAGGATGCATCTGATTATTATCTGTCCGATGTCCATGTACTTGACACAAGTATGCCTTTTTCTAAAATAAAGAGTAATTTAATTACTCCAAGATGCATTATAAATATGTTCTTTGATGCATGTAGTGCATGGTTATACACACACAGAGACACACAAATATTCAATGTAAATAGGTCACTTGTACAATAAAATGTTAATTGCCAAGGAATATAGATATCATCTTTTGCTTCTTCCTCGTATTTTTATTAATTGGAAGTCATATTTGCCTGTTGAAAGTTACTTGCTATTCTTTATATTCAAAGACTATGATCCAGATATGTTGTCATTCAGTTTACCAAGATCCACCTGTCCAAATTTAGTTTAAATACCTCTTATCCTTCTCAATGATACATATATAATTGTCTTATGTACTTGGGAAAACTGCAGTTAATTTATATATTGATGAGCGAACTAATTAAAGCTCTGCATGACTGACATGCAGAATTATCTAGACTGTAGACTTAATAGCAACTATATTTCTAATACAGTCTGAGAAATCAAAAGTTCTGCACCACATTTATTCCATCCACCAGTTTATGCACTAATGGTACTCTCCATCTTTGCAGACACCCTTGTCTGGAAAGAGCTACATACTTCAGGGCAGATGCTAGCTCCGCGGGCGGGCCATTCAACTGTATCTCTTGGAAAGTACCTTTTTGTTTTGGGGGGTTTCACTGATGACAGGAGCCTTTATGATGACCTTCATGTTTTAAATTTGGGTAAGATATCTATAGCTTTCATTTAATTTTTTTTTTATGTCATTCCCTTTTGTTCTTTTACTATTGGACACTTAATAATGTGCCGTGTAATGTGTTTCTAGTTTGGTAATAGATTTATCAAGAGATAGTACAGAATATTGAGTCCATTATTAGAAAATGAAGACTTGGTGAAGAAAAATCTCGTCTTATCAGAAAATTGATAAAATATACTGGAATTCTGAGAGATATGGAAGTAGATTTGAACCTAATTCTGGCATACTGGTGGTGATGCTAGTGCTACCTTCAGAATTTCATCCTAGCCTGCATGAGCTTTTTACTGTTATAAATAGGTGGAAACTGGAAAAAAACACATTCAATGGTGTCTCTGAAAGGACTATGTGCTAATTTGATGAAGTCAGAGTATATTTTGCAAGATCTTGTTGCTTGCAGAACTTGTCATTATTGTATTAGTTCTTCAATTGCAGATTTTACTTTTTTTCCCCTGTGTTTAATCTTTCAGGGAGCAGCACTTACTATATTATGCTGTGACCTACCTTAATTCCATAGACTTTTCCATATCGCAACCCACCCTTTTATTCACCTCTAACTCTTCCATTTCAAAGGATCTTCGTCCTTTTAATCATTGTGAACAAGTTATTATTCCTTCATAATCTATCAAGAATGTCCATCTGTAATTTCATCAAATTTTAACTTTTTTTGATATCTAGAATTCTACTTATGTTGATGTATTATCTATTATGAGATCATTTTTGGGGAAAGTTTTTATATCTAATCATCCTTTGTACAATCTGTAATTGGACAGCTGAAAAGATTAACTTCCAAAAATAGTTGCTTGGCAATGTAAACTGTTTCGCTATTGAATTCTTGATGGCTTTTAAATCATATCATTACATGATTCTTTGGTCTCTTTATTTGTTCAATGTAGATGTTTTAAACATAATTATAAATCTACCACTATTACAAATTTGGTATAGCTCAGTTTTCAGTGGTTGACATCTTCCATTTAATATTTTCCTCAATGCAGAAACGTGTGTGTGGAGTAAAATTACAATAATGGATCAAAGGCCCTCTCCTCGATTTTCGGTAGCGGGAGATTGTTTAGATGCACGGTTGGGTATCATTGTGTTCATAGGTGGCTGTAATGAGAATCTAGAGGCCCTTGATGACATGTATTACTTACACACAGGTCAGGATTGCACATTTTATTTTGTTGTTTCACTTATTTGTAATTTAGTATATAATGTATATCATATTCTGTTCTGATCTAGGCTGTATGTGATAAAACATTTCAGCATTTTTTTATGTATAAGGTTTCTTGTTTTTGTTGCCCCTTTGGTCTTTTTATGCCTTTTCGGGCATGTTCATTTTTTATAACTGAATGAAACATAATGAGTTGGTTCATTTTTTATGCTTCTTGTTTTCTAGGTATGTCACTGGAGAATGGGCAAGATGAACAAAGGACAGAAAAGTTCTCTTATAGAAAAGAATTGAAGAAAAAGTGTCAAGATCAAAACCTCTCTCTAAATAGATGTGATTTTCCTAGGATTGGTATGATATCCAATTCTTCCTGGCCAGTGCCACCTCAAAATCTTGGAGGGGCAGGTATGACCAACTTTAATCGATTTCAATTATTATAATTGCTTGGTTTGAGCCTAGTTTACTTATGAAAACAGATATCTTAATTGTTCAATTGCTTCAAGCAAAGAGACCATATTTTCTCTCTCTCAATACAAATGCATGTCTGCACACAGTCAAACTTCCATTCTTAGCAGGCATATTGCAAATGAAGGGGTTTATGCTATGATTTTTTATTATTACTGTTATTTGAAGATAGTGTTTATGCTATGTTCTCTAGCATCATTTAAATAAAAGGGGTTCGTCTTATTGTGTATGCTCTGAACCTCAGTTTGCAAAGTTTGCATGGTTTACAATGTTTACTAGAAAATAGTAATGTACATACTAAACGATGAGTCAATTGTGCATGTACAAAGGTCTCTAATGAATTTTAGTGGCCTTTTGGCACTGCGATTGTGGTTATCGATGTTGTGTAGCTTATTTGAACCCTTGCAAACTCGCACAAAATCGAAACTTCTTTGGGCAATATCATATCTTATGTAGAAATGCGATGGGCTTATGGTTTTAGTGGACTAAAGAAATCACATTAATGCACCCCAAAGTCTTAGACCGCAACTGTTATCCACCTTCATGTTTTAGAGATGTTTATGTCAAACATATACGTGCATAAACTAAATTGTGACAACAATTCTTATAAGTCAGAGAAACAAAGTCTGCATTAAACGGCCATCAAATGTGTTTTAACATCATTGTATTGCAATGCAGAAAGACTGACTCTTCAGCCATTTGAATTCAATCCTTCTGGACAAGTTACATTTGAAGCTCAGGTTAAGGAGTCATTCACTTTTGGATACACAATTGAAGCAAAAATTGATGGGAAACCTCTTCGTGGAATCTTGTTTTCTTCCCATCCCAGCTTTAGCCATGGTGCCTATTCCCAACTAGACAGGTGAGCATGTTGTGGCTGTGGCTGTCTGTATATCTATTGTATATCTTTAATTTGGTGGCTTTGTTTTTCACAGGAAAAGGACTAGCAGAGAAGTTAGTATGTTTGAGTTGAGAGTTGAATGTGAACCCCAAGAAAAGATGCCAAGATTTTCGGACCAGACAACAAAAAGCTCAGACAACACTCTAACTGATGATGCTTATAGCGTGGAGACTACATCAGAGAAGCCAATGGAAGCCCAAGCTCCTGAATGTACTGATTCAGTTCTTGCAGTAGACACTTCTAAACCACATGTGGTGCGAAAAAAAACACTTCTTGTTCATTCAATAAAAAAAACATATATCAATGAATTATCCAGAATGCTTACATTTCATTATGGGAGGGCAAATTCAATCTATAGCGTGACTGTGGTTCGATTTGGTATTTTATTTTTTTATGAATCCAAATAACCTCAAAAATGTTTACTGCAGGTCAAAGAAGTCTCGAAACCAAATTCGCTTCCTAGTATGGACCCAAAACCTGTGATAACAGATGGCACCTATTCTGGCCCAAAGTCTGATGTAGCTGATACTGTGCATCCAGATGCGAAAAATGGTGTCTCTGGGAGTCTTCCCAGCTCGAGTGAAGGTGAAATTTATTTATCACTTATCTAATGCACCGACATTTAGTGGTATTCTTACTGCATATTTCCCGCTCTTTTGTTTCTTGTATAATCAGATGTCGCGAAATCGCATATCAAGGAATAGAGGATCAGTGAAATTCGCAATGGAAGCTGTTCAGTGAAGTAGAAGAAACAACAAACAACCTGATTTTAGAAGCTATGAAATGTGTAGATTTGATAGAGATAGGGTGATGAGAGCTGTGTGAGGGTTTTTCCATTTCTGTTTTGTGGTGAGAAAAGGTTTCTTCAACAGCTTTCTCTGACCAAAATGGAGAGAAGCATGGCACATTGCATAGTTTGTTCTAATTTAATCAATTATCATTTCGTTTTGGATTATATACCATCCATTATTGCCTTGCAGGATGCCTTTTAAATGCAGTATGCCAACTCAAATAAAATCATTCTAGTAGTGACAAGCAAAGCATTTCATTAATAAAATCTTTATGAAGCATTCTGTTGGATTTATTTATTAATTTTATTATATCGGGCTTCATATGCTCCTAAAAGAATGATGACAACAGCTATTTTGTATGAGGTCCAAATTTTCATGACTACTATAATCTAGTGAATACTTGATTAAAAATAAAGAAGGATGTACACATTTGGTTCACTCAAATATACACTTCAAGGTATATAGGTCATTAAACAAATGTACCTCCTAGAAAAATTTCAAAACAAGTTGGGACAAAGAAAATAGTGCAGAAATGCCTCCCTAAAATTTTCCTCGGGATTCAACCTGATTCACCAAAAAAAGATCAATAACATCAATTAATTTGAAAGCAAGTACAACATTTCAACAATAACCTTTGCCCAAAAAAAAAAAACAAGGATACAACCGAATTCAAACCAGACAATAGAGCCCAACACGCATCAAAAGGAGGGAAAACTCTCCTGTGATTTTTAAAGAGTTTTGTTTTTCTTTGTTTTGGAAGGGGTAATGCCCACATAAATGTTTTGGTAGAGGGGGGGGGGGGGGGGGGGCGCTCATATATTACACAATTAAGCAGACTCCAATTAAAGCTGGATATTCCATGTTTTTATGCGAAGAAGACAGAGTCAGTTGCTGCCGGCACCACCACCACCAAAAAGATAGCCAAGAGAAGAGCCACCACCAGGGGCTGAGTGCACCTTGGTTGAAGGCCGGTCCTGTAGCAACAAATGCAATCAGAAAGTCATGAGACATACAACAGAGGCCAATATGAAACAATGGATCAGCACATTTCACATATTCAGTCATGAGCCTAAAAGTATGAGATTTCCATTTAGAGGGTTGAATTATGTTCCATGAAAGGGCAAAGAGCATGCAGACATTAAAGAGGTTATTTCAGTAAATATAAAAAAAATGTTAGAAAATATATCTAGTACGATGTTTTAAGTTTTTGACTTCCAGTTTTTCAAATATTGAAAGGCAACAGTTTTTGTTAGGGTTAAAGACATTTGAGTCCTTGTAAACATCCACAAACCCATATAAGTCCTTACAAACTTGGAGTCGGACATACATGTATGTCCTTTAAACTGTTATGATGGGTCAATTTAGTCAATGAGTTAACTTTTTATCCAATTTGACGATATATTCTCATAATATTCTATCTCTGTGAAATTAAACACTCATATAAATCACTGAAAAAATAGAAAAAAACATATATATCATTTTAAATGACCATCTTGCCCTTGATCAAACTCATTTTCATTTTTTTTTCTTTTGCGGATTTCGACTTTATTGTTATGTATTACTCCATTATTATTATTGTTTGCTTCTATTTCAAATAATTGTAATTATAAAGATGACTTTATTTATGTATTGTATTTATTATACTATAGATATTACTTAGATTTTTTATTTTACATTTTGGTGAGGTGATTACACAAGTTAAAAAACTCATGTGAATCATCATGTTGTGCATTGTGGACGGTATAATAATAAAATCACACTCATGGTTAATTTTAACCATGATAGATTAAAAAATAATTTAACAGTAAGGATGTATTAGACATTTTCTGTGTTTCTAGGAATATAATTGTCCTGCCTCAAGTTTGCAAGGACTTATACAAGGACTCAAACGTCTTTAACCCTTTTTTAATTTCACAAAGAAGATATACAACATGAACACCTAACATAGAAAATGAGCTTTGGTAAAGCTAACTAGCACCTCCCACTTTTGTGAAATAGGTGAAGGAATAAAATCCTAGTGAGCACCATTCTTCACCAAAAAGAAAAAAAGACTATATAACAGCATGACAAGCTACAATCTAGATCTTGCAGTCTCAAAAGGGGGCATATTATATTATTATACTTATCATTGACGAAACAGGCACCCTGCCTTGATTTTATTGAAGCAAATAGAATGCAGGGTATCTTAAATTGTACAATCAAATACTCAATTTGCTAACAGTGTTTAGAATGGATGGAGAAAGTACTATCACCTATCAACTTCTTATAGAGTTACGATGAATAACTACCAATCAAATTAATGCACTACCCTGATATTTCAAAATAATCTTGTATTCATTTTGACAAAAAAGAGTCTCAATGTCAAGCTAATCATTCACATAGGTCTCCCTTGTATGTCTGGAATCTGTATCTCTTCAGTCTAACATCCCAACTATATAATGAAATACGAGTTTCACAGAAGTGTCTTACAGTGATGAAGTTCCCACTGTTCTGGCCATCAGCGCGGAAGTAGTTGTTAGAAGTCTTCCCCTGAATGCCGGCAGGAATCTGCTTGGTGTTGTCCACAGGTGCAGGCTTTGGGACAGGTGCAGCAGGCTCAGCGGGGGGAGGAGCAGCAGGTTCAGCGGGGGGAGCAGGAGCAGCAGCAGGTTTGGGGGCCTCTCCACTGCCAAAGAGGTAGCCCAGTGAACTCTGGCCACCTCCACTGCTTACTCCACGACCCATTCTCTCCTTTTTTTCTGTCAATGGTTAAAACCCCAGTCCCATTATTGCTGGGTGTATTTTACATAAACAAATTGACAAGTATATGCGCAAAAAAATAGTCTAACCATCATTGTACAAAACTAACATTTAATCACATAAATTTGTAATAATTCCAGATCACTTCCAAAAAAGAAACAGGATTCATAAGTTTTAAAGCACATATGAAATGTAAAACAAATATAAGAACAAAGAACAAGTCACAATATGATTTGGTAGAATCACATATTTTTCTTGTAACCTCAATGCATAATGAAGATAAACTCATCTGGCATAAAGCCATTAGCAGTGGGGAAATATTACAACAATTTTAAGAGAGGAATGATGCAAAGGAAATGAATGTTTGAATAAATCTGAAAACAAAGATGAAAATAAGCAAAAGAGCTTCAAGGAGTAAAAATCAAGTTAGGTTGATGGTCAGCTTTACCAAAGGTCCTGCAATAAGCCACCAAAATGTGAATGCTGAAAGCCGCGCTCAAAAAGATAAATCAGCACATTCAAAAAGGGAAGTAAACATCATCATTGAGAAATATTGAAATACTCAATATATGTCCAGGAGGCTTCCTCCACCAACCAAAAAAAAAAAACCCACTATAGCTCATCAAATAAGTGAGACAACAAAATTTTTGAGCCCGAGAAAACCATTCCTAATCCCATTAATCCCTACAACTCTACTAACACTACAGTGACAACTGCTGTTCCTGCCAAGCCCCAAATATCTCACTCATTCTCCCACAAAAAAAAAAAAGTTCTAACAAGTGAACTTTCAACCTTTGTAAGATCAGTTTCATTCCTTCCGAATTGCCCCAGTCACACAACAAGAAAGATACTAAACACAACCACACAATGCCAATTCCTTATGGTTTTAAGTCTATTTTCTTTATCTCTGCAAAAGCAAGTTCTTAATCTCAGCAGTCCTCACTACACAAAACAGAAAAATATATCAAATGCATAAACACATTCATGCAAACATTTTTCCTGTAAAATATGCCTTTAGTTAACTAATGATGGAAATCAACTCAAAGCCAAAAAAGATTTTTTTTTTTTTGGGGGGGGGGGGGGGATTTTGTGAACTAAATCAAATTTGTTGTACAATGGATCACATCCATTTTTTTTTTTTTAAGAAACGAGGTGCATTTGGTGAACTAACATATACCATAATCATATCAAGCCACACATCAAAGCAATTCAATAAAGTCTGCATTTTTAACCCCCAAAATTCAGCATCTCCCACAATACGATCTTCCAAATATCAGATCAAACACACTTCAACACCAACTACCAAATTATCTTACACAAAGATCCAAACTTTCAGATTCCAAACGGTCCAACCATACAAAAAACAGAAAAAAAAGACCGATCCGCTAATATAGGCAAGGAAACACCAGATCATAAGAAAGAAACACAAAACAGAGAGAAAACCCCCATCAGATCCGTCCGATCGTAACCCTAATCGATTTCACAACGGATCTCAAGGAAACGGGATTCAAACTGAACAGAAATCACAGATCTAGATGAAGAAACGAAGATCTAGCGATTTCTTACCTTGATTTTCCGACGAAAAACCGAAGATTCTCTCCGAAAGTGAGAGCGAGAGAGACAGAGAGAGAGCGAAAGTGATGAAGAACAAATGAAACCTTTATGACAAATGCGAGCGATTTAAGCTTTTCAGCGGTATTTATAATGTTTGACGAAGTCAATTTTTGATGTGGGGCCCGCTCTTCAACGGGTGAGTTTTTTTGAAATTGAAAAACTCGGCAGCATAGAATCGCCCACGGTTCAGCTGATCAGAGCCGCTTGTTCGGTTTAAAAAATCCATCGGACGGTTTAGAATCCACAGAGGAAGCCCTGCTCACGGAGAAACTCGTATGGTCGACTTTATTCTGTGATTTTGATAGCGATTTAAATGAGAGGCGGTCACAGGTCACATCGCACACGTGCATGCAGCGACAAAATCTTGCTGTCGGTCACTCATCATTGCCTCCCTTATCGGCCGTTGATTGATGTTTTGATTCTCTCATCAGACGGTCGAAATGGTTTTCATTGCGTAGAATGCACGCTGACCGTCGGATCGAAGATAAAGTGTCTGGTGATCCATCGGATTTGGGCCCCGGTGGACGGTGGAACACACATACGAGTTCGGGTTCTGGGTATCGGTCGGGTGGGATCCGACTTTGTTTTCCGATGGTTCCGGTGTCAATATGTCATCGAAAAAAAAAGGGGCGGTTATATGTGACAAATGAGCTGATTTTATATGATGAATTTTGAGCCATCTGATTGATCCAAGTATGAAAAGTTTATTCATCAACCATGACTTAATCACGTCTTTCAAAAAAAAAAATTGATTTCAACGTAAGAATAATAAATTTTATGGATTATATAAAAAATTGAACTCTGTAAAATTTTTGGATTATATAAAAAACAACATAAACGCCGTCGAAGATCCAAACAAACAACTTCACTCCCCTCATGTATATGTTATTTTAACTCATATTTAAATAGTCATGAAAAGAATGTTTTTTCAACGTGACATTATAACCCTTGATTTTTTCAATGCGAGAATCCGTTTGGGCAAATTCTACGATGAAACGAGGATCAAAAGTCAAATGGAATATTTTCTATGTTTTTCACATTTTATTCGTTAAATATCTTGCATTTCAAACTCCCCTAAAATAATGTTTTTTAAAAGTGGGGTCGCTTTTCTAAAAATTTAACATTTTAAACTTAATAGTTCCAAACAAACCCTTGGCTTTTGAAATATTGGGTTCTTATTCTGAAAAAAATGAGAGAAAGGATTTGACACGCAACCATATCAAAGATGTTTAAATCCGTGTTTGAGAATTTTCTACGTTTCACGTGTCCAAACATGATCTAGACGAGTCTCAATGGGAGAGAGAATATAGAGAAAAAAGGTTAGTGAATATAGCAATGAAATTATGAAAATGGCATACTTATAGATATATACAAATTGCACAATTCAGATTTAATCTCAATTTAACTCATCAAGTTTGCATTGGAGCTGAGAAACCCAACCCTTTCATCTAAACCCAGCTCCAACACAAACCTCCTCAAAAATCAAATAGGAACGAATTCAAACCAATCCAAGTTGTACTATATACTATACAAAACCCATCATATAGAACTTGTTCCAAAAATAAAAAAGAAAGAAAGTTAACCATACATTATGGCACAAACATACTGTCATATATTTACAATGCCATCAATGCTCACAAATGCTGATGTTCTATGCTTCACAAAATGATGGTATAAATAACAAAACCACGTCCACTAATACCTTTACCTCTGTCAAACTTCCTCAGTCTTCACCGGAGCCCAGCTACTCCTCGGTGCGCCATCTCTCTTCGAACGTGATACGACTCCAACAACGTATCCCACAAAGGCGCCAAGCAACAGAACACTCGCACCTTTGACATACCAAGTAATCGTAGACTCGACAACGGATCCACCCAAACCATCCAAACTCGTTTCACCATCACGAACACCTGGGTTAGCCGGGATCTCCAACACATCATGGACTTCACCGTCGTGGTTCCCCACATAGTAAAGCATCAACTTCTCCCTCGTCGCGACGAGCCTCGTGTACCCAAACTCACCGCCACGATACATCGATCTTTCTGGCTGCGGATATATTGGGATATCCACGTGATCTGGCCTCGGCTCCCATATTGGCTGCCAGTCCTGCCCTGCCATTCCAATCACTAAGTGCACCGGATGTCCTGACTCGCTGCAAGTGAAGTTCTTCAGTGGGCAGAACCTCTCATACCTATGAACATGGCCCCACAGTGCGAGTGTGACATTGTTCTTCACCAGCAAAGGTTCCAAGCTCTCGAGCAATCTTTCCCTCAGTGGGGAATCTCGCGTTTCGTAGCTTGTTGTATACATGGGTCGGTGGCCTTGGACTACGACGAATGGTGTTTTTGATCTGTTGACGCTCTCCAAGTCATTCTTGATGAAGTTGTACTGGTCGCTTCCTTGGAGGAAGTTTGTCTCGGTCGAGATGTACAGGAAGTGCACGACACCCGAATCGAATGAGTAGTATATGTTTCGAGTGTCGGGGGCTTTAGTACCGGTTGGAAGAGATGAGTTTCCCGGCATGTTGAATTTGAGGCTGTATGGGACTCCACATTCACCGCCGCCATCTTTGCCATAGCTTCCATAAGACCATGATGGTTTCCAAGGCTGCAATGGCCAGTCATACTCATGATTGCCAATGCAGACATGATATGGGACCTTAGAAGCGATTGGTTCAATCTGATTGAAAAACTCGTCCCATATCCATGAATATCCTCTAGCGTAGCTGATGTCACCGATGTGGGAAACGAATGCAGCCTTGTCTCCTAGGGCTTCGATGTCGCGAAGGATCCATTTGATGGTTGATATGCTCTCGTCTTGTGTTCGGCGAAAGGTTGTGTATGGAGTTGAAGCACCCATGTCGCCAAAGAGAAATGCTATTGTTTCATTTGAATCGGGATCCCTGGACATGAAGCTATAGATTGGGCTCCAACCTTTCTCATCACTGCCCACCTGAATTTTAGAAATGTTTTTCACATCAAAAGTTTGTGATCTACTCATGCATCACACTCAAGATGTTTTATACTAATATTAAACATCTCCATAAGGGACAAATCACACTGTCATCTGAATATGGTTCTCAACATGATAGTTTTAGAATGGGAGATAATATAAAAGTTTAACCATAACCAAATTCAGTCTAAACATAGCACCCATGGAGAACTTGTAATGTAATGAGGGGTGGACCACTATAAATATTGAAATTGCCTATAAATGTAGCCATTGTATTTTTATTTTCCACAGACCACTAGGTACTAAAGAAGTTCTAAACAGATTTAGACCAACATGCTAGTCTTTGAAAAATATAATTCAGTAACACATACAATAGGCTACTCTAACTTATCCTAGGATATAAGGGTATTTTGCAGCACATGAAAATTACTGACTAAAATGCAATAAACGGAGAAATATGTAATAGAAAATCATAACATAGCATCTATCCCTGTACATTATAATTCACTTGCAACCAATACTAATAAAATAAGCTATTTTACCTATTCTGGCAAAAATGTAGTGCAGGGTATTACAAAAATTATTGGAATCACATGCAAAAAAAAGGTGAAAATGTGTATTCAACAACCACAGCAAAGACATGCGGTACCTTAAAAGCAATTATTAACTTGTAATCACTTGACCTGTTCTAGGGTGTATAGAAGGCTATTTTGCAGCATACGAATATCAGTCAACAAAAATTTTAAATGCAACATATAAAAGAGAATTTGTCCTCATATTCATATAAAGCCCAGAGTGACAAATTATCGTTACAAAGTTCACATGAAAGGAACAAATCCATTCCAAGTATGATCACCATTCAATCATGAATAACAAAGTGGAATAACAAACACTTCCAATTAGCTAATTCATCAAAACCATGTAAAAGAAGGACTTTCAAACCCAAAATTACTATAAAGACTCATAAAAAATAATTATACCGAAAATCCAAACTTTCTTACCATAATCAAGAAATTCAATTACTAATCAAGCACAATCTACATAGGAATCATCAATTAATCACATAAAAAACCAAACTTTAGAATCAAACAGACATGGAAAAAAAAATTTTCAAAGCTCACCTTGTAATAATACCTCCTCCCCTTATTCAACCCCTTCATCACCCCATCATGTATGAACCCCGGATCCCTCCACCCAACGCTCTTATTCGCCGGCGCATCGCACATATCCGACCGTTCATACCTCTTCACCTCCGCCTCCGCCGTCCGATCAAGCCTCCTCTCCCCCTCCCCATACTTCACAAACCTTTTCGAGCGGTCCCCCGCCACAAACACCACCCGCATCTCGTCCACGTCGTCCGTGAACGCCAGGTGCACCTGCTCCGCCCGGGCCGGCCCCGTCCCGCCGAACCCCACGCGGTCCGAGACCCCGGCCCGGCGCTTCGTCTGCGGGAGGGGGTTCTGGTCGTGGTCGTGGTGCTTCGGGTTGATCTCCGCCTCGGACCATCGGAAGAGGCGGAACTGGTAGTCGGAGCGGAGGTTGACGAGGGGGAGGTCAACGGAGCCGGATCCGGAGGCCCAGTTGGGGGATTTGGAGAGGAAGACGTAGCCGATGAAGTCGTCGTCGCGGGAGTCGGGGGGGCTGTAGATGCCGATCCAGTCGAGGCGGTTGGGGGAGTCGAGGCCCGACCAGGTGATGTGGACCGAGTCGCCGGAGCGGGCCAGGGAGGTGGGGGTGACGGAGAGGGAGATGGAGAAGGAAGTGGTGGTGGAGACGGTGAGGAGGAGGAGGAGGAGGAGGAGGTAGGGTTTGGAGGAAGCCATGGATTTGCTTCTTCTCCGAAGGGGATGGAGGGGAGATTTGTCTGTTTGGATGGAGATGCAATGCTATTCAGGCAATGGATTGGGTGAAATGGAATAAGATTTTTTCAATTAAGTCCTTTTAGAAAAGTTTTAAATCAAACAAGTTTCTTTTAATCTAAAATGAAAAAAATAAAATAAAACCATGGTCTTAATTTGGGATTTTTTTTAAAGAGAAAGGGTAGATTTTGCTACCAATACTTGTATTAAAAATGGGTTGCAAGTCGGAAGGGTGATGAGAAAAAGAAAGAGAAGTAATTAAAGGAAGGAAAACAAAAATACAAAGTGTCTATAATGAAGGTGGGGTGAAGAAGTAGTGGTGCATTAGACGGGTTATCTAATGTCGTCCCGATGGCTACCTACCTCCCACCCTCTACTTAATCTGTGATGACTATTATGCTTCGAGAGAATGTGATCCCCCTTGCCCTGGCGATGCCACGCCCCCACTCAAACATAGAAAGCACCACCATTTTTCACATATTTTCCACGTAGACCCTGAATTCTTGAAGATCGTCTCATTTCTATTCCTCCAAATGACCCATGTAACCGCCGGTATGATCGATCGCAACACAGAATTTGCGAGTCTTGATGTGTCTGGTTGGTGGATGTCCTTCCCAGCCGCCCATATGCCCTCAATGTCATGGAAAGAAAGTGAAACTAACATACAATTATAAATATCATAAATCCTAAAAAAGTATGTGAAATATCAATTTTTAATCAAGGATTAAGGAGGTCCGATGAGATCAGACTTTCCTCCCTGCAGAGAGCACAATCGGTCAGCTCAGATAGCATCCACTTCGTTCGGTAGACCTTTGTGAGAAGGCGCTCTTGGTACAATTGTCACATAAATACTTTGATCTTGAGAGGTAACTTAGGCCGTCAAATTTGTCAGAATTTTGGGGCCATGTGTTGTGCCACGGGCCGAGCCTTTCTCCTCCATCGGTAGGAGGTTTTGACTGAGAAACCCGATGTCGGGCTCGGCCCCCACATCACACAGTTAATTTGGGATACTTGAGTGTGTTATACACAGTTACAAAAACTAATTATGTATACTCATTGTTAACATGTGAGTTTTATAATAATTTTAGTCAGTATCTCATTAAATACTAATGAGACTAACATAATCCAACATTAATTAGAATCCAAAATACAAGAACTCCTGAACATTATGATAAGTTTCCTGCGAGCAGTGAATGACTTGTTTTACGACATTGTGACTAGTGAATTGATTAAGGTGGGGGGGACTTATTTGTAATTTTGGGATAGTGAAAATATTAAAGGAAACATAAATGGTGTTTGGTCGTGAGGATGACGTGGTAACTTGCTCAAATGGGTATATTTCAAGGTACCTTGGAATCTAATTGAAGAATATTCAAATATAGATGTTATCAGTCACCTTTCACTTTGTTCAGACATCACTAACCATTATCAAGCGGATATAGAAAACTTTAGCTCTACTCCACATATGAACGATGGATGCGCATCAAAATTCATCAATCATGTAACTTCATAAAATTTTTTTTATGAGTATACAAGTATTCAATCACTTGTGCATGCAAAAACATATTAGTTGCGGTGTTGATTTTTGATTTAGTAAACCATGATATATATGTCTAGTCATGTTTAATGATCGAATCAATAAAAATGTATTTTTTTAAATTTATTTTTGACCTTTTAACCAATATGCATTTTGAATGCATTAATATTTATATTGATATAAATATTGTGGTTAAATTTTACTTCAACTATATTAATGTGAGCATCACATCACATCATGCCTCAAAATTCTAGAACACAATTTTAAGAACATAATAATGTTTTGAGTGTCACTATGTCAACACGTGTGACAACAACAATTTTTTTTTATTGAATTGTCTAAAAACCCAACACTCGACCCCCATTATTCATGTGCTCCTCCTATCTTTTTAAAGAAATTTTTCGTAGCCCTCCAGCGAACACTCAATTTTTTTTATCCTCTCATTTTTAGTTCCCCCGGCCTCATGAAATAGTAGGTTTCTTCTTGTAAGTGCTTATATGTTTTCGGTAACTTCATAATATAAAATATAATTTCTGTAAAAATTATTTGCAAGTGCATTATTATGTCATATAAAAATGGTAATTTTTTAAAACACCTGAGTAACATATTTTAATGTATAACATTAATGTATATGTGATTCTTGTAATGTCATGAAATACACAATTGTTGGTGTTTGATTTATTTGGGTGTTTGACTGATTGTTGCATCTTTAATATATTTTGGACTATGTTTTTTTTTCTAATGAAGTATGATTGTTGACTTGAAAGTATAACGGTGGATTTGATTTCAACCAAAAAAACATGAAGATGATTCAAGAGAAGACAACAATTCAGTTCATTAGGGTAGAAAAGAATGTCGAAATATAAACAATCGATGAATTCAAGTGCTTTGATGTATTTATTGTGATAAAATATTTTCAGGTGTTATGCATTAATGTATGTTTCTCTAGTATTTACAATTTACCATTTTTACATGACATGCAAAATAATGCAGTTACAAATAATATTTACAGAAATTACATTTTATATTATGCGAGTTACAAAAAATATATATGCATTTACAGGGTAAAAACTTCAATTTTGTGAGGCTGGGGGAACTAAAGGGAAGAGGGTAAAAAAAAAAAAAAAAAATTGGGTGTTTGCTAGAGGGGTAATAAAAATTTCTTTGAAAAGGTAGGGTCACAGGATTAATGGGGGGTTGGCTACAGGTAATCAGACAATTCACCCTTTTTTTTTTCACTTCCCTTGTATAATTAACCTTATTTATTTCTCCTTCATGTGTGGATGTGGTTGCTATTCACACAAAAAAGATTGTAAATTTTATTGAGGATGTGAGAATCAGAGGAAATCAAATACAAGGATATATGTCCTCGTTTTAAATTTCAATTCAAAGAAAAAAAAAATCTCATTAAAAAAAGAAGAAGACTAGACACAGAATTTTGCTTTTTTATACCTTATAATTCAGGAAATACCAATTGCCAACACAGATCACACAAATGATGGAATAATTTTGCTGCTAATGAGGTTAACCAAGAATAATGTAATATATCACATTATAATGAACTCTAATCCACTAGTTTGCATTGCATGTACATATGTACTCATGAAATAATTTTTAATTATCTGCTTACAAAACATTATTGGTTCAATCTTTTTGAGTAGCAACTTCTATATTGTATGTGAGATTCATTTGGATATGTAATGTGGCCCAATCCTCCATATCTAGTCGCAATTGCAGCCTTAGTTGTAGCCTATACCAATGTTCTAAAAAGCGCTAGGCGCTAGTCGGACGGTTGACGGGGGACTAGGGATTAATCAGCTAGGCGGAGATTAATCGGGGATTAATCGGTTAGTACAAAATAATATATATATGTATATATATGTGTATGTATAATATCTAAATATTGAAAAAATAAAATAAATAAAATAAACTATAGAAGATAAATGACATGACACATAGATATTTATGAAGAGAACGTGTAACTATCACATAGATAAATCATGAAGAGAATTTAAGTGGAATCATACAAATAATCATAAAGAAAAAATATGCAAGTACATCTATGACTTAGATAATACTTAACTAATAGGTACAACTATAACATACTACATAAATAATAAATAAAAAATGTCAGCAATTAAATAATTCAAAAAAAATTGATTTTTGTATGTAAATTTTTTTTTTTTTTGAGGCCGACTACCCGTTTAGGCGGCCGACTGCCTACACAGGCGATTATGCCCTAAGCGATGCGGAAAGACCCCCCGCCTACACCTAAGCGGCCGACTAGTCCCCACCTAGGACCGCTTTTTAGAACACTGGCCTATACTAGTTTTCTTTTTTTTAAAAAAAAAATCACACACTCTTTTCGTTAAAGTACATGTTGTTATATAAAATGAAATATAAATTGAATTATAATAGTGCATTTTTTTCTGTGAAATTTTTTTTTATGTTATATGCATAATAGAACCCTATACAATAACTCAATATATATTATATTATCTCAGCGTATGAACCTGCAGGCGGAATTGTAGAATAAATTAAAAAAAAATAATATTTATGACTGCATTAAAAAAATAATATTTTTGTAGAATTTTTAAAGGTAAAAAAAAAGAGAAATCTATCACCGCGATTTAGGTGCCTGTTTAGTCAATGGTGTTCATAATAATAATAATAATAATAAAAAAAAGGGACCTTTCATTAAAAGTACAGATGTACAGGGGTGTAAATATAATTAATCATTGAATATGTGTTTTATCGTAATTGTCCGATTTTATCACTTTGAAATATAAAATTTAATTGAATCCTAAAAAAAAAATGTTAGAATTTAATTGATCTTAATTTTAATTTTTAAATCTGACAGAATATCTCAGTGATAATTACTCAATAAAATCAGACAATCACACTCGTATTAGAGCATCAAATTGTTCAACGCGTATTAGACCTAATCCGGTAGGTAAAGTACCGCAATGATACGTTACCTTAATTATCTGTGTGACGTGTAGCATTTTAGAAACATCAGATCATCGTCGTACGGTGGCTTAAGATTTACCATTATTTTGTGTTGAATAAAGAAATTCAATAAGAGTCCAATTATCATTATCATCATTATTTTATTTTGAAAGTTTCTAATGAACGTGTCACTATTTTATTTGACTTTTTTCAGATTGTTGTACATTATTTTGTTGATTTTGATTAAAAAAATTATAATTTATAATTTTATACGGGAAGCGTGTAGAGTTGACTCAGGGATGAGATTTTCTTAATATATAACTGTCATAGGGTGACTTTGATTTTACCATAATAATTTTTGACCCCGTTATAAGCCTCATACGTGTAATTCCTTTTTTATTCTTTACTGAGTTTTTTTTAAATTTTTAGATAACCAATCCATAAATGCACAGACGGTTATGATTTGTTGGGATTCTTTGTTCCTTCTCTTTTTTTTTTTAAAAATCAATCAAATTCAATGGAAGAATAAAAAACAATCAAAGTAAATTGTTTATCACCTATCAGCAACCCGTTTTATACCTCTCATTGATTTTTTTAATGACCATAAACATAAACAACGATCCGCTTCCATTTCTTAAGAGGTATTTCAATTTTTCTGTTTTGGATCCAAACAAATTTGTGATATGTGATTTCTTTCTTGTTTTCAAATCCAAAAAATTACTAAATTTTGTGATATTTTAATTTTCAAATTCAGATGGATTGATAGATTTGAAAACAAACATCGAATTTTATTTTTGTTTCAATTCAATTTGTGGGAAAGAGAAGAATTTTGATTCATTTAATTTTTTTTGACCAATTTGTGATGCAAACAATGACGATCCATTCAAGATTATCATTTTTCAATTTGAATACATTATTTTAATTTTTCATCATTCATTTGAATCATTATATACCAATTTTTGGGTAACGATCCATATACCTCTTTTAATTTTTTTTGACGTTTACTAAAAATGTGTTCATTCAACTCGAAATAGAGCTCTATACACTTTTTATCAAAATATATACATCATTATATAATGATGATTATTATTTTAAAAATATGAAAACATGCATAGTTTGAGTTTTGAACTGTAAAAATGACTGAGTTTAACATTTTTCAAATTGCGAACCAAATTTTAATTATATCGGTAATCACTTCCCACCTTTTTGAAAGAGATTAAGGAATCAAATACGAGGGAACACTATTCTTTTTTTTAAAAAAAATTCAAACATAGGTCACAAACACAAACATAGATCACAAACACAAACAAAACACAAAACTGTATGGATTATGACTATTTTGTATTTCCAAACATTTGGAAAGAAAATGATGGTGTATAGCCGTATAGTGAAACATTTGATTTCACATGGGGATACAATATATATTTATTATATGAGCTATGCTACATAGGCCCCATTATATAAGCCCCACTCATAGGCCCCATGAGGTGTCAAATTTCTATTAGATGTCTAGCTGTCCTTTATAAAAGGGCAAAAAATCAAAGTACAAAACTACCCTATTTCTAACCGGTTTTTCTAATACATATCCACCACTTAAAAAAATTATTCCGGCCAACCTACTCATCATCGTGGAACGACGTCACCACCTTTGGATTCCTTTCGTCGCTCTCTATCATATGAGAGGTGGTTCGACTACCTTTTTGGTCATCCTCTGGATTCTACATTTTTCAACCTTCATATCCATTTTTTTATGAATGTAACTAACTTTTGATAAAACATTAAGATCATATAAAAAAGTATAAAAAAGTCAGTTACATTTCATAATCTATAAATTAGTTTGGAATGTAATTATCTTTAGAAAATTAATGCATATAAGTCCAATAAAATTACGAATATGTAACTGACTTTAAATATTAACAATAATATTCGAGATTCAAACTTCAACATTAAAACACTAAATCACAAAAACATGTGAAAAAATATCACATAAACTAATGCAATTGATTTGTCAGATACATTTGAAATGTATCTGAAATTAAAAAAAACTGTGGAGATGGAGGTTGGAGGAGGTGGAGGCTGGAGGAAGGCTTGAAAGGTAGTCAAACCACCACCTCTCATATGATAGAGGACGACGAGAGGAATTCAGAGGTGGTGACATTGGTCACCAGAGATAAATAGATAGACCAGAATGATTTTTTAAAGTAATAGATGACTTATGAGGGTATAAAAGGATATTATGGGTAATGTTATCAATACCACCTCATGGGGCTTATATGGGACCTATGTAATGGGGCCTATGAATCATTTTCCTTATTATATTAACTATTTGTTGTTGTGTCTTAGGCATATCATTGTTCTATTTTTTCAAACATGTTTGTATTGCGGTATCCCGTGTCCGTGTTTCAGGCGGAGGGTGACAGGTGGAGGATGTCTGGAGGAGCTCAGGGAGCGGGGTAGACTACCTCCACCATCCCTTCCCCAGCCTCCTCCACTAGGCATGAACCATACATGGCTTAGTTTTTCCTTTTATTGTTCTTGAATTTTATATATACTATTTATTCCCCACATGATAAATGATGAGTGCAGTCATGCATACATATTACGTTTTTAGTAAATACTAGATCAGGGGAAAGTGGGGACTATGTGAGTGTATCAACATCCATTTAGATAAATGTTAGGAACTGTAGATTTATTTTATTTCCTGGGTGATAAATCATTTCTGTCATTCTTTTTTTTTGTTTAATATGGAAAAATTAATAAAATATATCTCTAATTAGCATTGGACTATACAGAATTAGCATTCTCCACCATTAAATCATTTTGATAAACTCCATTGTAGCAGAATTTATGGGGTTTTTCCCCTAAAGATGGTTCTATGTATATCTAAACCATCTTCTTGATTAACTAATTACGAGTGAGTATCAAAAGATGTAGTTTTCTTCTGTATAAATTCAGAGCATCAATGAATATTCCATAACCCTTTTTCAATCAATTATAAAAAGAGAGGACTCTCAATGTTTTTTTGTTAATGACAAGCAACAGTTATGAATGACAGGTGATTCCCTTGTACATTAGATGCCCACCTTTGTTACAGTTTTTATTGGCATGTTAGATTAGATTCTGAAACATATACATGGGATATGGTTAGTTTTTTATATAGTATATATCCACTTGTATTAAGTTATTATATGGGATATGTTCGTGAAACAATTCAACATTACGTTGTCAAACAATTCAGCTAGAGTTGCACCATATGTAAGAATTTGGACCTTTGTTGAGTAAGGTTTGACTGCATCAATGGGAGCATGTTTTCTGGATTTAAAAACACTTGGTGGAAGGTGGGTGAGAAGGCACTTTTCAGTTTAGTTCCAAATGGCCTACCATACAACTAGCACTTACTTGCCCCACAATTCAAAATAATTAGGTATCTTTTCACTATCATAAGTTCTTTCACAAGTTTCTATCAAGTTCAATAATAAAACATCCATCAAAACAAGTTCATTAAAACATATAATACTCATAGATTGATATTCACTACTACAATGTTTACAAATTCAGTGGTTTCTTCATCAAAAGAATGAGTTGACTCATGCCAACAAACAACAGAAAATTGCAGAGACACATGAATTATAAAGGAAAACATGTAAACCCAAAAGCGAAGTAGATACCTGTATCTTGTCACAGTTATCGGTTCAAAACGAAAGTCCGATGCATACAACTAAACTATCTTAGATGGCTAATGGCTCTGACTCTGCATCCATCTCCTTCATTGCTGACCAATCTTGAGTTCCTGAGGAAAATGTTTTACATGGTAATGATGGGGTCAAGTCAGATAATTTTTCATGGAAATAGATTACAGTTCATGCATAAAAAGTAAAACTTACTTGACTTGTGACTCTCAGCAACCACCATCAGCCGCCTCTGTAAGACTGCTGCCATGAAGAGGAAAATCGAGCACATTCCAAACATGACGGTGATTGGGAATGCATTCACCTAAGAAAATATAAAAATCAGTGTATATAAGAAATATATTATCTTTTGCAAAACTAAAACTAATTCATAATTAATTTTTGCAATGGTAAAGTTCATAAAATTCATTTTAGGTGTATAAAAGAAGTGTGACACTTACATTGTACAGCACAATGCAGACAAATATGTTCAGAGGTATGCGGAAGAAGTTCATAATGGTGCTCCTAGCCTCTTCAGGAATGTATTGGGACCTCATCTTCATGATAGATGGCCAAAATATTCCAACGCATGCCTCAAAAGTACAGAACCCAAACAACTGGATGGAGCCACTGAATGACATGCTCCCACCTTTCACATTTGAGGGTTGTACAAGGATCTATGACAGGTAAACATTCATAAGTTCATTATCGAATAATCTTTGATCAATGAATCTAACATAGTTGATTTCCAATGCATATATGTAAAGGTCAAAAACAAAGTTTACCATACATTAGTGAGTACAGGGAGAAGCAGTGTGGCGGCAGAGATTGCAAATACAATCTGCATGTACCCTTCAACCTTAAGGTTTGCTCGGGCCATCAATCGAGATGCAATGGAACTTCCCAGCATTGAAGAGAGCATAAAAGTTGCAAATATGAAACCATGGGGGATGTCCTCTTCGTTTGGGCTAAGAGCAGGTGTCCACAAGAACACAAAGGTGTACATAGAACCTTCAAAAAGAGACTGTATTGCACCAAGCAATGCGATCTTCTCATCTATAACCACAAAGGGACAATATCAACATGATGACTCCAAAAGATAGCAAGATGCAACTATGGAGGGAACAGATTGGATGATCACCGGAAGCAATGGCCAAAGCAGCGCCCCTAAATTGGGTGAGCAAATCCTTGCTTTCTGAAGAGTCTCCATAATTTTCACTCCATGATGACATTATAATCGCCATGCCAATAGCAAGGAAGCAGGCGGCAGCATCAAATGGTGCAACGGGGCCAAAGCCCAAGGTATCAGCAATTAAGTTTGCAAACAATCCAGATACAATTGCAACGAGGCCATTGCCAAGGAAAATAGCCTTAGAGAATGTTAATGAAAGCCATTGTGGCTCAAATCCCCTCTGTACACAACAGATAAAAAACATTTATATTGGTGTAGAAATTTTTTTGAAATATGTAAAAAAATTAGTAAGACTGCAAGTTAAATATATTTTAATTTATTAAAAAAAAATGACCATTGATTTGCTTATACTTTATTAGCAAATATGGCATACAAAAAAATCATTTCATTCTTTTCTGCAAGATTTAAGGGAAACAAACAACATTAGGCGATTGGCAGTGTTACCCAAGTTCCGTTCAGATCCTAGTTTTCCTTTTCAAAAAAAAAAAAAAAGTAGATATCAAATTGTGAGATTCTACTAGAGATATAAAAACTAATTGGAAGCATAGCTGATACACCGTAACAAGTGGATAGATTTCTGTTCAGCAAAGCAAATATAATATTCAAACACAATAAGGGTATGAAATTATTCTTGCAAAATAAAAAGCCATGCAGTAATCGTTTACACAATAATTAACAACCACCATTAGATCTACTGGTTGATACATTTCAATAATTGGTAAATTGGTAACCAGATGATCATTCACAATGTAAGATGAGAAACCATCACCTTAAAGTGCTCTGCAACAAGCCATGATTCAAAGGCTGAGAACAGGAGGGAAGTGGCGATCCCACCCAACACACGTCCCAACATCAACACCTTATACTGGGGAGAGTGCTTTGTGGCGCAACTCAGTATGTAAGTTATGCAATAAGTTATACATGCCCTCTTCCGTCCTCTGCGTATGCACAGAATTTCTTTTCAACCGGTAAAATTTGCTTAAACAGAAAGACCACATCAAAGTATAAAGAAAAACTATCTCACTTTTTGTCAGCCAAAGATCCGACAATCGTCCCAAAAAGCATAGAAGATCCGAAGCCAGCGATAAAGAGCCGCCCGATGTCTCCCTTGTCAAAGCCATACTGACTATAAAGGAAGTACACATAAGGGCCCTGTAACCAATCTCCAGCTGTTTGAAAGAGAGCTCAGTTAAGAAGAAGTCTTTCTAACAAGGCTACAAAAAATACTCAAGTAGTTCAAATACATAAACAAAAATAATGTTAAACATAATATTTCATATCAATAGACAACCACCATGAAAGACCAATTATACCAAACCAGATCTACTGAAGCTGCATTACAAAATTTATGATACACAATCAACAGAATCACAGATCTTGAATCATAAAAAAACGAATCGAACAAATGCTGGCTCCAGAAAACTAAAACCCCTCAAAATCAAATCAGATACTCCTCGAACAAACGAAATCCAAAACCCAACATTTCCTCCACAGATCTAAACAAACAAGTCGCGGACAAAACCCATCAATGAAAACCAACATAGATCCCATCTTTTCATCGAAATACAGATCCGACCCAGATCACAAAATCCAACAAACCAACAAAGGATGGGGTTTTTTTTTTCGCACAAAATCAAACCAACCCAGAAGCCAAAATCAAATAGAAGAGCTGAAGTTCACTTACCCATCATGAGAGAGTAAACAACGATGTAATTATTCTTGAAAGCATTGAAGGCCGCCGAAGTTGTGATCCGATCCTTGCTGGTCTTGGACAGCTCCAAAGCCAGAACCACCAGAGACAGAGCTCCGAAGACCAAGTAATAGAAGATCTCCATTGTTCCTTCAGATCTCTCTCTCTCCCTCTCTCTGCAGAGGAGATGATAAAAATGTCGCCTTTTCGATCTGGTAATCTCACACTCACTAAAAACTTTCCGATTGTACCGAAACTACCCCGACCTCTTCTCCTGCTGTGTCGGTGGTACCATGAAAATTGGATTTTGGTTGGTCCACTGATCTCAGCCGTTCGATTGGTGTTCTCCAGTGAAGTGATGCAACAATTAACTCTAGTAGACAACAAAATTTTTGTACATGACATAAGGAACGAAAAAAATCGAATAAAGTTAGCTACAACTAGGGCTACAACTTGGGTTCGAGTTCAATGGGGTTGAATCTAATTTTTATATGGATTAGGTTAGTTAAATCGGGTTAGGGTTGATCAATTCGGGTTGACTCACAAATTGGGTTGGGTTCGGATTGGTCTCACTCACAACCCGACCCAACCTGAACCCTTAAACTAATAGTTAAAAAAAAATCATGGTCGTTCATTCTGTAGCTCCTAATCTGGGCCGTTTAAATTTTAGGTAAACCTAACTAATCTTACGGGTTGGGTCGAGTTGATTTTATGTTTTGCACACCATGTTTAAAAATTGAGTTAGGTCGGGTTAATTTTTTTAATTACAGGTTGAGTTTGGGTTAGTCTAATCCGGGTTGAAAATCGGATTGGATTGGATTATGGTTGAGTAGTTTAGAATTCAGGTTGGGGTTAACCCGAACCCAACCCGCCCGAGTTGCATCCCTAACTATAACTCTTTTTCATGCTTTTATAACAAATGAAGCATATACTTCTTTAATGCAAGTATATGTTTCGGTAATTATCTATCGATGCATATGAGACTAAAATTGAGGCTGAAAAAAGAAACTAGCAGAAATTTTTATATAAAACATTTGAGTATTGTTAGACACGGTTTTTATTCTAACCCTCATTCCAGTATAATATGCGTTGATAGAAAACTTTAGCAAAGTATATGCTTCGATAATTTTTTTTTACATTTTCCATAAATACATTTATGCAAGCTTCATTTTTTTTATAAAAACATGTATCTTATTAGATGAAGTATACTATTTTTAAAAATTTTAAAATATTTATAGACTGAATTTATGATTGAAAAATAAATTGAATGTAACATTATTCAAAACGTTCAGGAGCAATCAAAATAATGGAAGAAAATTAATTGTGTACAACAACCCCTGATTTAGATTATTTGTCAGTCCTGTTGAAACAAAGAGAAGCCCATCTGACTGGGATGCAACTAGGATTGTCCATCTAACCCATGGACCCAATTCCAGCCCTAATCTGACCCGGCTCGATGTAGGAGCGGACCGGACTGGACTCAGATGCTTCCAAGGACTTGGATTGGGCCTTTCGAAGAACCCGGCCCAGGAGCCCACTCAAATGAGCCCGATCGGGTCTGGACCCGATGGCCGCCGCCCAACACCTCTAGGCCCATTTTTGCATAAGTTGTTAAATTTATTATTATTTTATAAATTTAAGTTATTTTATCTTTACATAATAAACCATCATGATGAATTTGACAATTTACCAACAAATTATTTTACATAATATATATTAAAAAATATCATATAATAGTTCTGTCTTATATTAATAATAAATAATTTTTAAAAATAAGAAGTAACTTATCCAATTAAGCTGGTTTGAAGGCATGATCCTTCTTTCGAGCCCTATGTGGATTTGGGTTACCAAAAAAAGCTTCTTTCATCATTATGTAATATAATATAATATAATTACCATTATTAATTAATATCCATGTTCAGATGTTTTACACCTTTCCCATCAAAATAATTATATCAACTTTAAGCAAAATATAACAGGCAATTTTTTTATTATTAATCAATATATTATCATTTATATTTATTACGTTTTGTACAATTGATATATGTGCACGAATGATGGATGGAGAAAAAATGCAACTTATGACGAGTTATCACCATTTTGGCATGTTCATTTATATCATAATTCACAATTTATTGTTTTGAGATACAGATGTAATGCTTGGCCATTGTTGACCTTGAGTTGTATTTATAGCTTCCGATATATAATCTGATTTTCTTCTAATGTTGCAGCGTTACTCGATAATCATTATTATCTTGCTTTCTTTATGCATTACCCACCTTGCATGGATACTTATTTATTGGCCTCCTTTAATGATTACTGTATATATTGATCATTGTTATGTATTGGAGACCGACGTAGTTCTGGGATGTAACAATGACCATGAGCCAGGACCAAACTCGATAATCATTATTATCTTGCTTTCTTTAAGCATATTTTACCTACCTTGCATGTATACTTATTTATTGGCCTCCTTTAATGATTACTGTATATATTGATCATTGTTATGTATTGGAGATCGACGTTCCGGGATGTAACAATGACCATGAGCCGGGATCAAAACTACTCTGATGTGTCAATAAACTGGAGAGATCTGACCATCCCAAAGCATGAGGTCACTACTCATATACTCCAATTTTACTGGGTTATTATGATCGAGCAGATTTACTCCAAAAATAAAAATAAAAATATATTGTATTTGCACACCAACATTTGCTCAGTACACATCCTTTCAATTATTGACTCATTATACACAGTACCCTTTTGGTTGTTGAGCATTTGTTACTTTATCTGTAATACAGAAAATCCTGTAAACACATTTAAATAGCTCATGCATCCAACTCATTCATTTAATTTTGTGGACCATGGATCTTGCTGACTGCTGGGGTCAAAATTTATTTGCATTTTATTAGTTGAGATGTATGGCTCTTAACTCTTAATTAAGGGACGATCGAACATGCAGACACTACACACTCATATAATTAAAGAGAACGGTACTGTTGGTCCCCTTCTATAGATCTTTTATGGGTTTAAAACATACCTGTTTAGCATAACAGCATTATCATTAATTAAAAAGGCAATTGAACTTGTTTGGATGTATTTCTGAACTAGTGGACCAAAGATTAGTGGTGAAGTTTCATGATATTTTGGATCTTTTATCACAAAACTTTGTTAAATATATATTTTTATAAATCTAGTCATCAAATATATATATAGAGTCATGTAAACATTTATTTTTAGAGAGGCAACACTAGAGCCCACTAAACAAGAAACAAACAAAAAGTGATATTCGATACTGATGGTACGCTGGCCTGATTAGATCCGGATTCTAGTTCCGGATTCGCTTTAATCTTTGGTTGAAAGTGCGGTGTGGAGGAAGTCATCCATGGCTCTGATTGAGTCTCCACCCTCTTCAACTGCTTCCCTCAACGCCTTCCCAATCTCCCTCGCCTTTTTTCTCATCTCCTCCCCCTTTCCACTGCCACCCACGACCAATTTGATGGTCTTTTTGACATGCACACTGTTGACCACCGAGTCATTCCCCCTCGCAACCTCGACGCAAACGCCCTTCTCTTCCACCAGCATCTTCACATTGATGAGCTGTTCGGACTCTATCGGCCATCCGATGATGGGCACACCATTCGTCAAGCTCTCTAACACCGAGTTCCACCCGCACTGACTCAAGAAAGCACCCGTCGAAGCGTGCGATAGTATCTCAAGCTGCGGAGCCCAACCTCGAATCACGATCCCTCTCTTCTTCTCTCTCATCCTCTCCTCGAACCCTTCCGGCAACCACTCATCCGCTCTGAACTCTCCATTGAAGTCGAACTCCACGGGAGGCCTCACCATCCAAATGAAGGCCATCTCGCTTGCCTCCAGACCCATCGCGAGTTCCATCATCTGCGAAGTTGATATGGTGTACATGGACCCGAAGGAGACGTACACGACCGACTCCGGCGGATGACTCCCCAACCATCCTCTGACCCAATCCCAATGCGAGTTGTCGGAAGAAGTAGATGGTAAACGGAGCAGCGGACCGACGGTCCATACGGGTATCCCCAACTCTCTCTTCATAACGTCGGTGCCTGCGCCTATTAGGAATAAAGAGTTCGACTCAGCTTTAATGGATGAAGATCAAATTTCAACTGAAATATTTATTCAAATGTAGGTATGTAGTCTTTCATATATTTATGTTTCTTTCCGTTCTGCATGGTATCCGCACCTTCGAAGGCTTGGGCGTTGTTGACCAAGAACCCGCCGGAAGATCGACAGTAAGGGATCTGACGCCGGAAGCAGTCGATGAGAGGTCTGTGCTCGTCAGGGGAGAGCAGGAACTTGGGGATCTGCGATCGGTGCAAGCGAATGTTGGGATGGCTCGGGAGTGAGAAGTACCCGTCGGAGTCGGCTGAAGTGTGGGGGAGGTCCCACACAACGGACAGGAGGAGGCCGAGGCCGTAGGCGCTGGTGACCGAGAAGTTGGAGTGGACGACATTGAGGTTCTTGGCGGTCTCCACGGTCCACCAGTGAAAGAGGTCGGCGATGATGCAGAGGGTGGAGCCGGGGGGGCTTCGCGCGATGGTGTCGGAGAGGAAGAGATCGAAGGCGGGTCGGAGGGTCTCGGTTGCTTGGAAGAAGCGGAGGACGTGGTCATTGGGGAGGCCATCGGTGCTCTCGGAGCCCGGGTTGAGGCCGTGGTCGGTGGGGTTGAAGGGGAGGTCCACGAGATGGATGGTGGAGGATGCGGGGAGGAAGGAGCGGAGGGTGAGGATGTTGGCGGGTGTGTTGACGATGGTTATGGTGTAGCCTTTCCGGCGCTCGATGACCTGCGCCAGCTGGGCGAAGGGGATCAGATGGCTCTTTCCCATCCAGGGGAACAATACTACATGCTTCTTCATGCTTTCCATATCTTGATCTCTCTTTCTAGCCATACATACATACTATAGATATATTTCAGGACTATTTGCTTTGTGACTGGAAGGTAACAACCACCACCCAACGAAGAGTTGCCCTATTCTCCCATTAAAGCCCGTGCACCTCATAATACACCTCATAATACTATCACGAAAGTTAAATTAGAGAATGGTAAAATCCTATGTTGTCACTTTTTACAAGTATCTTTGCTTATGACCAATCTGAGCTCATTGCCACTGTCATCAGGGGCGGAGCCAGAAATTAGAACGGGGGGGGGGGGGGGGGGAGGGTCAAGAGGCAGAGAACAATAAAAAAAAATAATTATAAATATATGATAAGTTATGACAAAATTAAGACAATTAAATATATAATGATTGAGTCTTTGAAGTAATGATGATTTAGATTGAAAGTTTTTTATATACTTTTTCAGGTACTTGATGATCTAGAATAATTTATAAAAGATTTAGAAAAAATATATTGAAATATCATTATTCTCATCACAACAAATAAAACAAAAAAATGGAGCTTCAAAAATTGAAAAAATGAATATAAAAAAGAAAATTGATAACAAAAACATATAAAGATATCTTTAAACTTATATTTTGGAACGAGAATTTTAAACCTCACTTCAAAAAATTGAGGGACTCAATATATAATGGTTAAAAATTAAAATAAAAAAATAAAAAACCATTAAAATATCCAAATTAGTGATTTTTCAACCCCTTAAAACCATATACCAATATTTCTATGAAAACAATTCACAATTTTTTTTTTTAAAAAGACCTGCATGTGACTCCAAATCTCAATGAACGCTAATAAACTCAGTCTTTTTTTAACCCAATTTGTATTTGTTATGTTTAATGTAATATATAAAATCAATTAACGCAATACATGTTACACTATTACAGAAATTATAAATAAAATGTCCATATGAGTATATACCTCATTGATATAAAAGATGAATATACTTTATTATATAGGCATATATTTTAAAAATAATCAAATGTTTACATGTTAACTTGATGCAAATGTATTTCTTTGTAAAACTTAAAAAAAATTGTGTAAAATAACCTCAAAAGGGCATTCATGCAAAATTTAAACATTTTTGTGGGTGGCAATAAAATTTTAAAAAGGATATATGAATAATAATGTTTTTTTGAAGGGCTCAAATGCAAAAAAGACATTAAAATCGGCCAGCCCCCCTAGCTCCACCCTTGTCTGTCACTGACAAAGAAATCAAAGCGGCTCTGCTCACTATGAAGCTCCTAAAAGCATCTTCAATGGATATATTAATTAACTAATTAATATCATATTTTTAAAAAACATGTAAAAGTGTTGCTTCAATGGATGTGTTAAAAAAAAATCTAAATGTGAGTCTTACCTGTTATATGTTATTTTTAAGTTAATTTTGACTAGTGCTTTAATCAGTCAAATGTGGGTCCCACCATTCAAAAAGTTCAAAAATATATTATTTTAATTTGGGTGGGTGGAGAGGTGGGTCCACTATTATTTTGGCTCGACCATTCCCCCTCTCACCATAAATGAGAACATTTTCCAACACTTATATTATAATTCTTGTGTTTAATTATAACTCATTATAAAATGTACATTGCATTGTCAATTTTATAAAATCCAATATATATATTTTATTTATAATTTATAAAATAAATTGTGTACAAGAGCCCCGGATTTAGATTCTTGAGGACAGTCCTGTTGAAACAAGGAAAAGTCCATCCGACTGAGATCCAACTAATCTAGGTTGAATCCCCAGTTACTTTGATAGTTTTCAACTGGAGACCGGATGGCACAAACTCAACACCGTTGGCTTTCTTGGAGATGATATGGGGGGGGGGGGGGGGGGGGGGTGCGGGGTATGGAGCCTTTTATCTAGGATGATAAATCACAATTTCTTCATGGTCTTGCTGGAGGAAATGATCTTCCCACTATTAACCTCTTGGAACTCAAAGCCATTGAGGCTAGTCTCTAGATGGCCCTTACAGCGAATTCAGCATTTGTAGATTGAATCAGATTCAAGAACGGCGATTGCATGGATTATGGGCAACGGTATGGTTGCCGCCCTTGGACTACCATTCGCAGCCTTCGACATATACATCAAGGGCTATCCATATATCCTCACTGACTGGAAGGTCTCCCACATCCATCGAGAGGGCAACGCCCCAACAGATCTCCTTGCTTCCTTCCAATCTATAAGAGGGGAAACATCTTTCCTTCCAAATGATATCTGGCAGGAATTGCGATTTGTTCTTGAACAAGATCAATTAAGGACTCAGTTTATTCGCAAGAAAGGCTGATCCTCAATGTTTTTTGTATTGATTGTATATGAATTCAAGGGTAGATCTTTGATTATGAAGGGATGCAGATTGACTAGTTTCGTTATTCCCTCCTTGGTAATTAATTATCTTTCTTGTGAATTTCTTTTGTGAACTTTTTATACTTTCTGTAAAGCTTTTTTCAGATCAAAATACAAAATTTTGATTACTAATAATATATATATATAAAACTAGTCTAGGTTGTCCATCCAACCTAGCCGGACCCAATGTATGGGTGGACCCAACCCGACGTCCATCTTCTCATTGTTCCAGACCTTCCTCAAACAGTGTCAAAGTTCAGAGACTACAAATAACATTAAATATGATGGTATCCAATATCAAAAATTTATTTTATATTATTATTATTTATTATATTAATATATTTATATTATTAGGATTAATATGAGGTTTTTTTGATAAATTTTTTACACCATGTAATATACTTATAATTTTTATAAATTTATGTTTCATGTTAGATAATTATTAGATTTTTTTTATATATTTCATAAATTAGATATATTATTTTGATTTTTTTGGATATCTCATGTAATTATTTGAAAATTTTAAATCGAATATGGATACTTAATTTAAATATCCATCGGATATTGTATACATATATTTTTTTAAATATTTAGTTCGGATACCAAATAACATTGTTTGCAGGGATTTAAAAATAAAATAATATTTCATAAATTAACGATATATGGACGGACGTTTGACGGAGGACTAAAAATCAAATATATGGTTGAATATGGAGACTTAAAAAGAAATATGAAAAAGGGAGACATCGATCTCTAACTAAACATTTCACAAACATGTTTACAAGGATGGTTCGGGAGCGAGAAGTACCCGTCGGAGTCGGCTGAAGTGTGGGGGAGATCCCACACGAGGGAATGGAGTAGGCCTTGGCCGTAGGCGTTGGTGACAGAGAAGACGGAGTGGAAGACGTTGAGGTTCTTGGTGGTCTCCACGGTCCTAAAGAAAACTAAAGATAAGATTGTTATGGCAAATCTCTGATATATTTGCATTATAGCTGTTGGCTTATATAGAGATTTGTACAACTAAAGATCACAGATATTGTGCATAAATATAGGGATTTACAACTATCTGTGAATGACTTGGTCTTTGTAATCTAGTCAAACATCCATTTGCATACTTGTTCTATTACTCCCTCTCAAACTTGACATAGGGTTAACCCAAAGGCCAAGTTTGGATTTAAGTCCATTGAAGAGTGCACGGGAGAGAGGCTTGGTGAAGATATCAGCGAGTTGTCCCGATGATGGAACATACTTCGTTATAAGAGTGCCAAGAGCGACTTTCTCACGGACAAAGTGATAATCAATGGCAATGTGTTTTGTACGGGCATGAAATACTGGATTTATAGACATGTGAAGAGCAGAGAGATTATCACAAAAGAGAGTATGCGGCTTGTCTTGATAAATTCCAATATCACGAAGAATAAAGGAAAGCCACGTTAATTCAGCTGTCGTGGATGCCATGGCCCGATACTCTGCTTCAGCTGTTGACCGAGAGACAGTCGGTTGCTTTTTCGCGCTCCAAGAGACGCAATTAGAGCCTAAGAAAGTGCAATATCCAGTGGTGGAGCGTCTTGTAGTCGGGCAACCAGCCCAATCGGCATCAGAGAACGCGTATAATTCGAGACTGCTATATTTTAGAATGCGAAGACCCATGGATAGTGTGCCTTTGACATATCGGAGAATTCTTTTGACCATCTGAAAGTGTTCATTTGTGGGAGCATGCATGTGTTGACAAACAGTATTAACTGCATAACATAAATCAGGTCGAGTAAGAGTTAGATATTGGAGAGATCCTACAATCTTTCTGTATTTTGTCACATCCAGATAAGGGGCATCTTTATTGGCTAGAATGGCTGGTTTGGAGGCCATAGGAGTGGTGATAGGTTTACAGTCAACCATGTCCATGCTACGAAGTAAATCAATCATATATTTAGATTGAGATAGAAAAATTCCACCACTAAACGGTTGAACCTGTACACCCAAAAAGTAGCTTAATGGACCAAGATCCTTTATGCTGAATTGAGCTCCCAATTGTGTGACAAAATCATTCAATAACTTAGGCTTGCTTCCTGTGAGAATTATATCATCAACATAGACTAGTAAAATCATGATATGGTCACCATTATTAAATACAAATAGGGAAGAATCAGCAACGCTGCACCGAAAGCCAAAATCAAGGAGAAAAGAGCTGAACCGATCATACCAAGCTCGTGGAGCTTGTTTCAGACCATATAGTGAACGATGTAATCGGCAAACATGATTAGGCATATGAGGGTCGACAAAGCCCGGTGGTTGTTCCATAAAGACTGTTGTGTCAAGAGTTCCATGCAAAAAGGCATTTTTGACATCAAGTTGGCGAAGACCCCATCCTTTCACTGTAGCTACAGTAAGAACTATGCGAATAGTGGCAGGTTTGATGACCGGGCTGAATGTCTCGATGAAATCAACACCTTCTTGTTGATTATATCCTTTGGCGACGAGTCGGGCTTTCAACCGATCCAAAGACCCATCAGATTTGAGTTTTGTTTTAAAAATCCATCGACAACCAATGACATTCATGTGAGGTTGCCGTTGTACAAGAACCCATGTCTCATTTTTATGTAAAGCTTGCATTTCATCTATCATGGCTGCATGCCAACCTGGGTGATTGAGAGCACTTTTTATGGTTTTTGGTTCAGGAGGAGTGAGTGGTATAGAAACTGTGAGGGCATATTTGGGGTTGGGTTTGTGAATGCCAACTTGGCTACGGGTGGTCATGGAATGTGTGGGGTTAGGAGTTGGTGAATGAGGTGGAGTAGGCTGAGGAGATGGAAGGGGAGTGTGTAAAGGGATTTCTAGTTGATGTGAAGTGGATGTAGGAGATCTAGGTGGTAAAGATGGGGGCGGATGGATGGAGTGTTGATGAAAGAGACGAGCATGATTTTGGTCAATGGTTGGTGATAAGTGAGGGAGTGAATCAGTGGGATTTGGTAAAGGTGAGGGTGATAGCCAGTCAAGAAGGGTAGTACTGTCATCAATGGGTTTAGGAGGTGGTGGTGAAGGTTTATGAAAAGGAAATGAATGTTCATCAAACACGACATGCCGAGAGATGTATACACGACCAGTTGGAAGATACAAGCAACGGTAACCTTTGTGTTTATCGCTATAGCCCATGAAAATGCAAGGGAGAGATCGTGGTTCAAGTTTATTATTTGTGTAGGGCTGAAGATATGGGTAGCAGTGGCAACCGAAGATACGTAGAAAATCATAAGTGGGCTGTTTTTGATGAAGAAGAAAGTAGGGTGTGGTCATGCCGAGAGAGGGTGAGGGTAAACGGTTAATAAGGAATGTGGAGGTGAGGAAAGCTTCGACCCAATATTTTTTCGGCATAGACGCATGTAGCATCATGGCAAGCCCTAATTCAACCACATGACGATGTTTTCTTTCAGCCACACTATTTTGTTCAGGAGTATGAGGACATGATAACTGATGAATGATGCCTTTGTAAAGGAGGTGATCAATAAATTCCTGTTTAGAGAATTCTCCACCATGATCAGAGTGGAAGACCTGTATTTCTCTTTGAAATTGTTTCTCGACCATAGCTTGAAAGATGAAAAATATCCTGTAAAAGTCTGATTTTTGTTTGAGAGGATAAATCCATGAATAGCGAGAAAAATCATCAACAAATATAGCATAATAATGAAAGCCTTGATTTGATAAAATAGGTGCTGGGCCCCATAAATCACAGTGTATCTTGACAATTGGTGCACATGCCCTGTTATTTGAAGGAATAAAAGGAAGTCTAGAACTTTTGCTTAGAGCACAACTCATGCATAAACCAAATGTTTTTTTATTAAGAGAGATAAATTTATGATGTTGCAAATAAGAAAGAACTCTGGATTGGGGATGTCCTAGTCGTCCATGCCAGGTATCTGCATCTGCCACACGAAACCTATTTGAGAAGAGAGCTTTGACGGGTGCATGCTCGAGGACATATAATCCAGCCTTCTTACTCCCCGATGCCATCACCTGATGAGACTTTTGATCCTTAATAAGAAAACCATGATCATTAAATATAACATAACATGGGTGCTCACATGTAAGTTGAGAGACAGAGATCAAATTCTTCTTTATATCAGGAACAACAAGCACATTATTTAGAGATAAATGTGAGTTCTGAGGAAAGATATTTGCTTGGCCGATATGCGTGATGGGTAGCTTGTCACCGTTACCAACTATAACATGGTCAGATCCCATATATGGCATTAAATTGGAAAGAGTACCTGGATCATGAGTAATATGGGCTGTTGCACCAGTATCTGGGAGCCATTCGCTTTCATTTGGTGTATGGAGATGAAGTGCAGCTAAAGCTTGAGGAACTTGATCATCTTGATAGCTGTTATCGAAGCGATGCCAACATTTAAGAGCATCGTGACCTTTCTTTTTGCAAATCTGGCATTGAAGAATAGAAGAACTGGTTTGACCAGATTGTAAAGGATGGGCTGATGTCATCCTTGACGTAGAATTCCGTGTGTTATGGGTAGGCTGTGAGCTAGCCTGAGTAAATCCTCGTCCTCGTGAGGTAAAAGAGGGATTATATCCACGCTTGTATTGATTGCGAAAATTGGATCTTTGCCCAATGAATGCTAGTGCAGGATTTGCATGCTCAGATAGTTGTGACTTATTACGTAATTCATGACTATGCAGTAATGGAATGAGATCATTATAGGAAGGAACAGGTGGCTTGAGCATAGCTGTAGTGAAAGAGTCATACCTTGGTCCTAGCCCACTTAAAAGCCAAAATACCTTTTTCTGATCAGGTACAGGTTTGCCAATGGCATTAAGTTGATCACATATAGATTTGAATTCCTTGATGTAGTCATTGAGTGAAGTAGACTCCTTTTTCTTCTCTTGAAGCTTGAGGAGTAATTCAAATTCGCAAGCCTGAGAATCTTGTGAATAAGTATTGGATAAAGCCTTCCAAACATCAAAGGATGTGGTAAGACCGACAACAGTCCCGAGAGCTTCTTCTGAAATAGTAGCTGTGATCCAAGCTTTGACCAGCCTATCTAGCTTCTTCTGAAATAGTAGCTGTGATCCAAGCTTTGACCAGCCTATCTGTACGTGTCCATGCCGCCAGATCTGGATTGTTGACACCGTTGATCACACCTAAAGGTGATGGTGTGTCTCCTGTGATGAAACCAAGTAAATCTTGACTTTCAATCAAAGATAGTACTTGTGTTTTCCACAATAGATAGTTTGATGAAGTGAGTTTCAGGGATACAAAATTTGCAACATTGAGATTTGCAGGATATGGGTATTTTGGAGGGGATACTACAACCATTTTGATTCTCTCTGTTTTTTTTTTTTTTTTTTTTGTGGGGCTCGTGTGATTAACCACGCTCTGATACCATAAAGAAAACTAAAGATAAGATTGTTATGGCAAATCTCTGATATATTTGCATTATAGCTGTTGGCTTATATAGAGATTTGTACAACTAAAGATCACAGATATTGTGCATAAATATAGGGATTTACAACTATCTGTGAATGACTTGGTCTTTGTAATCTAGTCAAACATCCATTTGCATACTTGTTCTATTAGGTCCATGTGTGAAAGAGGTCGGAGATGATGCCGAGGGTGGAGCCGGGTGGTGCTTCGCGCGATGGTGTCAGAGAGGAAGAGATCGAAGGCGGGGCGGAGGGTTAGAAGAAGCGGAGGAGGTGGTCATTGGTTGAGGCCATGGTCGGTGGGGTTGAAGGGGAGGTCCACGAGATGGATGGTGGAGGATGCAGGGAGGAAGGAGCGGAGGGTGAGGATGTTGGTGGGGGTATTGACGATGGTCACGGTGTAGGCTTTTCTTCGCTCGATGACCTGCGCGAGCTGGGCGAAGGGGATCAGATGGCTCTTTCCCATCCAGGGGAACAACACTACATGCTTCTTCATGCTTTCCATATCTTTTTTTTAAAATTAATTTGATATCTATCTTTCTAGCTCCTACTACGCGTTCATGTGTCATGTGTGTGTGTATATATTTGTCTTCTACCCCTTAGCATAGTCACTGATTTGGGATTTGGTGATAATTCAGTAGGGTGTTTTGTTCAGTATAATTCGGATTATTTGAAAAAAATACAGAAAAAAATTCGAAAAAATTCAGGGACTGAAAAATAGTATATATATAACATAAATCAAAATGAGCACCCGTCGAGTAGTTCATGTCATTCAAGGCTGACAATACAATACCAACTAATTTGAAATTATAACTTAGTATTAGAGGTTGCTTTTTCCTAATGACTATATGAGACTAACTACTTTTCTTATTGTTGGTGCATCACCATCACATGCATACCAATTTCAATGTTGTATGCTAATTCAAGTATCTAAAGGAACAACCAAAACCACCATAAAGTAAAAAGTAATAAAAATAGGAGCGGAGAGGGGCTGGGAGGTGCACAGAGGCGTACGTGCGTGGCTGAGCAGAGATGCGCGGGGGCAGGTGGAGCCATGTGGAGACGCGCGTGATGGCGAAGGGGCATGCGAGGCCATGTGGAGATCCGTGAATTGCGCATGGAGGGAACACTGAGGCACACTGAGGGCATGTTGAGGCGTGTGGAGGGCGCGAAGCAGCGAGCGTGATGCAGCGGCCAATAAGCTTGAACGGGTGGTGGAGGGGGAGGGAGGTGAGGGATGCGGGGAGGGGAGAAATTTTTTTATAGGATTTTTGAGGTAGAGACTCTGATACAATATTACAATCAAAAGGCTCGGACCCGGTCCATCTCCACTGGTTGCAGCCCAACCACTACCTAATCGCCTACCACCAGTGGCGGAGCCAGGAATTTACTCTAGTGGGGGCAAACTTTTACTGTAATTTTAAAAGAAGAAATATGTTTAATCCAGTAATTATTTAAATAAGATTGTTTAAATGTTTAATATAATTTTTTTTATCAAAATAGTAAGACGAGCTATTATTTTAATCCATGTTTGTTTTGTGAATAAAGATAAAGATTTGTAATAACGAGTTTAATTAAGAGAAAAAACATATTTATTCGCCGTAGATATATACACTGTAATCATTAATAATAATTAAATACTAATAAAATCTAATAAATCATAATAGATATAAATGAGGAAGACAAATATAATTCATTCAATTTTATTTATTCAAAATTATAATTAAACATAAAAGATATCTAACAAAAAACATAAAAGACCAAATAATAAAGGACATTAAAAATATTAATTAACGAGATATATACTTCCAACTCCAATTCTAGACTCATATACTTCGATAGAAAATCATTGAAACATATAATCACTTTAACGAGATATATGCTTCGATATAAATTTTTTACATTTTCTATAATATGCATTTATGGAATTTATTGAAATATATGCTTTATTTTTTTTATTAAAGCATATATCTCATTAGATAAAGTATAATATTTTTAAAAATTTAAAACACATGTAGGAATTGGGGCTAGAAAAAAGAGTTGTACATAACATTATCCATTATTTAAACAAAAAATCAAATAAAACTAAACACTAGACATGAAATATCATGTACTACTAAATATCAATGCCAAAGTTAGTTAATACTGAATGGTAACCCTTTTAACTATTTTAAAACCATCATTTTTTTAGATAACTAATAACCTAATCCATTCAATGGTTTTGCTTTTTACACTAAACCAAACAAACACCTTGTTCTCTTTATTAAAAATATGAAAGGGACCCATGGGGGCAGTGGGGGCAGCTGTGGCTCCGCCTATGCCTACCACCGATCCATTTTTATAAAGACTAAAATACCCCTGCACAATCCTCAACATATCATACGGAAGATAGGGCAGATAAGTCCATTGAGCTTCTGAAAGCCCCCATCATCATCTCTTCATCCCCTTCTCATTCTCGAAAAGGGTTTCAATGGCTTCCACTCCATCGCGGGGTGAGATTCTCTAATTGTTCCGATCCCTACTCAAAACGGCTTCGAAGTTCAGCGACTACAACATCAGGGAGTACATGAAGAGGAGGACCATCGACGCCTTCCGGGAGAACAAGACCCTCTCGGATCCCAACACGGTCTGCTCTGCTTTCATGCATGGAAAGATCCAACTTGAGATCGCGAGGAGGCAATGCATAGTTTACTCTCCCTACGCGCCCAAGGCGAAGAACATCATGGAAATCAAGAGCGGTTGATGATGGAAGTGAAAAGGGCAGTCGCGAGGTGAGATTCCCTCGCTGTTCTGATCCCTCCTCAAAACGGCTTCGAAGTTCAGCGACTACAAATAACCTCTCGGACCCCAACTCGGTCTGCTCTGCTTTCATGGATGGCAAGACCCAACTTGAGATCCCGAGGAGGCAAGCCATAGTTTACTCGCTCTACGCACCCAAGGCGAAGAGAGTAATGGAAATCAAGAGCGGTTGATGATGGAGGCGAAAAGGGGTCACCTTTTCATTTGGGTTTGTGTTTCAGGTGAGAAATATTGAATCTTTATATTGGTATAGTATGATGGGTTTTGGTTTATGGGTTTGGAACAAATTGAGTAAAAATTGAGTTTTGGTATATGGATTTTTAATGACTCTGTATTTCTATTGATGGAATTTATGAGCTTCTCTTGATCTCGAAATTTATTTATTTTTAAATGCAAAATACTGAAATAAATGAATGAAAATCCCAAAGAAGGGAACACGTTAATACTGAATTAGAACATCCCCATTGTACATCCTTTTCACTAATCAACAATCAACTATTGCAAGCCTTTGCAGTTTGCAGAGACCATCTACGTAAAAAATAAAAAAATTACATGGAGATTGGATTTAGAGAGAAAGAAATCATGGATTCCATTCACATTAAACATTATACATGAAATGATGCATTATTCCTTTTGATATTCATACACGAAAGACAAACTCAATTAAACAAAAAGTACATATACACACAAACGAGATTGGAAAATCAATCTTCACTTTCACAAACAAAGGCGCGAACAGTGAATCATGACCTCTTCAACATCTGCCTGTACAATCCTGTAAACTCGTTCCCGTAGTGCTTCCCTTCGTCTTCTGACAGTAAAATCGGTGAAAAGTCGCCCATGGCCACCTTTATGTCAGGTCTCCTAAAGAATACTCTTGGAATCCACCTCAACATGGGACAACGTACGAGTTCTAATATTTTGAGTCGAGGAAAGATGTCCGTTCTTTCCCCACCATTCCATTCTTCCCACTGAGGCATACTATTGAAAGACAAAAATTGCAATTTAGGGAATGCACCTTCTTCGTCGACGACGAACTCTGTACCAATCGTCTTGATGGAAGTACAGTTTGATATACGAAGTACCCTTAACTTGGGGAGATTGCCCAATGAGGGAAACCATAGGAGGTTGCTCAAATCATTCAGCTCTAAATGATCCAATTCTTTGAGAGGAGAAGGGGTCATGGACATCCAGGTTGGGAGAGTTCGTCCATAGTAGTCGCAGATGAAAAGCGTTTCAAGAGATTCATGGGGCTGGAACTGCTCTAAGACCTCCTCAATCCTCCTCATCTCATCTTTATTCCTCACCCCTTCAACTCTAAATGCACACTTCAATGCAAGGAACTTAAGATGGGGTTTCTTTCCAATCGCTGCTCCGCTCGCTTCTGTTGCACTTGGCACCTTGTCAAAACTTTGTACTACCAAATACCTAAGCATGGAGAGGGAATTCAACTCTTCGATATTGCATCGCCCCACCCTATTGCGAACTGTGAAGTCCCTTAGAGTTCGTAGGTTTGTAAGTTTGCCTAACCCTTCAGGTACATCAACCCAGCTATCGACCTCTAAATGCCTTAGCTCCTGCATCTGTGAAAGATCTTTGGGAATCTTAGTGATGTGCTTAGACTTCAAGAGGATCAGAGTTTGTACCTGCCGAAGATTGCATATGGAATTGGGCAACTCCACTATGTTGGTATTATAAAGATTGAGGTATCTTAAGTGCACAAGCTCTCCTATGGAATCCGGAAGGTGATCAAAAGAAGCATTGGAAAGATCCAAGATGTGGAGGAACTTGAGATTGTCATAAAGGTTTGGTGGGATCACCTTCATGCCCTTGCTCTGAAAGACCAACAAGGACCTCAAGCGGCACTTTTTATTCTTTACTCTTTTAGGGATCTTCTGCATTTCTTCGACATTGAGGATTGATAGGCGGCGGACTTTCAAAGAGTCTTGTTGGCGTTCGTGTCCGACAATGTGTTCACCACGCGTCATGGAAATCGCCAACTCTCGTACAAGGTCATGCATCTTGCACTTCATGTCAGTATCCTCAGGATCAACTGAGATTTTCACCACTTGTATGAGGCTCCTCATTACCAGTTCATTGTGATATAACTCTGCAAAATCTTCCATCTGTTGCCCATATACGTCTGCGGCACCTTCTTTAATGAAACCTTCTGCCACCCACATCCGGATGACACGGGTTCGAGAGATTTCATAATCCTCTGGGAACAATGAATAGGTGAGGAAGCACGGCTTCAAATGAGATGGCAAGTTCATGTAACTAAGGCGTAGCACTGACATCAGTGACATGATCTCAGAAGTATCATCATTTGATGACCACAAATCATCTGAAAGGACACTGCGCCACTGCCTCTCTTTGGGGTCCTTGTTAATTAGAATACCTCCTATAGCTTTTATTGCCAATGGGAGGCCCTTGCACTTTCTAACTATTTCCATCCCCACATCCTTTAGTTCCTCAATATCCTTCATGTTGATATTTCCTTGGCACACTACCTGGTTATAATTGGCATATAAAAATTATTATTGTAAATATATTATATTATATAAAGTATATAGAGAATGGTGAATTAGCATCTATGCAAGTAACAACATCAATATAAAGTCAGTCAGTCAGTCAGTCTGTCCTTACCTAAAAAATAGGAAAAAAAAAACCTACAACTAAGGCCATGTATGGGTGAGGCGGGGACACTCGTTTTGGGTAGAGTGAGTCGCGATAGATAAATTATATTTTCGGAGCTTCTCAAACATGAAAAAAGCCCTAAAAAAACGCTATATTGATAATTCAAATAAGAATGCCAAAATCTTATTTGGATCCACGGTAACGTTACACTTGATTCCTCGTCTGGATACGCCATGGAATCTGTTCTACTGTGGATCCAAATGGAGTCTAAGATGATTTTTAAGATTAATTTGACTCGAATTGAAGAACAGGGCAACCAACTAAATTAACATCACTTAACTGAAACATCACTTTGAAGATTTAAATATAATAACTCAAAACAACCCCCACCTCATTTAGATAGCAAAATCTATTACTTAACTAAAATACCAAAAAGAATATTATATTACTTAACTGAAATAGATTGCCAAATGCCAAACAGCCGGCAACTCAACTACTTGTGCTTCCCCCACAGTCATCTACTTTTAATCCCAATTTTTTTAGCAGTTTCAATTAATATTAATATCAATGTGGATCAGGAGATTACTAGTGGTACAGGAGATTACTAGTGGTACACTGGTACTACTCTTATCCAGGTAAAAATGGATCCGAAGGATGTGTATTCATATTATTGTGTTTCGTTTAGTTTCTGATATATTTTCCTATTTTTAAATTGTGTTATTCATTAAAAAATGCTATGTTTTCCAATTAACCATAAAGAATATTTTACTAAATAAATTGTAAATGTGGATGCATGTATATATAAAAAATAATAATAAAAATAAAGAAGGGCATACCTTGCTAAGAAGGGACCACGCATGTTCATCGGGCAGAACCTCAGCTTGATGTGTGTATACAGCACCCACTTTTCGTGCTACACTTACGTCTCTGGTGGTGATCAACACTCTTGTATCCGCAGTAAAACATTGAAAAGGTACTCTAAGAAGTTTAGTCCAAACCTCAGGTCCCCACATATCATCCAAAACCAGAAGTACTTGCTTCCCATGGAGGACATCCTTCATCATCTTATGAAGTTCCTCCATGGTTTTAGCCAGTTGATGATTCCCACCTTCAGACTCTATGACGCTTTTCAACACATCTATTTCATTATAATTCTGGGACACACACACCCATACCTTACAATCAAACTTAGATTTATCATAAACTTTCTGAGCTAGGGTGGTCTTCCCAATCCCCCCCATCCCCACAACCGCAACCACACGGCATCCCTCCTCCGCCGCCTTTGGCCTTGACAACGACTGGATCAAGAGGTCGGAGTGATCATCGAGCCCAAACACCTCGGACTCAATGTATGTTGAAAACGTCTCACGATCCCGGAAGATCTTTGTCGTCGACCTGAGAAATATGCTTGTCAGTTATCCGAGTAAAATCCGAATCCGATATCCGAAAAATCAGAAATATTTGATATTCGAAGATCCAAATTGTGCATATGGATATCAATCTATCCAATCCGAAAAATACACATATTATATATGTCTACACATATTATATATATATATATATATATATATATATATATATATATATATAGAGGGATATTATTGCGTGCGGCGAATAGCGGGTGCGGCAGCGATCACTGGCCGTCGATCACGGGTCCATCGCATCGGACGGTCGGGTGCGATTCACGTCGACCGTTGGATGCGATGGACCCGCGATCGAACGGCCCACGTCGTTGCCGCACCTACCGTTCGCCGCACGCAATAATTTTCATATATATATATATTATATGTGTGTGTGTATTATATATTGCTCATATTTGATATCTTGCATGATTAATCTTATTACGCAATATATATATATATATATATATATATATATATATATATATATATATATATATATATATATATATATATATACGCGACCGATGAGGTGCGGTCGTGCGGTCGTGCGGTCGCGGTCGTGGGCCGTCCGATCGCGGGTCCATCGCATCCAACGGTCGACGTGATTCGCACCCGACCGTCCGATGCGATGGACCCGTGATCGACGGCCCGTGATCGCGGACGCACCGACCGCACGACCGCACGTAATCACTTCCCTATATATATATATATATATATATATATATATATATATATATATATATGTGTGTGTGTATTATATATTGTTCATATTTGATATCTTGCATGATTAATCTTATTACGTAATATTTTTTTTACTTCCTACCATAATCAAAATTAACCAGATCTGTGATTAACCTTAACCATACATAAGAAATCATTATAATACTATTTTAAAATTTACTTTTTTTCTTGGAGAAAAATGATACAACTCCCCGAAATTTATGGAAATTGGAAAATGTTCATGTAAAATCAGTCATAAAAATAACTATTTAACAGGTTTTTCAGGGAGTTATTTAAATACTATTTTCAGATATTCCGTTAACCAAAACGAAATATTTCTAGAATATGCTCCTTGCACTAACAGAATATTGATTTAGAAACTAAAACCATTAACCAAGATAAAAAATAGGGACTTAAGTGAATTTATTGGTTTTTACATGGATCTTTTTTTATTTTCACAAGGTTTTTTATATTATATTATAATGCTATTAAATTTTTAATATCTGATATTTGAAGTATATGATATCTGAAAGAAAAAAATAAAATTTAATTTTAAATTTCGTATCTCTTTTAACATATCACTTTATTGCCAAAATTAAAGAGACCTGAATCCAAAAGTTAATATCAGTGTCCGAATGATTAGGATTGACAGGCTTACCGAGAGAGAGCAGGTCCTTCGACAGTTGGCACGAGTGTGAACTGTGCTCTGTCCTGATGGATCCGTTCCAGCCTATCATTGATTTCATCAATCCTCGTCCCGATGTCGTGACGGTGAAAGTTGCACTGGATGATTTCAGAGACGATTTCGAAGCATTTATTATAAGCAGAGGCGATGAGTGACGCAAATCCGCTCTTGTTGGAGGATGACGCGTCGTCGTGGTGGTGGAGGTAGACGTTGAAGTCTTCGATGATGTCGTTGATGTCGTTCATGACGTCTCTCAGCTCGTCCAGCCATCGCCGGATCGTGACGTCTTTGAGCTCTCTGTTCTCTGCGTCCTCGAGGACGCCGCTAATGGTTTTCAGCTTGTTGTTGAGCGTCGTGAATCTGTCGTTGACCCCCCAAAGCATCAACGCCTCATCTTGAAGGAGGTCGGCCACCTTCCCGGTGATCTCTTTCATGACGATAGATGGGATGATCATTGTTGTCTCTCTCTCTCTCTCTCTCTCTCTCTCTTCTCTGTTACAGGGAGGTGTGCAGTTTGGAAGTGATTGTGTGAGTGTATGGGATGGGCACTTATATATGGGATAAGGGGATCGGGTGATCGGGGTTTACATGTCTTTAAGGATAGGTCTTAGATTTGATTGATGAAAGAACATGAGTTTTGTTTCCTACATTATCTATAGCACAACAGTTTAGGCTTACCTATCTTAAATGTAGGTTTTGAGTTCAAGTATTAACGCTGTGTTGTACCTCATATTTGTTAGGTGAAATTCAAAAGAATTTTTAGTAGAACGAGAGACAAAGAAACAAATGTAGTTTTTTCAGCTTAACCATAAGGTCAGTTACGTGATCCCTCCGTGACTATCTCTATATAAAAAACATAAATGGATAAATGAATATTTCACAAAAAGAAGAAGGAAGATGAGAGGAGAGGGAGAGGAGGGGTTGTGGGATGGGTGGGGCTGAGGAGAGCGGAGAATATAAATGGATCAATTTTTGAAATTTAGATGAGATTCAAAAATTCAATTTAATATGTGAATCAAAATTTAAAATTGAAATATATTTAAATTTGATAATAATTTTATGATGGCCAGTGAAAAAACTAAATTATAAACTATACTATAAAAAAATTTGATTAACAAAAGTGAAATTACCAATCACTTTTCCTATGTTAAAATTGAATAAAAAACGTCTATGGGTCTTGAAATTTAAAAAAAGGGTTACAAATGGAAACTGTCCTGTATATATTTATTTGGTGCGAGAATTGCATGCAAGTTGTCATTAAAAAAAAAGTTCAGTTCTATTATTTTTTTTTGAGAAAGTTCTATTAATTTTTAATGTTGCAGTTGTTGGCAATCACGTGTGAGATTAGAATTACGAGCCAAGAATTTTCTTTGTTTAAGAAAGATGGGTTATGAAATTTCGAAAATGCATGCAAGTGGTCATTAAAAAAAAAAAAATTCAGTTCTATTATTTTTTAATGTTAGAGTTGTTGGCAATGACGCGTGAGATTAGAAGTAACGAGCCAATAATTTTCTTAATTTGTTTAAGAAAGATAGGTTTTGAAATTGGGAAAAATAAAATGATGTTCAAACTTTTGTGTAGTCTCAACAATAGTTCAACTGCTTTTTTAAAATCATACACTAATGATGAAATATATACTGTTATACAAAATAAAATATATATTGAAGTACACTAATATAATTTTTTCTTTAAAAATGATTTTTTTATATAATACATTAATATGATAAAACACGATATATTATGATAGTGATTATCAATGGAGTGTTTTTTTTTTTGAACTTAAATTATAATTCTATATTTGTCGATAAAAAATCAATAGAACATACATTTACATTAATGAGACTGGAATGAAAACTAAAAACTATATTTTTTAAAAAATATGAATTTTTTTACTACATACACTATGATATAATCTTATACATTATGAAAAGATCATATACAATCCCATATGAAAATGTTTTTTAGGATGACACAGCCAGGCGGGCCGGGGATGGAACTTTTTCTCAAAACTTTTTGTCAAAATTAATTTGTGGAATGTCCACATGTCAAATTATATGTATTTATTTACCTTTCGTAAAACATGGGACTCACATGTCAAATAATTTTTTTATCTTTTATAAATTTTTATTCACATCTTATTTTCTTTTTATCAATAATTTATCTATAGTCTATCAAACAACAATATTTTCATGATTTTATTTTCTAACGAGATTAACTAAAATGCAACTATAGCAAAAAGGATTTATTCCACCGATATAGTTATCTTAATTATAGTTATCTATCTTGAATAAGCTTACTTACAATTTTTTTTGGGTGTCTTTCCTTTCATGTATTGACTTATTTGTCTTTATTGAGATATTAGTATAAAATGGCATCTCATATTTTTCATTAGACTTGTTAGAATGAAATAATGGGAATCCTTATTATTGCACTTAGGGTTTAATCCCTTTATATACAAGTACACTTATAGGATTACACGTGTAATACCCTATGACATAACACATATAATTTAACAGCCCCCCTCAAACTCATGGTGGATCATACAAGGTGAGTTTGCGAATGAGGAACTGAAATCGAGGAACTGGATGTGACTTCGTGAAGAAATCAGCAAGCTGTTCTGCAGAAGAAATATGCGGAAGCGATAATGTCTTTGCAAGATAGTGCTGACGAACGAAGTGACAATCGATCTCAATGTGTTTGGTCCTTTCGTGAAAGACCGGATTGCTGGCTATCTGAATAGCAGACCGGTTATCACAATAAAGAGCAGTAGGACCAGTCATAGTGACTCCTAAGTCCACCAAGAGTCATCTAAGATGCACAATCTCCTTGGTAGTAATAGCCATGGCGCGATACTCAGCCTCAGTGCTGGACAGAGAAACAACTTCCTGTTTCTTGCTGCGCCAAGAGATGATGGAATCTCCAAGAAATATGCAGAAGCCAGTGGTAGAACGTCTCGTGGTCGGATCTCCAGCCCAATCAGCATCAGTGTAAGCTCTAAGAACCAAAGTAGAAGAGGACGACAGATACAGTGATCTAGTGATAGTGCCACGTAAATATCTGAGAATACGCATAAGGGCACCGTAATGCACTGATCTAGGAGTCGAGACAAACTGACTAACAATGCTAACAGCATGAGCAATGTCAGGTCTGGTGATGCAGAGATACACAAGCTGACCCACAATCTGTCTGTATCGAGTAGGATCTGGGAGAAGCTCACCATCTGTCGGACGTAGCTTCACATGAAGCTCAAGAGGAGTATCTGCACAGCGGTTGTCGGATAGGGCAGCACGCTCTAAAATGTCAGCTGTATACTTCTGTTGAGAAAGTAGGATTCCACGATCACTCTGTGCAATCTCAAGGCCTAGGAAGTAGCGAAGCGTACCAAGATCTTTCATCTGAAACTGTCGACTGAGATGATTCTTGACCAGAGTAATACCAGCAGAGTCATCGCCAGTTATAATCATGTCATCAACATACAGAAGAAGAAGTACCCGCCCATGCGATGAGGATCGCACAAACATAGAATGGTCCTGGTGGCTCTCAACAAAACCAGCTGTCAGAATAGCACTACGAAAACGCTCAAACCATGCACGAGGAGCCTGTTTCAGTCCATATATAGCCCTCCGAAGACGACAAACATGCTGAGGAGGAGTGCTGAGACCTGGAGGTGGTTGCATATAGACAACCTCAGATAGATCACCGTGAAGAAAGGCATTCTTCACATCCATCTGAAAAAGGGGCCAGCGACGAACAGCAGCAACAGCAAGGAGAGTACGAACCGTGGTCATCTGAGCAACAGGTGCAAATGTCTCCTCATAGTCAATTCCATATTCCTGGGTGAAACCTCGGGCAACAAGACGAGCTTTATACCGTTCAATGGACCCATCAGGACGATGCTTGATCTTGAAGATCCATTTGCAACTAATAGGTGTAACACCATCTGGAAGAGGAACAACATCCCAAGTCTGTGTCTGCGCAAATGCTTGAAATTCCTCAGCCATAGCCTGCTTCCACTCAGGGTACTCGACTGCCTCACGGTAAGAGCGAGGCTCACGATCAGCATGTATAGCTGTAAGATAGGCCTGAAACTGGGGAGAGTAGGTGCTGACAGATGCAAAACCAAACTGGTCAGGTGGTCCCGAGTCGTAACTGAATCGTGAAGGGGGTTGTCGTGCACGCTGAGGATAACGAGGCAAGGGAGCAGGATCCACAGCAGGAGGAGGCGCGTCAGGCGCAGGAGTCGATGGACCATCGGAAGTATCTTCAGTAGGGGCAATAGGAGACACAGAGGGAGAAAGTGGTGGATTATCTGTGGAGGTGCCAGGTTGAGGGGCAGGTGTAGGAACAGACTCTAGTGCAAGAGGTAGTTCAGGAAAAGTAAGAGACGGAATAGGAGAGACCTGAACAGGAGAATGCACAGGAGGAGAGGACGAAACAGAAGAAGAGAAAAAAGGAACGTCCTCGACAAAGGACACATGACGAGCGATCCAAAAACGATCTCCAACAGGATCATAGCAGCGATAACCCTTGTGTTCAAAGCTAATTCCCAAGAAAACACACTTTACTGACCGAGCGGCCAACTTGGTGCGTTGATGAGGAGGAAGAAGCACAAAACACGTACAGCCAAATGTGCGAAGTCTACTATAATCAGGATGAGAAGAATAGAAACGCTCATGGGGAGTCATACCGGAGAGGACAGTGGAAGGGGTGATATTGATAAGATGGACAGAAAGAAGAGCAGCCTCAGCCCAGAATGTACTAGGAACGGAAGAGGAAAGTAAGAGAGCACGCGTCGTCTCAAGAATATGACGATGTTTACGTTCAGCAACCCCATTTTGCTCATGAGTATAGGGACATGATTGCTGAAAGATGGTGCCATGAGAATGAAGGAGAGAACGCATCTGAGAAGAGATGTATTCTCGAGCACAATCAGACCTAAAAATTTTGATACGAGCTTGAAATTGGGTATAGATCATATTGGTAAAAATCTCATAAATTTTGGGAACCTCAGAACGATGACGCAATAAATAAATCCAAGTAAAACGAGAATAGTCATCAATAAAGCTAATATAATAAGAAAAACCACTCTTTGAGGTTACATGAGATGGGCCCCAAATGTCAGAATGAATAAGCTCAAATGGACTAGAGGACTGATTATTACTAGGACTAAAAGGAGTAGCCACAGGTTTGGCTAATTTACAGCCCTCGCAAACAGAAAGTGGAGAAAAAACAATACGACCTAAGACACCAGACTGAAATAGTTCTTTGAGACGAGATTCAGACACATGACCTAACCTTCGATGCCACAAGTCGACATCAGAAGTGACACTACCACAGAAGACGGATGGATCGGGAACGGGAAGACGAAGATACTCCACGTAATAAAGTCCACCGAGTCTACGTCCAACGCCAATCCTCTGCCCTGATCGTGGATCCTGCACAAGACAACCAGTGGTGGTGAAGGTAACAGTGAGACCAGAATCACACAATCGACTAATAGATATAAGGTTCATGCAAAGATCAGGGGCATGTAAAACAAATGGTAATGAAAGACGCCCTGTAGGGTCAGAGGTGGTAGTGATCGATCCACACTGCGTGATGACTAAGGGAGAGCCATCGGCAGTATGAATCGTGGGTAGGTGTGAAGGGGCTGGTGAGCATGCAGTGAGGACAGAACTGTCTGGTGTCATGTGATGTGAGGCACCTGAATCAAAAATCCAATGAACAGAAGTACCCGAAGTAATAGAGAAAGCAGAGGGAGTAGAAGAACCCGGAGGAGGTTGCTGTACGATTAGTTGATCGAGGCTCTCGCGGATGCGCCCAAGCTGATCTGTGTAGGAAGACGGAGCGTCAGTGGCAACAGCAGCAGAAGTATAGGGAGCAGTGGGGCGACGCTGTCCTCTTCCTTTAGGGCCAAAGCGCTTTTCAGGATGAAGTTTCCAACAATCAGCGATCGGATGACCAGTCTTGTTGCAGTGAGTACAGACTGTATTCTTTCGTGAAGAGCCTCGGACAGATGTAGAAGAAGTAGCCGCCAAGACACCCTCATAGGTAGAGGATGGAGTGGACTGTCGTAATGCAATGGAGCGAAGGCGGGTCTCCTCAGCTACAACTTCAGCGACAGCAGATTCCAGTCGAGGAAGTGGATCCCGATGAATAAGTTGACCGGCCAATGCGGAAAATTCTGGACGAAGAGCCATCAGGTACTGGTACAACTCGCGACGATCTCGGAAGGCTTCTCGCTCGGCAGGAGTAGCCATCGGTCCAGGCTCAAGTGCACGAAGCTCCCTGAAGTTTGCCCTCATGCGGCCATATAGAGTCTGAGCAGATAGATCACCTTGAGTTGCAGTCTGAGTGTCGATCAGAAGTTGATATTCACGAGCACCGCTTTTCTCGACAAAACGATCACAAAGATGACTCCATAGTGCAGCGGATGACGTGAAACCACTGAGATCTGCACGGATCGAACGATCAACAGAATTGATCAAATAAGAGCGTACGCGTCTGTCTCGAGTGCGCCAGGTGACATAAGTCGGGTCTCGATCAGAGGGTTGCACAGCAGAACCATCAATATAACCGACAAGATCACAACGATCAAGAGCACTCTGCACTGTAATGTGCCAGGGTGACCAATCATCAGTAGAACTGAGAAGAAAATCCGTCGAGTTCGGAAGGTTTTCCCGATAATTCTCAAAACATGCCATCTGAGAGAGAGTAGCTGCCGAAGGGAGATTTGTTATCATAGCAGCTGGAGGGGGATCATGTACCTTCGAGGTAGGTGAAGGAGGAGTTGCATCGGCGTTGATTTCTGACATTGTGCAGGACCACTCAGATGAGGATCAGAAGCAGACGAGGACGTAGAGGGCGAAAAATCGAACAAAATGGACTCCTGGAACACCTAAATCGGACTTCCGGAGAGGAAGTTATAGCCAATTTAGTGATTCGGAGTCACGAGGAGGGGCCGGGTGGCGGCGAAGGGCGGCCGGTGGCGGCGAAGGACGGCCGGCGGCGGCTGAGGACCGCCGGAGCTGACCTGAGGGCGAACCCGGGTCGGGTACTGGGCCGGGTTCTCGGATCCGGGTCGGACCCAAGTCCGTTGATGGGCCGGGTTCGCGGATCCGGGTCTGACCCGGACAGGTGCTGGGCAGATCCGAGCGTGTGCGGAGACGGACCCGGGTCAGTTGCTGGGCCGGACCCGGACAGGCGCTCGGGAGCGCTCGGACAGGCTGGCACAGGCTGTCCCAGCAGATCCCGGGAGATCCGGGAAGGGTTCTCGGGCAGGATTCTCGGGCAGGGCGCTCGGGCAGCGCTCGGGCAGGCTGGCACAGGCTGTCCCAGCAGATCCCGGGAAATCCAGGCAGCAGATCCCGGGTGATCCGGACAGGGCGCTCGGACAGGGCAGGCAGGCGCGCGGCAGGGGCGCTCGGGCAGGGGCGGCGCGCGGCAGGGGCAGCGCGCGCGCGGGCAAGGACGACGCGCGGCAGGGGCGCTCGGGCAGAGGCGCGCGCGGCAGGGGCGGCACGCGGCAGGGGGCGGCGCGGCAGGGGGCACGCAGCACGGGGCGCGCGGCAGGGGGCACGCAGCAGGGGCGCGCGGCAGGGGGCACGCGGCAGGGGCGGCGCGCGGCAGCGGCAGGGCGACGCGGCAGGGCGGCGCGGCGCGGCAGGACGGCGACGACGGCGACGGCGAAGGATGACGGCGGTGACGACGACGACGGCAATGAAGGATTCCAAAAAAAAAAAAAGGATTTTTGAGGTGGTGGCTCTGATACCATGTTAGAATGAAATAATGGGAATCCTTATTATTGCACTTAGGGTTTAATCCCTTTATATACAAGTACACTTATAGGATTACACGTGTAATACCCTATGACATAACACATATAATTTAACAAGGCTTTAGAGTTTTTATTTTCTGCATGATTATTGTAAAAACTTCTTGTTGATAGTGGATTGATCTCTGGTGTGCTCTGTGGACATAGGAAGATTTGCAGAATCACGTAATTCTTTGTGTCTTTTTTTCAATTCGTTTGTTTGTTCCTTTGATTGATTGCATCCCAATATCTAAAAATTCGTAACACTTTATATTAGCAGATATTAAGTAAGCCATTTGGGTTCCCAATCTTGCACATCTTTCAACATAAAATATAAAAATGTTACAATGTGTCATTTTTATAATTTCAAACATTCAAGTTTTTATTTTTCTAAAATTCTCTCTCTTGAATATGATACATCTAGCTACTTTATAAATTATAAAATTTATATTTTACTATCTTGTAAAGATAATATATAATAATTTTAATAAGATATATACCTCATTATAGTGTGGTATATATCGAAAGGATATATATCTCATTCCAGAAGTATTGGTGCGTATGGCTCCCTTCTCTCAGAAGGATGGAAGGTGGCAGTGTTTGAAAAATGATATATTTATTTTCCTTCTCAAACCACATGTAGAAAGTTTTCAATCTTTGTATATGTTTTGTACATGACAATGTCCCACATTTTTTTTTTGTAAATATGTTATACAATGACTTCTTTGGATCGAAGACCTACTACACAAAAAAAGAAAAGAAAAAAAAGATGGCTTGCATGTGGAAATCTGTGGACTGCTCCGACGAATCACGCGCATTATTATGAAGAATTCTTAACATAAAATATTGATGAAAATTATTATTATTATTTTTATTTATGCAAGCCATCATTGACTGGCTACTTTCAAAATGATTATTATAGTCGCCTGGAATCAAATATTGACAAAATTAGCACCGAAATCTGAATATCTACAAAAAATTAACATAGATTGGATCCTTTATCGTTTTGTGCACTTTTATTATTTATCATATATTCATTTTAAACAAATTTAAAGATTAAAAACACAAATAATATAACGCCTCATCTAAGAGGTCTCTAAGGGACTTGCATATATGAAGGGAGAGAGTTCTCTTTATGTAGGGCACCTGTTGACATTTCCAAGGTGGTGCTGCCATCGCCTCATGTGTATCTGTCTTGCAATGTTATTGGTCAGCACAGACTCAGCAATGAGGTCCGATGCTAATTTTTGATAATATTCATATGAGATGCTAGTTTTGTAAATATTCATTTATGAGACTATTTATGCAAATTGCCCATTATTATATGTTGATTAGCTGGGTATAAGAGCCTAATTACTTACCGGATAAAACCCACATGGATAAAATTTTAAGGCCGTTTGAAAAACCCGGATAAACTAAGATAAAATGTGTAAGAATAAACTGGTATAAAGTGATATATGGATTCCAATCAACCCCTATTTGAATAGAGAGTTTGTTTAAGATCTTAACATAGATTGGATCCTTTATCACTCTAAGGGACTTGCATAATGATTCTATGTTGTTGGCTCCTTTGGATCTGGCATGTTATTGTCAACAACTCCAAGCTCTCGTTTGGATGCTGAATAAATCCCGGATAACCCCGGATAAAATTTTAAGGCCGTTTGAAAAACCCGGATAAACTAAGATAAAATGTGCAAGAATAAACTGGTATAAAGTGATATATGGATTCCAATCAACCCCTAGAATAAAATTTATCCTACGTTATTCCACTAAAAGAATAAGTAGACCCACTGTCAAATCAACTGTCATCACCTCTTATAAATCACATGTCAAATCAACTATCATTACTTTTTTACCTTTTATAAATCCTTATTAATATCTTATTCATATTTTACCCAAACAACAAAACATTTATTCTTACGATTCCCAACGAGAATAATTCAAAACACAAAATCATTTTATCCTTATTTATACTCACTTATGCTCGGATAAATAAATACATAAAAATAAATCCTATTCTATATTCAAACGGGGTCAAGAGTGAAGAGATCAATTACTTACCAATCCCCAAAAAAAAAATAAAAAAAAAGAGAAGACTCCAACATACTAATTGATATTTTTTTTACCAATAAAACATACTGATTTTTAATGGGACTTGCATAATGATTCTCGGTAATAGAGAATATTTTGTTGTCTCGTTCGGATCTCGCACGATATTGCCTTCCTTACTAAAAAAATAAGGGAAAAAAATCAAATAACCCCCAGTAAATTGTCAGAAATTTATATAAACTTCTTACTTTTACTAAAGTTTATGTAGTCCTTTAAAAATATCTATGTAAATTTAAATAACTATGTGAATTAGACTTTCATTAGCAGATGATGAATATTTTATAAATATATTATTTTATTAACCCTTAGTCAAAATACAGCATACCAAAAACCTTTACAAATTGTTGAAAATGTGGAAAACTTTTTATACATGATAATTTTATCCATTCAGATAAATTATAAAAACTTATTCAGAGGTAAAATCGTCATTTAAAGATGATTTTTCACATTTTTAATATATTCTAGGGAATTTTTACTATACTATGTTTTCAATTAAGGTTAACCAGATAAAATATTTACAGAATAATCTTAATTTGTTAACGAAAATTTAATTCATGGGGCTATTTATATTTACATAAATATTTTAATTGGATTATATAAATTTTAAGAAAAGTGAGAGGGTATATGGATTTTGGTTCGTTTACAAAGGATATTTGGATTTTTCTTGAAAAGTAAATATAAATATAAAACTTATGAAAATGTTAGACCGAGGTCCATCTATTCCCACCCATTATCAATTTGCTGATCCCAAAACCTAAAATGAAACCCAAATTTATTTTGTTTGTGAAAGATATAACCCCACCAACCCCCTCTCTTGCATGTGCATCAAATCCCAAATCACCCTAATCCCCAACCCCTCTCGGCTTCATCACCCTCACTTCTCCTCGCCGCCCACCTCTCCGCCACCTCGGTCACCCCCTTCTGCCTCCGCCGACATTTTTAGAGGAGAGAAAAGTGGAAATCTGGGAAAGAATGGGAGCACTGGTGGTGGTGGGTTTAGGGTGTGATGATAACTTTTGAATAAAAGAATTGTGGATTCAGAAATAATATAATTTAAGATGGTGGGTTCAGTATGACGGGGAAATCAGAAAATAGGGTGGTGGGGTTAGTTGTTCCATGGAAGGTGCGGCTTTAGCTATAAAAGCTTCAGTTCAATTCAAAATATAGCTATAAAGGCCTTATCAAACAATCCCTAGATAACAAGCAAAAAAGAATTAATTAAGAACAACAAAACATGGCTTGCTGTCTGTCCATTCTGTCCCTTCTATCCCCAGATGAGGCCGAGGAGGAGTTACCAGACAAACAGTATCACAAATTCAAAGACATAGTGAAAGATGCCGACGACAAGTCCGATCTCCTTCAACGAGTCCATTCCGGCATCTACTTGAATAAAAAGGAAATGGTACAGTAAAGCTTCTCTTCTGAGCATAATATCCACTTATTTTATCTTTAATTTGTTTCATAAGTTTAAATTCCACTGGGCCTTCTTAGGCTGAGTTTGAATTTGCGATTGAAATGTTGAGATTATAGAATCTTGCGTTTCAAATTAAACTCAATTTTTGAAAAATCGTTGTATTGATTTATTAGATTTTCAATCGTATGATTTATTGACTGAAAAAAAGAAGATGATTTAAAAATTAAACACTAAAAATGTGTTTGGATCCGCGTTTGAAAATTTTTTATTTTTCAAATGCAGGATTTACCTAAACAGATATTTAAACAAAGCCTAAATATATATGGAACACCCATGAGAGACAGAAGGGTCTGTTTGGGGGGGCTGCAAGTTATTTGAGGTTCACGAAGACTTATGAAGAATAAATATGAAATTAAAAGTATGAAGAAGGGAGTAAATTAAATGGGGGAAATCTTTCATTGTGGCAGAATCAATAATTTAGGAGGAGAGAAACACATTTTCCTGTGCATGATTTAGTTCTCTGTTGATTAATTAACCTTTTTTGTTGCAGAAATATTGGGTAGATGAATCAGGCTCCAATTGTTTCATGATTTTTGCAAGGTCTCTCCAGATCGCTTGGTCTCAAGAAAAGCAATATTGGAATTGGATGCCTTCAAACGACTCTGGGTGGGGTTACTAATTACTATGAATCAATCTAGCACCCTGTTTGAAACCAATTTTATTGATAGTTTTCATAAAATCTATTACATATAATTATTACAAGATATATGCGAGTGTAAATAGGACTCTGTTGTAACCACACTCTTTTTGGTGTGGTAGTAACGAGGATGTGGAGGTGGCGTGCCTAAAGGCCGTTTGCTGGCTTGAAGTGGCGGGGGACTTCGACGTTTCGCTGCTCTCACCAAATGTGAATTATGAGGTGGGGTTCATCCTGACCATGAAGGAGTTCTCGCAAGGCTGGGAGCAGAGCACAGTGAGTCTGAAGCTTGGACGGCCGGACAATTCGGAGCAAGAAGAAGAAATATTTTTGGATCCTGAAGAATTTAAGGGGCAATGGAGGGATTTGGTGGTTGGAGAATTTAATTCAAGGGACTCCACAGGAAGGGTTACATTCGTTTTAATCGGCGGTGGACATTGGTGGGGAGGGCTCGTCGTCAAAGGGGCCGTTTTACGTCCAGTCAAGCCCGGCTTCTCTTGATCAGGCAAAATGTGTTTGGGTAGTGGAATACGGTGAGCATAAGAGGAAATAAGGGGAGAATAGGCTTAAACAATCTGTTTGGGTGGAAGGAATAGATGAGTATAGCAATGTCAGAATAGGTGGTCGGAATAGCTGATATTTGTATTCCAGGTCCTTTATGAAATTGTGTTATTTCATTCAATCTATTCCATTGGTATAAATGAAACCACTGTCAAATCAATTGTCATCACATATTATATATCAGGAGTCTACATATTAAATCATTTTTTTACTTTTTATAAATCTTTATCTACATCTTATTCACATTTTATTCACAACTTGTCCATAGTCAACCAAACAACAAAAACTTCATTATCGCATTTCCCAATAAGGATAACTAATAATACAACCAAACAAAAAATCACTTATTCAACTGGTATAGTAATCTATTCTTAGAATACTCATAAACCCCATAATAGGACCCGACACGAAAACCCGACAATCAAAATAGGTAAGATCCGGTTTTACCCTGACTCAATTTATCTACCATTTTTCAAAAAATGAGTCTTTTAGTTGTTCTCTGCATGTGTGATACTTATTTTGCATCCTAAAGGGGGCTACAAATATAGTCTTTTTTACCATCTAAAGTTTAATTGTGTAAGATTTAATTGGATTGATTCATGGACGTCAGCAAAAATGTATTAATTTGATTTAAATTATAAACAAAAAATTTGATTTGATTTTTTTCTTATGGAAGTCCCACGAGGGACGGTCACATAAACAAGTTGAAGTCGATGGTTATAAATATGACATTGTTTCCTGGATTTGGAAGATCCCAAGAAAGAAAATAATCCAACTGGTTTGACATGTTCAATGTACAAAGCCCTAGATGAGAAAAGACAAACGTATAAACAAGGAAGTAAAATATTTGGGATCCAATGCGTATATTAAATTAAAAATATTTAAAAGTCTATTATAAATTTTATAAGGTCTTGGGGACATGCTTGTGTGGGGGCACGCAACTTGTTATTTGTTGTGGGAAAATTTTTGGTAGAAGAGTAGGACATAAAACTTTATATGTGGTTAGTAGACCTTTCTTTTATCAGCCTTTAACTTTGTATTTTAATTTGGGGTTCTATCTCTATTCTACCGGCTAATATTATTTTCCTGCAACAATTTATATGATATTCAGATGTACAGATTTCTAGATAAGTCAAGCTCCACAACGAAAAGATAAACATGGCATATATCACAATGAATACATTTTTTATTTCTTTAACACATTCAGGACCCCTTCTGTACCTCCATTCAAGGAGGTTCATAAATCTTATAAAAATATTTTTTTATTTTAATTTTCAAATTTTGTATGTTTTAGAAAATAATCCATTTTTGTCTCAACTTCTATTTTATTCGTGTATTTATTTCAGATTTTACTATTTAATGTTTGGTACACCTTATTAGGCTATGCATTAATATTCATCATTTTTATTTATTTATTAATTTTTGCTTTGATTTTGTTCAGATCTGATTGTGTTGGGATTGTAGGTGAGAATGTTGTGAATAGACGAGGGCTTCAATAGAATGGAATCCTTCGAATCGTGTATTACTGTGTCACTTTCTTTAAAATAATATTTGTCACCCACTAGATAGTGTACACAAGGTACTGTAAATCTGTCTCCAGGATAATTCGAAGCAAAAGCAATTCCACCGTTTGTTATTGGTTCATATTATTGGTTTTCAGAGTGAAATCTATTTGAGAGCACGTATGTGAAATGACTCTCTAACTTCATTAAGACTTTTAGACATCATTGTGGCAGCATGGTATTGGGTGGGATGGATAACAAAGACTCATTACAAGTGGTGCACTCTTTGTGATTCAAGTCTTCTTTAATTATTATTTTTGTTTTTTAGTTTTGGTAGACACTTCTTTATATTATATTCTTAGATTTTTCTTATTAATATACCTTCCATTAAGAAAATTGTTTATTACTTTTCTATGACTACCCATTTTATTGTTTTATAAGACTGACGACTAATCTAATATATATACATGGCATTCATAAACTCAAAATTTGAAATCAGGCAATAACCACATGTTATGTGATGTTCACTGAATGGTATCCCTGTTGTATCCACATCAGCAAGACAACAACCATTAATTGTATATTCGAATCCTCTATAATTATGTAGATCATAGTAGGAAAAATTGATATTTCCGAATCTTATATGTTCATGTGATATATTCTAAGAAGAAAGAGATTAGAGGTAGGTGCAGATAGTGAACCCGGAAATTTTCAATCCACAACTTGTTTACTAGATGCCATTATATCAGCTTCACATTCTTTGTTTATATTTAACATATGCAAACGGACAATGCCATTATATCAGCTCCAAATTCTGTTTATATAACATATGCGAACAGACAATGCCATTACATATCAGCTCCAAATTCCTTGTTTATATGCAACATATGCAAACGGACAATGCCATTATATCAGCTACAAATTTTTTTGCACGGAGGATGGTGAACAAAAAACTGATAAAGAAATTCAAACCAAGAGAGAGAGGCCGAGGGGTATGTTATGGTTTAGGATTTGGGTGGGTTAATGATAAAGTGAGCTTGAGTGAGTTAATGATATGGTGGGTTTGGGTCTGGATTGGATAGTGGATACTTGGGTTGGGTCATAAAAAAAACAGAGGAAGAGTTATTACTTATTATCGGGTCTAACGGGTCCATGGGATCGGGCCGGGGTAGACCCGGACCCGCCCTGTTTGGATGATCGGATACTTTGGGTCGGGTCCATATCGGATCTCGGGTCCTTCGGGTCGGGTATTTTACGCCTTTTATGCATTTAGAAACACGATGAAAATATATAATTTTGAATAAAATGGCTTAAATAAACTCAATTTCTAAGAAGCTCACTTTCTGCGTTTTATAAAAAACATATGTATTGTACTATAAGTTATAAGTAACTTTTTAATTAAGCTGTTTTTATAGAGACATTTGAAAACATGTTTCCTCTTTTCATTTTTTTTAAAAAGTAGAAGCTCGCTCAAACGTGTTCCCGGTCACTGAGTTATTTTTGCCTAAAAACAAGATGAGTGATTGAAAAATTAATTAAACACTAAAAATATGTTTGAATTCGCGTGTGGAATTGCATATACAAATCGAGGTCTTAAATCTTTTTTTTTTTTAGTGGGTAAAAAAAAATTTGTATTGCTATGGTTGAGTAGTTATATTCAAAAAGTTATAAAACTAAAATACAACACATTTTTTTCAGTAGTTAGGCTAAGGTGTATGGAGACATCCAAAGGAGGGAAGACTCAAAAAGTGAGACTGCATCCCTTTGAAATTTTTTCACACATGATAGTCTAGAGGAGTTAGTGCCGATGAAACCTTGTATAGCTTTCACCAGCCACATCCTCGGCTAGGACCTGTTGGAGCGTTTCATCAAATTGGCCCGGAAGGAGAGACGTGTTGCCCGGAGTCATTCTCAAAGATGCTAAGTAGTCAGCAGCTTGGTTACCTTCCCGAAAGACATGCGTTATATGACACTAAGTGAGGGAAGATAGAATGGTAGATAATTCATTTCGCCCATGCCACTGTCGTGGACGAATCGCTCTCGAGGTGGATGGAGTTGATGCCCATATGCTTGCAAATATGGAGACCTTCAAGGGCGACTTTGTATTCAAGAACATTTATGGATGAGAGGAGTCTATCCTGCACCGCCACAGCACGAATGGTGTCGCCATTGCAGTTCCTTACTATCTGATGCAGCACGATCATGGACCATTCAATCAATGTTGAGGACCACCATATGGAGGATTCTGGATGATTTGTATTTTTAGTATTTTAGTTTTATTTGTTAGGATTTATTTTTATTTGTTTTAATTACTATGTTTAGATTTGAATTTCAAATCATTATTTGAATTCAAATTTGAATTTTAGTTAGGATTAGATAAAGATTTGTTAGATTTGTTTGTTAGTTTATAGATTTAGATAATTAGTTGAGATCCTAGTTTGTTAGGATTCTCTTTTATAAATAAGCATGTAAACCAATTAACAATGAGAGATTAGTGATTATTTGAAGTTTATTTATTTTATCTATTGATTTGTTAGGAGTACTGACATTTACATAGAAATACCAAATTCTGGCATTTCTTAGGAAATCAACAGATATTTGAAGCCCAACATCCCTGGTATCCTTCTATTGAAGAATCAACAGCCTTGTTGGAGCCTGCAGATCTCGACCTGAAGGTCGATGAGTCAGCAGAAGAGCGTACCCCTCACGCTGCATCACTATCGCTCCATTTCCTGTTATGTCCTTTGCTAATGACTCATCGGAGTTCGATTTGAACCACCCTTCTAATGGTGGGCGCCAAGAGACCTCTGTGTATGAATGCTCAATTGGTAGAATTGTGATGCCCCATTTGGAAGCAATATTTTTCACCCTCATCAGTGAGCTCCTCCTTTAAATTTTTCCCAAGAAAATGCTTTGGGTAGAAGAGCAAATTTGTTTATAGAGTAGCACTTTGTGTAGTTCAGTCCTTTTGAAGAGTCGGTTGCAATGTTCTTTCCATAGCCCCCAAATTGTAGCAACAAAAGCCACCTGCATAATATGTCGTGGAGCACCAACTGGGAACAATTTATCAAGATTCTGTACAAACAAGCAAATAGTATTAACTACGCCTCTTTTGGCCCCCATTTTCCTTAGCACCAGAGTCCAAATGAAAGAGGAATAGGAGAATTGTAAGAAGAGGTGATCAACATATTCATTGTCTGATTTACAGAGTGGACAAGTTACTTCCCTCACAAGGCCCTTCCGCTACATATTTGTTAGAGTTGGAGATTTGTCTAGTAAAGCAAGCCATGTACAAATGGATAATTTGGGGGGTTGAAACTTCTGCAAGATCCAGTGTCACCATTTGGGTTTATCTCTTTTTTGTCTCAAGAAAGACCAAGCTTGAGGGGCACGAAGTGTTCTGGTATGGGAGAGGGGCTAGATGAGAGTGTCTTCACCGATCCCCCCGCATTCCTGCTCTGCAATGAGAGGGGCTAGACGAAGTGTTCTGGTATGAGAGTGTCTGATTTACAGAGTGGACAAGTTACTTCCCTCACAAGGCCCTTCCGCTACATATTTGTTAGTGTCGGAGATTTGTCTAGTAAAGCAAGCCATGTACAAATGGAGAATTTGGGGGGTTGAAACTTCTGCCAGATCCAGTGTCACCATTTGGGTTTATCTCTTTTTTGTCTCAAGAAAGACCAAGCTTGAGGGGCACGAAGTGTTCTGGTATGGGAGAGGGGCCAGATGAGAGTGTCTTCACCGATCCCCCCGCATTCCTGCTCCGCAATATCCATCCAAGGATCCTCCCAGTCTGAAGACCACCATGTCGGCTTGACCCATGCACCATCTTTGATAAGAGATGCTACCAGCGCAGGCGGGTCAATGGGGACAAATGGGTGGAGACTTGCCTTCAAGAAAGCTCACATTTTCTCTTCCAAATTAAAACCCCGACTTCAGTCACTGAATGAGTGACGAAATGGAAGCCGCAACGGCAATGATGGTCCCAACTATTGGGAAATTAAACCAATTTGTATTAATTGTTGTGGAGAATAAAGAGCCATCAAATCTCTCTATGGAAAAATAAAGCATCACCTTTAAATATACTTTGCATTTATAGAATTTAATGTATTGAAAGAATAAACATTGTAGGGGAGTTTAAAAGTCTTATTCAGTGTTACCTTATAATGGCTATAAAAAGCCATCCGTGTAGTGGTGATAATAAAAGCGAAATGGAAAAAAAAGAAGTACCTTCATATTTGATAAAAATATTTTAATCTATCTTGCTTGCTCTCTGTTTCTTTACTTTCTTTTTGTAAGACAAGCATCAAAGTGGTATCAGAGCCAGGTTTTGGGTTTTTTCCAAAATGACAAATGTAAACAACGTGGTGTCTCTTATTCATCGTTTCAATGGAGAACATGATGATTATTGGAGCAACAATGTAAAGGTGTTGCTAAAATCATTGGAGTTGTGGAACATTGTTGAAGAAGACTATGATGAACCAGAAACTGAAGAGGGGCTTACACAAGCCCAGAAAAATACCTTGAAGGATAATCAAAAGAAGGATAACAAAGCGTTGTTTCAAATTTATCAAACAGTCGAAATGCAGGTGTACAAAAGAATTGCTAAAGCTGAGAGAGTTCAAAGAAAGCTTGGGAGATACTTCAAACCGCCTATAAAGGTGAACAAAAGGTGAAAAAGGTACGCCTTCAAACTTTGAGATTGGAGTTTGAAAAACTAGAAATGAAGGATAATGAAAGCATCAGAGATTATTTTACAAAAGTTGCATCCATTGCAAATCAAATGAATTCTAATGGCAAGGCTTTAGAAGATACAAGAGTTGTTTAAAAAATTCTTCGTAGTTTACCACCAAAATTTGATTATGTTGTGGTTGCTATTGAAGAGTCAAAAGATCTCTCCACTCTCTCTTTAGAAGATCTGCAGGGCACACTAAAGTCTCATGAAGTCAGAATTAATTCGAGGAAGCCTTCTCTTTCTCAACCCGATTAAGCCCTCAAGTCCCAAGTTACGTTGACGGGAGGCCGTGGTTCTTATCGTGGCCGTGGAAGAGGAAGGAGTTCCAATTTTCATGGACGAGGAAGGGCTCGTTTGAGCCATGAAAATTACTCAAATGAAGGCAAAGAAAATCAGCATTCTAATTTTTCTCATAGAGGCAGAGGGCGTGGTTTTCAAAGAGGAAGAGGTCGTGGCTACTTTCAATGCTACAATTGTCACAAACCAGGCCACAAAAGCAGTGAATGTTGGTACAAAGACCAACAAAAGGGGGTTGGTTATGTGCATGAAAGCAGTGCTGAAAAAGATGATCTTGAAGAAACTTTATTGCTCGCATGTCATGATCATCATGTGGATGATCTATGGTATCTCGACAGCGGCGCTAGCATACATATGACCGGTAACAAAAATTTCTTCTCTTCGTTGTCTAAAACTAATCATGGACAAGTTAAAATCGGCGATGCTACAACTTATAAAATTGAAGGAGTTGGTGACATGTCTTTCAAAACAAAATCAGGCCGAATTGCAAAGATGTCTGAAGTTTATTATGTCCCTGGCTTGAAGAGCAATCTTCTTAGTATTGCTCACCTCTTGAAAAAGGGGTATGATATTCATTTTCATGATAATACTTGCTTCTTATCAAGGCAAAACCAACTTATTGCAAAGGTTGGAGTGGCTGCAAATAATCTATTTCCTCTCAGGCTTCAAATGACAAATATGTCTTTCATCTCTTCTATTAATAATGGGAATTCCAAGTTATGGCATGACAGATTTGGCCATATAAATTATGCAAGTTTGAAGCTTCTATCAACAAAAAAGATGGTCAAAGGGCTGCCTCAAATTCACACTGTTGATGAAATATGTGAATATTGTCAACTTGGGAAGCAATATAGGCTTCCATTTCCTTCTCAATCCTCATGGCGAGCAACAAGGCCGTTGGAGCTTATTCATTCGGATCTTTGCGGTCCAATGTCGACTACATCTGTTGGAGGTAACAGATATTCTATTTCATTCATTGATGATTTTTCAAGAAAAGTTTGGGTTTGCTTTCTTAAAGAAAAATCTGAAGCATTTCAAGCCATTAAAGATTTCAAAGCTGAAGTTGAAAAATATTCTGGCCTTTCAATTAAAACTCTAAGGACTGATCGAGGTGGTGAATACCTCTCCAAAGAGTTTGAAATTTTTTGCAGAGATCATGGAATGCGGCATGAATTAATAGTTCGTCACAGACCACAACAAAATGGTGTGAGTGAAAGGAAAAATTGAACGATTATGGAGATGGCGAGGTGCATGTTAAAAAGAAAGAATGTGCAACAAAATTTATGGGCTGAAGTAGTTTCATGTGCCGTTTATTTAATCAATCGATCTCCGACAAAAAGCTTGAAGGACATCACTCCTCATAAAGCATGGTATGGAACAAAGCCAAGTATTCATCACTTAAAAATCTTTGGGAGTGTGGCTTATGCACATATTCCAGACACGATGAGGAGCAAGCTTGATGACAAATCGGAGAAGTGTATCTTCATTGGATACAATGAGAGGAGCAAAGCCTATAAGCTTTACAATTAGAAGACGAAGAAGATCATGATCAGCCGTGATGTTCAATTTGATGAAAATTGTTCATTCGATGATGAGAAGAATGATGCAGCAAATATTTCTATATTTGGTGTAGAAGAATTTGGTTCTCCATCATCAAGTATTCCATCTTCTCCTTCATCCCCATCTAGTGAAGACTCATCTCCAAGTTCTTCTCGAAGAAAGATGAGGAGTCTCCAAGAAATATATGACTCCACCGAATAAATTGATCATGGTGATGCTGTTTTCTTTGCTTTCTTTGCAGGTGAAGATCCAATCTCTTTTGATGATGCATCTAAAGAGGAGAAGTGGGTGCAAGCCATGAAAGAAGAGATAAAGGCTATTGAGAGGAATGATACATGGGAGCTCACAGATATTCCACCTCATAAGGAACCCATTGGTGTGAAATGGGTGTATAAAACAAAGATGAATCCAGATGGCTCCATCAATATGCTCAAAGCAAGGCTCGTAACAAAGGGGTACAAATAAAAAGAAGTGAAGATTATACCGAAGTATTTGCTCCAATGTCAAGCTTGACACCATTTGCTTGATTATCTCTCTTGTGGCACAAAATAGTTGGAAAATATTTCAAATGGACGTCAATTTGGCATTCTTGAATGGCGTTTTGAAGAGGAGGTGTATCTTGAACAACCTCAAGGTTTCATAAAGAAAAATGAAGAACAAAAAGTTTACAAGTTGAAGAAAGCTCTATATGGGTTGAAACAATCCCCAAGAGCTTGGTATAGCCGCATCAATTCTTATTTTGAGAAGAATGGTTAATGTCCTTATGCGCATGCTCTCTACATCAAAGAAGATTCACATGAAGGCTTCATGGTTGTAAGTCTTTATGTTGATGATCTCATTTTTACTGGAAATAATTTAGAAATGCTAAATGCCTTTAAGCTCTCTATGAAAAAAGAATTTGAGATGATAGATTTGGGGGAGCTACATCATTTTCTTGGCATTGAAGTTCTTCAATCCAAAAAAGGCATTTTTATTTCTCAAGAGAGTTATGTGAAGGAAATTCTGAAGAAGTTTAAGATGGAGAATGCAAATCTGGTGTCATCTCCATGCATTACAAGTTTGCAATTAAGCAAAGTTGGTGAAGGAAAGCTTGTTAATTCCACCATGTTCCGAAGCTTGATTGGAAACTTAATGTATTTAACTACTACAAGGCCATATATTATGTATGCAGTGAGTACGGTGAGTAGATTTAAACTCCACATAATCAAGAAGAGGATTCAAACAATAGATGGTAGGACGACACGTTTTCACAAGAACCAAGAACAGTTGAAACTAGTGCGGCAGACGCCTACGATGGCTTCAATGTACGTCGAGTCCGACATCGTCGGGAACGATATGGACACAGACCACTTGGTTCGGGCCAAATTGGGAGAGCGGTCATCACTGGGATGTGAAGTTTGCGTTGTTCGAATGTGAAAGCAACCAGTGGAAGGGAGGGTTCGTCGTAAAGGGGGTCATTATACATCCAGCAAGGGGCGACTCTACTTGATCAACAGCTTGACATAAATATCATGTGAGAGTGGTTCTTCGTTGGAAACTATTCAATATGTGCTCACTTAAGGAATTTGGATCCCTTGCTCAGTGGATAACAAAAGAATTTGATGAATTCGATCCCAGCATTTACTTGCCAAAAATTGAGAGAATATCATATTTAGAAAGCCATATCTCCCCAAATAGATTTTTATTGTGTTGGAAACATCTCCATTCTCATTGATATTTGATCATTTTATCTCGTTAATATACTCATTGCCTTGATTTACTTGTTGAAACTTAATATACCACTGCATGCTATGCAGGTGTAGCTGTGGTTTGTGCAATTCGTGGAGCACTTAATGATGGTCCATTTGCATGTCGTTGTATCCTAAACCCTTATTAGAACTAATTGTGGTGGGAATTATTCTAATTGGATTACAATGGTGGTTTGGGCTAATCGATATGTGCATGGTGATCCGCACAGTCTGATGTTAATTTGGTTATGATCATGAGATGAGAGTAAAAAATTAGAATTATGTTGCTTGATGCCACCACTTATTTATAATTGTGGTGTTGTTTTTTTTTATAATTTATTGTGGTTTAGTTAAGTGATCTCAGAATATTAAGAGGCAGCATCACGAAATTTCCTCGAACATTAGTAGAATTTGGAGGGGTGATAAGTATAATCCAATGGGGTTAGCTACTTTCTTTTTGGTAGCAAGGTCTAAACATGACAAACACAGTTACAAAGATAGTAGTAACCCACTGTTAGTTTTAGGCATGCATGGATGAACATGGGTTTAGAACAAACGGTGGGTTTGAAGTCTATAAGACCCAACCTAGAGGACTGTGGAACAACATTTTTCACTTGCTAGTGGCAAGTCTACATATATACATTCAAACATTAAAACATAGCAACACAATACATTAAACAATATTAGACACTCAAAACATACAAATATTCAGTCACTGAACTGATAAACATTCAAACATATTAAGATTGAGGCACCAGACATTATTGCTTTTAAATTGTTATACAAAAAACAAAACTTCTTCCATCTGCTCTTCCACTTGTAGCTATGCCTTTAGATTGAGGTTGAAGATATTCTTTTAGAGTCATACTGCATAATTTCTAATGAATGACAGATTAAAACACACAAAAGAAAAAAAATATGAACTCTTGTATTCGATGAATAAATCATAATTGGTTAAATCATTTTAAAATTATACAAACCCTAACCATGAATAAAAAACCTATAAAAATTGACACAAATTATAACTTCAAAAAAATTAATTATTTTCAAATATATATGTGAATACTAAACATAAATTAAGCATTAAATGAAAAACCTAAACATGAATCAAACCATGAAGATAGAATATATAACCCTATTAACACATAACTCACAATATAATATAAGTTCAAATGAAATAGAATATCTAACCCTATCAATGAACATATAATGTCAATCCATGAAAATGAGTATATTTACAATGTAAACTAAACACAGAATAAAAAAATTCATTGAATTACATGAACAAACACATAAACATGTCATACAAAAAAAAAAAAAACAGTCAATGTTTTACGAAAAGTTCAAATCCAAAAAAATTGAAAACCAACACATACACCTCCACAACCATTATAAAAAAAGGCACAAAAACTTATTTTTTCCATCAGTACATGTAATAAATCCAACCCCAACATAGCAATGACTCTATGAAAAACCAACCAAAATTACCAACAACTAGAACACCCAACAAGGATCGACAGATCGCATTGTTAACTGGTTTGACCCCACAATCCTCAGAAGAGACTCGATGGGTGTCTATGGCTCAGGCCCCGGCTCACCGCAACCACCACCCAACATGGTCTAACCCTTCTCAACAAGCTTGGACAGTGAAGTCAGTGATGTGATAGAGAGAATGATGGCGAGGGAGTGGACGTGCAACGACGTGGGAAAGGGCGGGTAGGGCTGTTGAGAGAGGGAGAGGGAGAGGGAGGGAGGGAGTGGATGACTAGGGTTTCACTACAACAAAACAGGGTTTTGGTGACAGACATTTTGAATAGCTGTCACCTAAAACTATTGTTAAGTGACTATCAAGAATGTATGTCACAATAAACATAGTTTTTGGTGACCATTATATTTGTTTGTCACAAAATTCTATTTTTTGACAGTTCCTTAAAATGTGTGTCACATACATAAATATCAATTATTGTGACACACATATTTAAAAACTCACAAATGGTATTTATTGGTAACAAACATATTTGGAATGTTACAATTTGTATTTATTAGGTGACACACACTAATGGAATGTCATAAAAAACAAATTCACAATATTAAATTTAAAAGCTATATTTAGTAACAATATAATCATATTGTAATTATAAATCTTATAAAATATATGAGAATCAAGAGAGGTAAAAAATCAGTATTTCTCCTAATTTACTACAATTCCTTTATTATGAGTGCTTCCTCATAAAACAAGAAAAAAAAAGGTTTGTCTCTTTGCAGTTTCACATATTTGCTGTTTTACATTAACCAAGCCACCATCAAAGATTGAAATAAATGTGATATTAAACCCCAACCATCTCCTATTCTCCTCTACAATTAAACCCCCACCATCTCCTATTCTCCTCTACGTCCTCGTCTCTGTCATCTCCTCTGTGTCCTCTAATCCCACACGAAAAAACGACAACCAGGTCCTCCTCTTCTCTTTTAATTCTTTTTTATTTGTGACTTGTTGCAACACCAATAAATTTATTTTTTATTTATTTTTATCCACAAATAGTTTTTATCGTCAAACATATCGTGTATTTGGGTTTATTCATAGAATATCAAATTATGCATTTGTGCATCATGGTATTATTTTTACTTCTTTCAATGAATTGTTATATCTTTTTTTATCATTAATAAGGTGAAAGAAACATGAATGACAAAGATAAACAAAATAATTTTTATGGGTATTAGGATTGATTTGGTTTTAATATGGAGATCAACTACCCTAGACATTTTATTTGAAGCAATTTTCAAGTAATTATATTGTATCTTATAGATTTTGGTTTTTTTTAGTTAAGTGTCTGAATATAATATTTATTCTAATTTGTAATTATTTCAGAAATTTACAAAAATATTTTAATGGATAAGAGTTGGATTCATTTTCCGAGATCCACTGAAAAATATATGGACGAAGTGAGAAATTCATTCAATATGCCTTCAAGAATAGTTCTAACAAGGGGACAACCTTATGTCCATGTATTAAACATGTTTGTAAAATTTGGGTAGATAAGACAACACTAGAAGAACATTTATTGTGGAATGGATTTAATAAGACTTATACACATTGGAATTATCATGGAGAAGGACTACATTGTTTTGCAGCAGTTGATAATAATAATGAGGCCGAGGAAATATATGAGGCAGATGACATCCAAAAGATGTTAAATGACTTAAATGAGATGTATCACGGCATGCATGAAATTCTACAAATGGCTGAGCCAATGGGGGAAGATGGAGGACCCGAAGATGGAACCCGATCATATTATATTAAGTCATTTGTTGCCCATCGATGTGACCAATTGGAAGAAAATGTCAAATACCAACAAAGAAGATGCATGGGAAAAAAAATTAAGGTACGTGTTAGTTGAATGATATTCTATTTAATAGATATTTGAATAATGTGATTATTTTATGTTTAATTATTTGAATAATATAGAACAAGTTCAATTGTCCTGAAGATGGCAAAGACTGGGTCATGAAGTCCGTCTCAGTTTGTTGGAAGAATTGGAAACATCGATTGTACAACAGATGAAGATTGAGTCCTCCCAAACAGATGATGGATCATCAAGTTCTTTTCCATCTAGGGAGGACACTCTTGCAAAGCATTCGGTGAAGACAAACGTGGTCGTGTGCGTGGTTTGGGATTAGGTCCAACACCAACTTCTCTCTGGGGAAAGAGATCAGGACTTGCATATGCCTCACAAATTGAACAACAAAATCAAGAATTGAGACAAAAGATGGAAGATTTGCATAAAGAATTTGATGATAAACTAAAATGGATGGAGCTGTTGTTAGAGGTAATATATATTTACATATTTATCTATTTAGAGGTACCATGATTCATATTTTTTTTATTTGTAATGTAATATTGGTAGTTATTGTTGATAGGCTCGAAATGGGGGGAGAGTAATTCTATTCGTTCTCCAAATGAAATTAATTCTTCTGTCGCTAGCCATCATGTTGAACTTTCTTCTGAGGTTCGTAATTTAACACTAATTAGTTTCTCATTTACTTCCTTTTATATGTGTATGATTTGTATTGATGAGTACATTATATTATACTTTTTATTATGTGCAAACTTTTTTATTATTTGTTATTGTTTATTAACTATCTAGGATGCACTAAGAATTGAAACGGCTGTATATACTTGCTTTGTAGGATGATGATGATTTTCCATTTCTTGACATCAATGATGGAGCAAATCTCAACAACACTAATCAAATAATAAATCCAATGAACAAAAAGACTAATACGGTTGACGAGGTAATGTAAAATGCTACAAGATTTACTAATTTTTATGTATACATGCAATAGGTATTTACTATTTTTTTTGTTTTTTATGACATGTATAATAGTTTGGAGTATTTCCTCTTAAGATTTTATCAATAAAAAAGAAATTATTGGCAAACGGGATGCTCCTTAGCGAACATCCAACCAAAATTGTTGGAGGAACACCATTGGGTGATGGATGGTGTGATGTAGTGGTCAAATCTCTATTATATTCTACAGGAAAATTGATGAGGCAACATGGAAAAATTAAAACATCAAGGATGCTATTGGACACCATATTGCATGGCCTCGAGCTTTTGTAATTGTGTAATAATTTTTTTATTTTCTTAATTAATTGATATTTCATTAATTAATTTTTTATAATCATTATTTTGTAGGTGGAGGTAATTGGACGAAAGTGAAAATGAACAGTGTTCTTCAAGGACATTGTTATTTTATTTTTGCACATTGGAACTCTTATAATAATGTAATCGAATATTGATTATAATGTAATGAATTGTTGGGATTCTCTTATCTATGAAAAGTTTTTATTATTTTTACTTTTTTAAATTATGATTGTACATGTTATGATTTTATTTTTTAAAATAATTACTTATAAATTATTATATCGAAATGTTTTATTATTGATATAGTAACTATGAATATTGGCTGTCATAGAAAATTTTGATTGTAATTATATATTCTATAATGACAATGATAATCTGTCGTTAAATGTCTACAAAAGTCAAAAGGTGACTAGCATTGACCACTGATCCATTACATATCGGATTATGGTGATAGAGTCGATCACCATATATTGCCTAAGGTGACAGTCTAGTTTCAACTGTCATTGAAACTTATGCACCGCCTGTTATTGAATGTTAGTCAATGATAACAAACATTTGTGTCTGTCACCTATTGTCAACCTATGGTGACAGGTGTGTCTGTCACCATATGCCACGTACGGTGACAGACGGGCTTTAACCGTCATGAAAAGCAATGGTGACTGATTCAGCCGCGACGCATGTTCGAACGTCACTGTAACTCTTTCATGACAGACAAAGGTTTTGGTGACAGTTTTCGTCTGTCATCAAAACCCTATTGTGTTGTAATGTTTTCTAATGTTTCAAAAGGGTTGGTGTGCAAAAAAATCCCAATACATCCTTAAAATACAGGGATGTTTAAAGAATATGATTAAATTCTTGTAGGTGTGAAAAAATAGGGTGTGCTTTGAAAGATGAGGGGTGCAATTAGAGGCACCCTTCCATTTTTTTCTTTTATCTAGTCGTAGATGGGACTTTTTTTTGTGATTTAAAGTAGTCATATAACCCAGTGTCCTTGCATGTCACAGACTCTCTGTGGAGACTTCACAAAGTCTCCGTGTAGGCTGGTAAATGAGCTGAGCAGCTCAGGCTCGGCTTGGTTAAAGCTCATTTAGGCTCGTTCGATTAGATAAACAAGCTAAGTTTGAACAAATTTTAAAGCTCAGTTTGTAAATGAGCCGGCCCGAACCAAACTGAGCCTAGACGAGCTCGTTTACTAGCCCACTAGTGTTAATGCAGCCCGACTGGTCTACCCGACTACCTAGCCCATTAAAACTCACGATCCTCAATCTCTAATTCTCAATCTCGACTCTCAATCTCTCATCAATGAAAACCCTAGCCGTCGTTGCAATGGAAAGTTGGAAACCTAGCCATCTTTGCAATTGAAACCCTGGCCGATCCCTCTCTCGAGAGTCGCGACAATCTCTCGATGTAATCTCTCAGCAATATCTCTCTCTCAGAAGCCGCTCTTTCTCATGTATGATTTATTTAAGGGATTTTGTTTTAAGTCCCCGTAAACTATATGATTTAGTGATCGATCCATCACTTCTCTATATTTTGGTTTTAGTCCCTACATTTAAATGATAATTTAGGAATAGATCCCTTCTTGGGAATAAAAAGCAACTAAATAATTTAGGAATATGTCCCTCTGTAGATACCCTAATTTTGACAGTCCAGAAAGACAGAAATACTGCAAGTATCACCCCAAAATATCCCACATTTGGACATCTAGTAGAGAACCAAAGTTCAGGAAACCGAAAACCCTAACCCGAGCCCTAACTAAAAACCCTAACCCTAGCCCTAACCTAAACCGGAAACCCTAACCCTAAACCTAAAACCAGAAAACCAGAAACCCAAAAACCCTAAGTACCTGGCAAGGGGCGGCTAGACCTAACTAACCGCCCCATACCAGGCGGCTAGTTAGCAGTAGCCGCCCCCTGGCCGACTTTGGACCAGTCCCCTGGATGGGACATAAAACAGTATTAAATGCTGATCATTGCGGCGGGTGATCTTTAGCCACTCTATCTTAGCCGGATCAACTCAAGTAACCGACCCAAGCCATCGCTTGTCAGAGATGGGACGTTTGGCAGGTCATGATAGGGGTGGCTACCAGAAAGTAGCCACCCCATCCTGGGCGGCTAGTTAGCACTAGCCGCCCTTCACCTGGTCTTGACAGAAGAACCAGAGAATTAATGAGGGGTCTAATCACACACACTATTAGTCAAGCCACTCTTTTACCCCCTGGATATTCCCCTGCCTCTTTTTTACTATAAATAGAGGAGGTCCCAAGCCTTCAATCATCATCCACAAATCAACATCCACAATCCAAAAGACACCAATACACAACCCACAATTCACATTTCCTTTCCCCACTAGAAATCCCAAGAGAGAGAGATAGAGAGAGAGCCCCCTTTTGTGAGAGAAATACCCATTTCCCTACATAAAATACCCTCTCATTCCACCCTCCAGAAACCCGGGCTAAACCTAGCTTAGCCTCTGCCTAAAACCAAATCCATTTCCTACCGAAATTCTGCCCAAACCAGACAAGGCTCCGGACGGCTAAACCCGTGTAGCCGCCCCTCACCAGACGGCTTGATCCCACTGGCCGCCCCCTATACACATCCCATTTGCACCCCCATGTCCCAAGACTCCTTTAGTCAAGCCCCGGAAGCAGAATAGGATTATCTGTTTTTCACCTCTGTGTACGGTATATCCGTGTCTCAGAGCGGAGACCCTACAAACTCCCCACGTAGGCGATCAAATCCAACCCGACCTTTTTCCTGCTTTTAGAAAAAGCAGGTGGCGATCACACAAACCCTGGAATCCTTTTGAGCCGCTATCGGGCGCGTCAACCAGGAATGGCACTCCTCACCCTTCCGAGAAGATGATCCGACTGAACCCGCCAGGGCACGCATCCGATCCGAATCCCCGAAGAACCCCCACACACGCACGCGCCCCCCGCGCACCGTCGGGATCCTTTCTGACAGCACTGACACCTCGGAGGCTTCCGACGATACCGACAAATCTGGCGATCACGGTGGGACCTCCCTCGTGAAAAATAACAAAATGTAATCCTCTTCTTTCCCCTTTTACAAGCTTGACTAGAATGATATCAACCCTCTAGGAAGGTTAGAGTTTCCCACCCCTCGAATCAGATCCTCCTCTACTTCGCATCACTGCATCATTTACTGCTTTGTAAGCCGCACACCGCTGCGCAATCCTTTACTGCTTTGTAAGCCGTACATAGCTGCGCAATCCTTTACTGCTTTGTAAGCCGCACACAGCTGCACAATCCTTTACTGCTTTGTAAGTCGCACACCGCTGCGCAATCCTTTACTGCTTTGTAAGCCGCACAACTGCTGCGCAATCCTTTACCTCTTTATTTACTGCTTTATATCTGCATTCATTCCCTTGAACCATTTCACACACGTCATGGAATCCCGCATAGAGGAGGAGATACTAGAGGAAAGAATCCACCAAGAGGGTCAGGCCACGCAATTCCTGACCCATCTAGAGGAAAAGATGGCCAGTCTAGGATACCAATCCATAGAGGACATGTTTCATGACCTCGCCGACTACCGCCAGGTCAAAACCCTAAGACAGGAGGCCCCTGTCGAAACCCCTAAGGCCGTACCCAAAACCCCGTTCACACCCAGTCACTCGGTCAACCCGAGCGTCTTTTCGTTCACCCCCCTTTCCCCGTTAATCCAATATTCCCAGCCGTTTCCACCCCAGGCCCTTACCAGGCCACCCCAAACTCGGGACCGCTAGGCAGCCCTCCCAGGGGAGAGACACTGGATGAAACCATCCGGAGAATCCTCTCCGAGACTGGTCCGTCAGCCCCCAAACACATGTCTCTACATAACCTGAGACAAATTCCGTCAGTCCACCTACTGGAGGGATTCAAAATCCCCAAATTCCGCTGGTATAACGGTCGTGGAGACCCAGACATTCATTTAACTGCCTTTTATCTAGACGCACACCTGTTTCTAGATAATCAACCTCTACTAGTCTTCCTCTTCCAGAAATCATTGGAAGGAGAAGCACTACAATGGTTCTCCACCCTCCCTGTAGATCACTTGTCGAATTTCTCAGCTGTAAGCGAGAAATTCTTGGGCTGCTATGGTTACCAGAGGATTAGAACCCCCTCTATTTCAGATTTAACCGTAGAGAGAATGAGGCCTAGGGAGGAATTCGAACAATACGTGTCTCGGTGGCGCACGCTTGTCCACCAAACCGGCCTGCAACTCACAGAATGTCAAGAAATTGACATGATGTTACAGAGCCTGAGTCCAGAGCTTCGTACGAGCCTTTTGTACGGAGACTGTACTACGTATCAGCTTCTAATTGACCGCCACAACAGGATTTCCCGTTGTGCGGCCCCAGTAGTCCAAACCCAGTCCCCACCTATCAGCCATAGGGTTGGACAACCGCCTCGTAAGGCACAAACCCCCATGGTAGAGGGGATTATTACACAAGTATCGACACTCTACTAGAACGGAGCATGAGTTCCTGATCAAGGAACGGCTCCGAGACAGTACACGTCCGGTTCATCCGGATATGTGCCGCCTCGGCCAATCAACCAAAGCTTCACTACTCGATCAGTACCCGTCCCCGTGCCGACACAATAAAACCCGGTAATCCAAAAATCCCAGGTCCAAAGCCCTGTAATCTCAAGACAAGGCTAGCCTAGGACCCCTTTTTATTCCAGATTCCTAAGAAGTCAGAACCTAAATCCTAGGCAGCCCACCCAAGATACTTATAATGAGGTCTCCCCTCCAACATCCTATGATCAGAGACGAATGGAAAGAGGGACTCTTACCCTCCCCTCCCGGAAACACTAACTAGGATTTTTAAGGTACTGATGGACACAAATAGTATCTCCCTCCCAGTTGCTAAACCTCCACTCCCCGGGGCCAGCAGACTGCATTACTGTCAATACCACCAACAACATGGTCATACCGTAGAACAATGCATTATTTTTTAGGATTTTATTTACGATTTAAATGATGACAGGTGCCTTGATTGGGCCATGATCAAAAGCCACTTAAACCAGGGCAATTCTCGAGCCTCCAAGCCACTTGGCATTTTTACTGACCCATTGCCAGGTCACAACCAAGCATCCACATCTGGAGCCCACATGGTAAACATGGTCAGAAGAGGGAGACAACCATTACCACAACCAAGCAATTCAAAAGACGTCCCTGACGACAGTCTGTCCGAAGAATCCGAGGAGAAAGAGTAGAACGAGCCCTTCCAGCTGAACCTCGACAATCATGACCTTGCCATACTCTATGGCGAAGAAGGAGATGCAGTTCTCGCCCTTCTTGCAGTCATCAACATCGAGTCCGACGAAAGCGGACTAGAAAACCCGGGAGGAGACGAAGAAGAAGAGCCATTTGAGGAGATCCCCGAAGGAGCTAGCGAAGGACCCGGAGGAGGGGAATGTACGTCGAATGATCTACATCCGGACGACAATGGGTCCTCCAACAGTACTGACACTGTCGACGGCCCCCGCCGCCCAATGACTATTTCGTTCATTGACCAAGACCTCTCGGATCCCAGACTGCAAGTCTACCCCATACACATCCGCGGACGACTTCAAATGTTGTGGCTAAACAACATCTTCGTGGATCCAGGGTCAGGAATGAACATAATGACGTGCTCCACCTACCAAAAGATACCCGGACTAGGCCGTCCTCCTGTCCAACCGGCCCACCATACTATTCAAGCTTTCAACCATACCGGGAAGACTCTCCGCGGCCCCGGAACAATCGAGCTGTCCGTCGGCTCTCTTATATGTGAAGTAGCCTGCTTCGTGGCCGACATCGACACAAGGTACCCATTGCTGTTAGGGCGACCATGGTTAGATAGCATCCAAGCTATCTGTTCCCCCCGGCACCAATGCCTTCGACTGCCCTTCTTGAGTCATATCCTGACAATCTGGGGAGAGGCGCGCCTCCAGTATGAAAATGAGAACAACTGGGTGATACATAATATGTTCACACTAGCCCAACTCGATTACCTTTGTCCCCCATGAAGTCGCAAAAGTCGGAGGACGCTCCGCACCCCTCGCGATCACTGCCATACTCGAAGGGAGGGAATTCCGGCACATTCTCATCGATGCGGGAGCAGAAACTAACGTTCTTACATATTCCGCCTACCAAAAGGTAGAAGGCCGGGGTCCCCGATTGGAGCCCTCGGACGAATACATTTATGCCTTCGACAGCACGCGCAGGAACGCTTGCGGACAGGTCACGCTCCCACTAAAGATCGGCCCAATCTCCTCCATCGTCAACTGCATGGTAATGAACATTCAATCACCCCACCCTCTGATTGTTGGGAGGACATGGCTCAACAGCATTGAAGCCGTCTCATCCACCCGACACCAATGTCTTCGCTTCCCGTACGCGGGAAAGTAGTGTCCATATGGGGAGAAGCACGCTTTAACGAGCACGGGCCCGGAATTGGAGCGTCTGTGCCATGCGCATCCGGCTAGAGGTGCTCGCATGTTGGCAGCCAGGCTCCACCGACGAAGAACTGCTCAGTCAAGGAAGGCCCTTGAAGAGACTCAGGGAAGAAGAGTTCGGGAATAGGGGACCCCCATCGGACATCAACCGGCCGACCAAGCGAAGCCGACTCGATGAAACAATACGAATCCAAGAACCAGGCATTGATCCCCCCGCGTAAGCTTTCATATCCTGTACGTATTTGTTTACAGCTTTTTCTAAAAATCAAAATCGAAAAATATTTGTTTATCAGCTTTCGCTTTCGTCACCCTATACATATTTGTTTACAGCTTTTTATAAAAATCAAAATCGAAAAAATATTTGTTTACCAGCTTTCGCTTTCATCACCCTATACATATTTGTTTACGGCTTTCCTAAAAATCTAAAATCAAACAAAAATATTTGTTTACCAGCTTTTCGCTTTTATCACCCTATACATGTTTATTTACATGCTTTCCAACAAGAAAAAAAAAGAAAGACAAAAAAAAATCCAAATCCAAAAATATATGCCAATCAGCTCTCATTCCCTAACCCTGAACATACCTTTTTCCAGCTTTATTTACATGTTTTTCATCAAAACAAAAAAGTTTTCTAACTGTCTTTACATGTTTTCTAAACCACGAAAATATTTTTACAAGCTTTCTTTACATACTTTCTAGACAACGAAAATATTTCACGAGCTTTCCTTACATGTTTATCAAAAACAGCGAAAATATTTACAAACTACATTTCCACACTCTTCTTCACGATGAAAATGTTTTCCAAATCTGCGCTTCTTCAAAACTAAATGTTTAACAAAACCATATTTCCATGATTTCCGCCAAAAACATTTTACAAACTGTCTTTCCATGCTTTCCTTCTAAAAACAAAATTGTTTTTCAAACTTTATCTCCATTCCTTTTTCAAAAGTATATCTATCCGCCAACGCAGGCCACTTTTTCAAAACCGTAAGTATGCATCTGTCTCCACACTTTCGAAAACATAAAATATCAAAAAAATATACCAAAAGAGCGAACTACTAGACGAGAAAAGATTAAGAGCGGCAGACCATGCCCAGGCCTACCAAAGAAGGGTGGCAAGGGCATTTGAAAAAAAGGTAATAAAAAGAAAATTTGAAATCGGGGAACTATTACTTAAGCAAATCATGCCATCAAGACTGCCTCACCCAAGAGGGAAGTTGCAACCCACATGGGAGGGACCTTATGTGATCACCCATGCCTATTCTGGGAATGCCTACCACTTGGTTTCAGGTTCGTGGAATGCACTTTATCTAAAGAAATTCCATGCATGAATAGCTTTCAATACTTGAGTATTATTATTCTTTCTTCCTGCGATTTCCAGCCTTTAGTACTTGATGATAGAACTATAAGACTCTCAAAGATAAACTCGTATCTATTTGAACACATCTCCGCCAAATCATGCCTCTTCATTCGCACACGTATAACTGGACGATCGATTTACCTGATGGAAGAGAAATTGCCTACCCCGTAGACTGGGACAATTTAAAACCCCCAAAGCAAAACCTCCCTTATTTCCGCCCCACTCGTATTAACCCTAAGTCAAAATGAGGAGTTACCTAGACCTGACATATGTCCCAAAACTGGCTCTGGCACTATACAAACACTTCTAGAGGGGAAGCGCGAAAAGAATCGGGGTGAGAGCCCCCCCGTCAAACCAAAAAAGAAGTAGGCAATGAGAGGCCAACAAAAAAAAAATAACACCCAAGTGAACGGGTAAAACTCTCTATTTTAGCAGGCTTTCACGCCTTTACGCACGGTATATGCTAGACAACGCCTATATCAGTACAGATCCAAACAACGGACTGTACTTTCCACCCAAAATAAAGAAGTGATAAAAAGAAGAAAGCCATAGGGACCTAGAAAGTAGGACATATGCTAGACTGGGACAATTATAAAATATTGCCCAAAAGGAAGATATTACAATTACCCCATTCCCCCCCCCCCCCCCTTTTTTTATTTTTGCAATGGGATTCAAAATTGGACTAGGTCTACCAAGAAAGGTGAAATTTCGACCAAAGGTAGATCATTTCCAGGTTTACAAATTACACACACTCACGTGAGTTCACTTAAAAGCTTGCCTATCCAAAGGAAGCTTATCTAACTTGACTCCTGGTACACTCATGGATTTTTCAGCATGTTTAGAATAATACGATCAAACATTTGAGAACCATGAACTTAGAAAAACCGGCACCTAAGGCCTATGCTTTTCAAATACAACCTTGGTTTGGATATAGGTGACCACAAGGGCTCCTCCACGGGGACTTGATGGTATCTTTTACTTCAGAAAGTCGAAAACGTTACCCACTCACGAAAAAGGCCATTGAAGAATTAAAATGCCCACTTATGCCACAATACTTACGCATAAGTTCGCATTTTCTTTTTCAAAGCATCTAGGCATTCGATTCTCTTGAAATATTAAAATTGACCCCCATACCAATGATAAGATTACCCCCACCTACATTCATTCTACGCCCTTCCGCACATGCTTGAGAGAAAATTATCCCACTTTCACACGCACTTAAAAGTTTTCCGCTCACGCACTTGGAATCCCTTCCTTGCATACTAAAGCATGGTTTCCCGCACTTTACTTTCTCGCATTATCTTTTCATTTACCTTAAAGATGGATTGTAGCCCTTGACAATTCAAGCAAGAAAGAGCTCGAAGTTAGTGCAGGGGAACAATCCGGACAGATTTAACACTTGGTCCATAGAAGAGATGCTTTTATAGGTCTCGAAGGTTAAGACGGTCACAAAGGCTTTCAGCAGCAGCAACAGGTAGGAGCAGCAGAACCAGACTGCCCCAGGCAGGGGACGACTAGACCCGACTAGCCGCCTCCCTTTGGACGGCTAGTTCACACTAGCCGCCCCAGTTCTTTGTTCCAGGTATGCATACCCCAAGCAGGGGGCGGCTAAACACAACTAGCCGCCCCTCTCTGGGCGGCTAGTTTACACTAGCCGTCCCCTACCTGCTACCCTGAAATCTGCTGTCAGTCCCATTTTTAATCAAGTCTTCAAGTCTCCAATACCTGTTAAGAACATTTCTTTCCAAAAATTGCATACACACATTTCATACGCATATACCTTCATAAAACCAAAATGAATACACCTCAAACAACGACCATATCTCAAAATCATATGTCCATCCATGAATCAAACCCATAAAGGCCAAGATTAATTTACACACACATACATGTTCATGAAAATTCAGCTAACTACACCAAACCATGCATACAAACGGGAAATTAAAAAATTGTCCCGCCGAGACCATAAACATAGATTGTTTTCTAAAAACCTAAGAGAGTGCATATAAGAGAGTCTTTATAAAAGAGTGAGGAAGAGACGGGTCCATCGAGAGCTCCAAAATTCTAAAGTCTTGAGCTATACTCCACCAGAATATCACCTGAGTCAAAACCAAAAGGAGAAAAGCATGAATTCCTCGCATATATACCATTCTTCTACCTAAAACCAAGACACAAAAAGGCTATACCTCGGCGTATCGTCATCCGCTGGAGGCTAAGTAGGAGGAACATCCTGGCTTGGCTGAGAAGGGAGCGATGGCTGAGGAGAGGACTGAACCTCTGGAGCATCAGGAGCGGCAGAAGTCTCTCGAACCGAAGACACAGCTCTCGCATATATCCCACAACTCCGAGACGCCGAAGGACGAGAAGCACGGCTGAAGGTGGCCCCAGTGGCCAAGGAAGCTGAGAGAGAATGTTCAGGCTCAAGCGGAAGAAGGTCAAGGTCCGCTTCGGTCATGGAGCCCCCTCCAACCAATTTCCCCCTCATAGTCGCCTCCCAGAGATGGACTTGCTGCATATCTCTGTCTCTCCTCTCCAATCTCTGTCGGAGGTGACTCTTTGTCCCTCTAGACCGATCCTTGACAGCCCTCAACCTCTCCTCCAACTCCCGTGCCCTCGCCTCTGATGCCCTGAGCGCCTCCCGATCCCTATCCCCGGCCGCCTGGAGAGAAAGAACCAAGTCCCCCATCAAACCTCCGGGAACACCCGCCGAAGCCTCCAACTCCGACACCCTCATCTGGAGGGAGTCCCTCTCACAGCCTAGAGTAATGAAACCCTCCTCTCTCGAAGCCATCATGGACCTCAGCCGGTTCGTCTCCTCCTCTGCTTGAGAAGCCCTACCCCTCGCCTGGCCCAACTCCATCCGTATGGCCGTCAATTCATTTCGGGCCGCATCTAGCTCCCTCATCAGCTCGAGCTGTTGCTCGAAAACCATGGAGGGAGGAGGGGCGGAAGAAGAAGAAGCGCCATCGGCCCTCGCTCTCGACAGAGCATCCACCTGAGCCTCGAGGACCCGGACCTGGTCCTGCAGGTGTCTCTGTTGCACCCGCAACGCCTCTATGTGCTTGGTCCGCGCTTGGAGGTGCTCATTGGCGGTCTTGAGCCTCTTCTCCGTCTCGTTCAACTCAACCTGCAAAAACAAATACCATTCAGAAAATATTTAAGCAAAAGAAAAAACAGAGAAGAAGAGAGGGATTTTCAGCTTACGTAAGCGTCCGGGATCTCCTCCGCCATCGTCCCGAGGATACCCGCATACTCCCAACGATACCAAGCTAGGTATTCATCACTCGAAGTCACCTCAGGACGACGCTCCACCAAGACACCTCGGCCCATCCATCCCGCCACATACGTAGCGTAATTCCTCGGGAGGTTCGTGTCCCGAGGAATCCCAGCCACCGGAATCGAGGGGCACCGCGGCAGAGGATCGGGCACCCACTGATGATAGCCAAGCTGGCGGACGACCCGGCTGCTCGCATGAAACACGACCTCGTTGAAGTAGATCAACCAGACGTCTCGCGCCAGAGCCTCGGGAACCTCCTCCGGATAAGGCCTCCACCTCATCTAAAAAAAATCAAAAGATAGGAAGATCGCTTAGTCAAAAGAAAACCAAATACAAGCCAAGGAAACTCGAAGAAAAACTTATACCTCATCCTCCGACAAGGTGCGGAAGACCTCCCGGAATTGGGCGAGGCGGTGCAAGCGGGAAGATCCCCGAGGTTCCCATCTCATGGCCCAAGGGAGGGCATGATCAAATGGTGCCAGAGTCGGGCGATCGATTGCGAAATGCTCGTACCCGAAGATCTAGCAAAGCAAGAGGGAAATTATCATGATCAAAGTGAGCTAAACCAAGAAAAAAACATTTACCACTTACACATACCTAAAGAAATGGCGCGAAGCCACCAAGATTCTTTCCCCCGGCCCTCTTGACTTTCTTCGAGAACTCCGCGAAGTGATGGGCGAGCATCGCCGCTCCCCAGGCATAGCGTCCCATGCCCTCCAGGTCCCTCATCAGCAAGAGAGAGTGAGAGGAAGCCTTATCGAAGGCCGTCGAAAAAAGGACCCGGCTGAAGAAGTAAACAAAGAACACCCTCAACTCCCTCCGTGCCCTCTGTGGGCACGCGGCCGCCTCTCTCGCCTCGATCATCGCCTGCCTCCTCTCGAAGCTAGCTGCAGCTTCGCCCTTCTGATGCTCCGTAAAAGAACCGAGGCTATACTGCCCCGAAAGCCTCCCCAAAGGAATCCGGTTCAGCGTCCGCTCCCGCTCCACGATCTCCCATTCCCCGATCAACTCTCGTAACAGCCCCCTATAATCCGCAAGGGTGGCCGCAATCACCGCTTCCCCCAAGACCGGAAGGCCGGTGATCCGATGGACGTCCTCAAGGGTCAGCATAACGGCGCCAGTAGGGAGGATGAACGCGCAACTCTCCGGGTCCCATCTCAACGCCAATGCCTCCACATATGGGCGATGGACGCAGAACGGCTCAATCTGAAAGAAGGAACGGAAGCCCGCTCCGTCCACTAAACTCCTCTCCTCCTGCCCCAAGGCATCATACCACCGCTTCGTCCCATGCCAAAGGGCCAGGATGCGATTCGGCCGCTACAAAACAATCGAAAATGGGTTAGTCCAAAGCGATCGAGAGGTAAGGATCCAAGTCTAAACGAACTCATTTTCTAGAAACCATGCTTAGCACAATAAAACTCCTACACATTAAAATCCAAAAGAACAAAAAAGGGCATGAAATATGAGACTTCATATGAAAATTTACCCTCCTTTATTTGCAAAACATACCTATAAGATCACATGCTTTACCCTCTTATCCCACCGTGGTCATTACTCGTATGTTTCATTTTCAAAATACCGCTTATCATGCTTATATATACTTTCCACGAACTAAGCATATGAAGGAACTTAGACCCATAAACATGCATGCATATACTCCCTCTTACTCCACCATGGTCAAATACACATAAAAACATACTTTAAAGATTACATATAAAACCATCACATACAAGCATACCAAGCCATTCCCTTTCCTTTCCTTTATATGCATACAACGAACATGGATGCATGTATGAAGAATTATCTCCTTTTCTTTCTACAACCCGTACCCGTTCGCATGCTTACTATCCCACCGTGATTAACTTATACACAAGCATGCCTATTTAAAACACACATATACGAGTATAATACACATATACAACCTGTTCATACCACCAAAACACATGCATATACACAAAAAAGGCTAAGACTAAAAGTTTAGGAACATATCACTGCCCGTGTGGACCCAGGAGCGTCCACCTCGGCCTCGTCGGGGTCGTCCACCCTTTCGTCATCCCCCTCCTCTTCATCCTCCTCAAACACGGCCTCCTCGGCCTCAGCCTCAATGCCCACACCGGCCTCTGCAGCCCCGGTGCCCGTACCCTCGGCCTCACCCCTAACCTCTCCTGTCCCCTCCACTCTCCCCGCGCCGGAGATAAACTCCACAAAAGCCCCCATAGCCCTACTTTCCTCCTCCTCAGCCCTGTCCTCTGTGGCCTCCTTGTCCAACATCCCAACAAGGGCATCCAACGACGCCCTCACATCTTCACTAACCCCCTCGGCCCCTACTCCCCCGGTTGCACCCTCAAACGATCCCCCGACCCCTAAAACCACCTCCTCGACCACCGTCGGTCGCTCCCCACGTCTCCTTTTGCGTGTATACCCTATCATACTACTCCCAACCTCCGGGGCAGCCCCCAAAGGCAAATCCCCAACCTCACCCGCGCCGATAACCACCGGCGGCACCTCCATCACACTCATAGCCTCCCCCACGACCTTGACCTCCGGCCTATCGCTCTCCGACGATGAAGAGCTCGGGCTATGCTCTCCACGAGCCACCCGTGGTCGTTTCCCCCTCGAAGCAATCGCCTTCGACCTTGTCATCTTCCTCGGATTGAAAAGAAAAGGAGAACCCAAAACTAGGGTTTTCAAATCAAGAGAGGAGGACGGATCTAGGTCGAAATGGAGAACGAAAAGGCAAAAGGAATCAAAGTTTTCGGTTTAAAATGAATAAGAAGAAGAGAGGAGGGAAGAGTAACCGTTTTGAAACGTATGGAGAGAGAGAGAGAGAGGGTCCCTTTTCGGTTATAAGGGACCCAGTCAGGAGGCGGCTACTCACGAGTAGTCGCCCCCTCTCGGGCGGCTACTCACGAGTAGTTGCCCCCTCTCGGGCGGCTAGTTACAACTAGCCGCCCCTCCCAGTTTCTCTGTTGTCATTTAAAAACCCCTTTCCAACCTTTTCTCAGCCCTAAATTTCAAGGTTTTCCATACCAAACAGCCATGTATTGGCTTATTTCCAGACACTACTTGATCAAACATGACTTTCTTGAAGTTTTGCCACACTTTCAGTACCGTTCAAATTCAAATATCTTCAGTTCTGGTTCTTTTCCAGAGTTTTTATCTTTCGGATGATCCAATTCACCAAATCAACATTTACTTGCTTTCTGTCGGTGATATCCCCTCCTTGCTGAGTTTTTCCAAGCACGGGAACTGTAGGCACGAGGAAACTGATGCTGGGCTGCTCCGCGCACGATAGCTAAGAACCCCGATCGTGGGTTGGATCACTCACCATTTACTTTTCCCCACCTTCCACCTGGATCATCCTTTCGGCTAAAAATTCTAAGTCTAGACCTAGCCTCTGATAGTCTAAATCAACTCCCCGAATAGTACTATTCGTGTTGGCATAACTTCTTCAAGGTCGGGCCGGCCAAAATAGGGGTCTCTTTCCTTATCATCGGTCGAAGTCTTTCCTGCTTCGCACAAAGACTCCGTCCGATGAGGGACAATTGTAGATACCCCAATTTTGACCATCCAGAAAGACAGAAATACTTCAAGTAACACCCCAAAGTATCCCACATTTGGACATCTAGTAGAGAACCGAAGTTCAGGAAACCGGAAACCCTAACCCGAGCCCTAACCAGAAATCCTAACCCTAGCCCTAACCTAAACCGGAAACCCTAACCCTAGCCCTAAACCTAAAACCAGAAAACCAGAAACCCAAAAACCCTAAGTCCCTGGCAAGGGACGGCTAGACCTAACTAACCGCCCCATACTAGGCGGCTTGTGCTAACTAGCCGCCCCCCTGGCCGACTTTGGACCAGTTCCCTGGATGAGACATAAAGCAGTATTAAATGCTGATCATTGCGGCGGGTGATGATCTTTAGCTGCCCTATCTTAGCCGGATTAACCCAAGTAACCGACCCAAGCCACCGCTTGTCAGAGATGGGACGTTTGGCAGGTCATGATAGGGGTGGCTACCAGGAAGTAGCCGCCCCATCCTTGGCAGCTAGTTAGAAGTAGCCGCCCTTCACCTGGTCCTGACAGAAGAACCAGAGAATTAATGTGGGGTCTAACCACACACACTATTAGTCAAGCCACTCTTTTACCCTCTGGATATTCCCCTGCCTCTTTTTTACTATAAATAGAGGAGGTCCCAAGCCTTCAATCATCATTCACAAATCAACATCCACAATCCAAAAGACACCAATACACAACCCACAATTCACATTCCCTTTCCCCACTAGAAATCCCGAGAGAGAGAGAGAGAGAGAGAGAGAGAGAGAGAGAGAGAGAGAGAGAGCCCTTTTGTGAGAGATATACCCATTTCCCTACATAAAATACCCTCTCATTTCACCCTCCAGAAACCCGGCTAAACCTAGCTTAGCCTCTGTCCAAAACCAAACCCATGTCCTACCGAAGTTCTGCCCATACCAAACAGGCCCCGAACGGCTAAACCTTAGTAGCCGCCCCTCACCAGACGGCTTGATCCCACTAGCCGCCCCCTATACATATCCCATTTACACCCCCATGTCCCAAGACTCCTTTAGTCAAGCCCCAGAAGCAGAATAGGATTATCTGTTTTTCACCTCTGTGTACGGTATATCCGTGTCTCAGAGCGGAGACCCCACAAACTCCCCACGTAGGCAATCAAATCCAACCCGACCTTTTTCCTGCTTTTAGAAAAAGCAGGTGGCGATCACACAAACCCTGGAATCCTTTTGAGCCGCTATCGGGCGCCTCAACCAGGAACGACACCCCTCACCCTTCCGAGAAGACGATCCGACAGAGCCCGCCAGGGCACGCATCCGATCTGAATCCCCGAAGAACCCCACACACGCACGCGCCCCCGCGCACCGCCGGGATCCTTTCTGATAACACCGACACCTCGGAGGCTTCCGACGATACCGACACCTCCAAGGGAATCAAACTTAAATTATCATTTTAATGTACGGAATAAAGCCAAAATATGAAGAAGTGAGGGATCGATCGCCAAATCCTATAGTTTACGAGGACTTAAAACTAAATATCCCTTTATTTAACTGCAATTCCTCACCGATCTAGTCGCCGCGTTGTTATTCTTGTGTTTAAAGTCATCCTTGCGTTTTCTCTCTTTCAGTTCTCTCACTTTCAGAAGACTCACAGATCGACAAATCCTCGGCTATTTTTCTTCGGTTTCGAATCTGAATCTCTTCTCCTGGGGCTTCCGATTTTCTCGGTTTGTTATTTATCCCATTTTTTAAAAATTTTTTCCGTTGATTTGGTTTCCAAATCCGTTGATGTAATCAAACAAGATTGGTGTAACGCCCCGCATTTACCTAACCGCTTATCGGACGGTAAATGGGTCACTACTAAACTTAATCCAAACACAAGACCAAAATTTATACTTTTTTTTTAAACAATACTAATATGATAAAAACTAAAAGTGATAAAATATGAAAACAATATCCAAAAGTTATAAACCACTAACGGTCTTACAGAATATCAGAGTTTGACATAAATAAAATACTAGGATGAAAAGACACACTAAATCACCCCTGTGGGAGCCATCTAAACTAAAATAGATCCAAATAGTCGGCTGCGACTATTATTTATTCTCCAAACATTGCTACCTCAAGATCCTTGGAGTGTATGAAAGGTTCAAACTTTGTCTTGGTCCCCAGAAGATGAGCTACCTGGCTATAAAACAACCAGCCATTTGGAATAGGGTGAGTGTTTAACTCAGTGAATAGACTCACAGAAATATTACTCCATATGACAGTTATACATATAAAAATAAAGTTATGCTGAAAATGAGGATTTTCTTTAATAAATAAATTTAAAATCATGAACACAAAAATATTTTTATGCAATCACGTGGGCCCAAATCCTTGGCCCACGTTATAAAAATCATGCAGCTTAAATGGTATGATTGGGTAGGATTCTCAATCGAAAGAATCGTTCCCCCACAACAGGTGTGCAAAGCTCCAAGCGACTAAATCGCTCAAAAAGCTCCCTCGAGGAGACGTCGAATCTAGAAGACGCTGATGGGTCACCGCTGCCATCACTACGAGAACACTAGCACATGATGCCCCGGTTGATGCAGATTCCAAACAAAGGATTCCTCCGCAGCAAGGAATGCTTTACCACACCCCTCACCGATCTTGGGACTCTTCGAGTCCTAGACCTTCCTCCCCAAAGGTGAAATACAACGGGGGGATTATTCCTGAAATATGCTATGATGTAAATCTTAATAAAAAAATATCCTAGGACTAGGTTTGTCTCCACTAGTTCTAAATTTTTCTAAAAATCTCAAAAAATGATAATCTTAAATCCAAATATTATTTCCAAAAATATAAGCATAAAAATGTATTATAATAAGTCTTGAAACATGGATAACACAATTTATGCTATTTTAAATGACATGATGAAGGAATTAAATCATGCGACTTTATTCAATAAATGATGCAATTTTGAACAATATGTATAATAACGCAATCATGCATAGTCATCGTAATAATATAAATGTATGAATAATATATAATATCGCTAAAAAGGATTAATCTAAATCAACATGTAACAACCAAGAATATATAGCTATAGAATAAAAATCCATATGAATAGATCAGGAAATCTACTCACCTCAAATGGACCCTAGGTCCGGAGAGCGAAACTCGCAATTAGAACCTAAATATATCATATAAATTGATTAATTAAAAATTATAATTTAAGCCTAAGCCCAAGACCTAGTTACCTATCTAATATTAATAGGTATAGATTTTTATTCCCAACAATCTAAACCTATCTCATATATAATACAACCCAAAAAGATGATCTAAACTTATTTACTATATAACCAGACACTACAGAACAAAAATCAGAAAAGACAAAACAGAAAAAAACAATGCAGAAAAGACAAAACAGAAAAGACAAAGCAGAAAAGACAACACAGAAAAGACAAAAATCCAGAAAACTAAAAATAATAATAAAATACCAAAAATTCGTAAAATTATTTGAAAAACACATTTTTTTCTTTTATAAAAAAATAAAATATTACTTTGCAAAAATTGAAAATAAATAAAACTTAACATATATTTGTATAGGTCATAACTCTTGTATAAATAAATAAAAAACTTATATTTTAATAATCTAAACATAGATCTAATCTTTAAAATAAATAATAAATCAAAACCCTAAGTTTATGAAGATTCAAAAATTAAAATACCTAACATGCATAGATCTAATAATAATAAATAGTAGATCAAAACCCTAGTTTTAATAAAACATAAGAATCAAACAACATGAATATATATATATATATATATATATATATATATATATATATATATATATATATATATATATATATATATATATATATATATCAAAACTCTAACTTGATCAAAAACTCAAAATCCCATAAATAAAATATGTTTAATCTTAAAAAAATAAATCAAAACCCAAATTTTATTTTTAAAATAAAAATAAAAATAAAAACTTAATAACCTAAACATAATTCCAATATCACTAATAATTAATAATAATCTAGAAGAAATAAAAAAAAAAAAAAAAGAAGAATACCTCTCTCTCTCTCTATCTGCCGAATAGGTACACAGCCGCACACCCTAATTTTTCTTTTTTTTTTCTTACACCCCAACATATATATAGACATGAGAACCCTAATTAAACACTGTTCACGTGTAAATAATCCATCCATGCATATGGGCCATCATTGGTTCCCTAATAAGGCCCATCATAGCTTAAACAAACCCATGCCCATTCACACACACCCACCTAATAATTTTTATCTAATCTAATATCCTAAGTATAAAAAAAAACAAATAATTAAATATTGAAATTTGATTGAAATGCAATTATGTATGCCATGAATAATTAATTTTTTTATATAAATAAATAAATAAAATAAAATTTTAATTAAAAAAATGCAATCGTCACATTCTCTCCCCCTTAAGGAATTTAGTCCTCTAAATTCAGAAAATACCTGGGGCAGAGAAAAGATCAGGATAAGCAGAACGTATGTCCTCTTCGCGTTCCCACGTAGACTCAGCCCCAGAATGGTGTTGTCACCGCACTTTAACCATTGGTATAGTACGGTTGCGCAGTACATGCTCCATGCGATCCAAAATCTCGACGGGTCGCTCGATTAGAGTAAGATCATCCTCCAACCGCAACGGCCCATACTCAATGACATGAGAGGGATCACGAATATAACGTCTCAGCTGAGATACGTGAAACACGTCATAGACTTGTGATAATTGCGGAGGTAACGCCAATCGATAGGCTACCTCACCAACTTCAAGAATACATGATCGCCAACTTCAAACTACCTATAAATCTAGGACTAAGCTTTCCTCGAATGCCGAACCGCGAGACACCTCTGATAGGAGAGACCTTCAAGAATACATGATCGCCAACTTCAAACTGAAGAGGTTTTCGACGCTGATCGGCGTAGCTTTTCTGTCGATTTTGGGCTGCTCGAATGCGGTCGCGAATCAAGTTAACCCTCTCGGATGTATCTCGAACAATATCAGGACCCAAAAGTTGACGTTCTCCAACCTCGTCCCAACACAATGGTGACCTACAACTGCGACCATACAGTGCCTCGTATGGCGCCATCTGAATGCTTGCTTGATAGCTATTGTTGTAAGCGAACTCCACCAATGGAAGATGATCCTCCCAACTACCACCCGAGTCGATTATGCAAGCTCGAAGCATGTCTTCGAGAATTTGAATGGTGCGCTCAGACTGACCATCAGTCTGAGGATGAAAAGCTGTACTGAAGTCTAATCTTGTTCCAAGAGCTTCATGCAGACTGCGCCAAAAACGCGATGTAAAGCGTGTATCCCGATCAGATACGATACTAACCGGAACACCATGAAGACGAATAATCTCCTGAACAAACAATCGTGCTAACACCTCAGGTGAATCTCTCACCTTTATAGCGAGAAAATGAGCGGACTTGGTCAAGCGATCCACTATGACCCAAATAGCATCACGACCCAATCGAGTTTTGGGTAAACCCGTGACAAAGTCCATAGTGATGTGTTCCCACTTCCATTGAGGAATGGAAAGGGACTGCAATTCTCCAGAGGGCCTTTGATGCTCTGCCTTGACGCGCTGACAGGTAAGACACTGAGCTACGAACTGAGCTATATCCTTTTTCATGCCAATCCACCAATAGTTCCTGCAAAGATCATGATACATCTTTGTTCCTCCAGGGTGAAGAGTATATCGCGATCGATGAGCCTCAGAGAGAATTTGGTGGCGCAATTCCTTCACTGCAGGGACACATATACGACCACGAAAGCATAGAACTTCATCTTCACGGATCTGAAAGTCAGGATGCTCTCCACGAGCGACAGCCTCCATTTCTGCTATAAGATTAGGGTCATTCTTTTGCGCCACGCGGATTTCATCGATTAACATAGGCTCAACCACAAGTCGTGCAAGGAAATGTCCCTCACGAGTCTCCCATACACGAACCAAACTAGCAGCCTCTTCCAAGAGCTTCTGGTTGTGCACCCTGATGTGAGCGACCATAGGTGAAGGTCGTCGGCTAAGAGCATCTGCAACAACATTCGCTTTCCCTGGATGATAGAGGATTTGACAATCATAGTCTTTCAAGAACTCGGTCCAACGACGCTGACGATTGTTCAATTCTGGCTGTGACTTCAAATATGTCAAACTTTTGTGGTCCGTGAAAATCTCAAATTGTTCCCCATACAGGTAGTGACGCCATATTTTTAGCGCAAAAATGACAGCCGCAAGTTCCAAATCATGAGTGGGGTAATTTAGCTCATGGGGCTTCAACTGTCTAGACCCATACGCCACTACATGTCCACGTTGCATGAGAACACAACCAAGACCATGGTGGGATGCATCACAATATACTGAAAAACCACCACCACCAGAAGGAAGGGTTAAGACTGGTGCACACGTCAGACGTCCCTTAAGCTCCTGAAAGCTTTGCTCACAAGCCTCAGACCATTCAAAGTTAACTCCCTTCTTTGTTAGACGGGTTAGAGGAACTGCAATCTTGGAGAATCCTTCAACGAACCTCCGATAATAACCCGCTAGCCCAAGGAAACTTCGAACTTCAGTTGGATTAGATGGCCGCTTCCAATCCAACACTGCGCTAACCTTCGCTGGATCAACAGAAATACCCTCGCCTGAAATGACATGCCCAAGAAACACCACGCTCTTTAACCAGAATTCACACTTGCTGAATTTTGCATATAATTGGTGCTTCTTTAGGACGGTCAGGACTGCTCGAAGGTGTTCTGCATGCTCCTCCTCGCTCTTCGAATAGATGAGAATGTCATCTATGAAAACCACCACAAATAGGTCAAGGAAAGGCTTGAAGACACGATTCATCATGTCCATGAAAGCCGCAGGTGCATTTGTCAATCCGAATGGCATCACTAAAAATTCATAGTGACCATAGCGAGTACGAAATGCTGTTTTCTCAATATCACCTTCCTTGATCTTTAATTGATAATAGCCCGAACGCAGATCAATCTTTGAAAATACTGAGGCTCCCTGAAGTTGGTCGAAAAGATCATCAATACGAGGAAGAGGGTATCGATTCTTGATAGTCCTCTGGTTCAACGTCCTGTAATCAATACAAAGCCTCAAGGTACCGTCCTTCTTCTTAACAAATAAGACCGGCGCTCCCCAGGGTGAGACACTGGGACGAGCGAACCCTTGTCTAGAAGTTCTTGAAGCTGCTCTTTCAACACCTTTAGCTCAGCAGGGGCCATCCGATATGGAGCTTTAGAAATCGGCTCAGTATCGGGAACAAGATCGATAGAAAACTCTATGTCACGATCAGGGGGAGTCCGGGCAACTCATCTGGAAATACCTCAGGAAATTCAGAAACAATGGAGTGTCACTGACTGAGGCCTTCAAGTCCGTAATAGCATTTACAATAACTGTTAGATATCCCTCGCACCCTTTATCTAGCAATCTTTGAGCATGAAGAGAAGAGACGAATCCGATTGGATATGACCCACCAAAACCCTCGAAGTGGAATGATTGTCGGCCAGGAATACGGAAGGTCACAACCTTAGAAAAACAATCAACACTTGCATGGAAAGCTGACAACCAATCCATGCCAAGAATAACATCGAAGCCGAGAATATCAAGAAGAAAGAGATTAGCAGGCATTTCATGCCCATTAATTTGAACTATGCAAGAAGGGAAGCAAATCTTGGTGACAACTTGTTCACCGACAGCAGTGGTCACATGAAGTGAAGACATAGAGATATTAGGCTCCCTTGCCAGGAGTTTGGAAAATTTTGATGATGTGAATGAATGTGTGGAACCGCAATAAAAAAGAACATGTGCTGAATGACCAGAAATAGAAACAATACCTCTGACAGGATCTCCAGTGGCCTGAGCATCACTTGGTGTAAGTGCCGCCACTCGTGCTCGAACAAGCCGCGTAGAGCTTCCTTGAGCTTGAGATCGATCCTGGCCTCCTTTGTTATTAAGTTTGGGACAAAAAGTCTTTATGTGGCCTTGTTCCTTGCAGTAAAAACAAGTCCTCATATCTGGTCCACGAGTCTGGTTTGGTGCTGCATAAGGTGCTGGAGGAAGTGTCTTCAAAGGTACGGCAGTAGTAGGAGGTCGCTGATTCGCTCTCTTTGCAGGGGTAGAGTATTGTTGATCCTGACGACGTTTAACTCGAGCATCACGAGCTTGTGCTGCCTCTGCGCACCCACGCTCAGCTGTGCGCGCGCTCTCCACCAAGTCGAAGAAATTGTCTAACCTCAAAACTTCAACTCGGCCCTTGATTTGCCCCCTCAAACCGCCCTCAAATAAGCGACAACGTTCACCTTCGTCTTCAACAAGATGCGGAGCAAAACGAGACAGTGCAACGAATTGAGCCTCATACTGGTCGACAGTCATACTATTCTGCTTCAGATTGGTGAACTCGCTGATCTTCGCTCTTCGTGCAGATGGAGGAAAGTAACGTTTGTAGAAGAGCTCCACGAATCGATCCCAGGATAGAGTATCATGCTCTGCTTTAAGACCCCTCCTGGTAGTCTTCCACCACTGCTCCGCTTCATCACGGAGTTGGAAAGATGCCAACTTGATTCTTTGACGATCTGGACAATCCATCACATCAAATCTCTTTTCCATTTCTGCAATCCAAGCCTCCGATTCTTTGGAATCACCCATGCCAGTGAACGCAGTTGGACGCGTCCTCTGGAATCGAGTAAGCCAATCCTCATTAGCATTTAACACAGGGGCAGGAGCCTGAGGATGAGCAATGTCTGCTTGAGGAGCGTGAGGGGCATGAGGTTCATCGGGAACACCAGCCGGAGGATCTTGGGCAACAGGTGGTGGATCATTCTCGACAACCTCAGGTGGTGGAGCTTGGTGCAACTGTTGCTGAATCGCATTCATTTGTTGGGCTTGTTGTTGCATTTGTGCCTGAATAGCTGCGTACATTCCAGTCAATTGTTGAAGCGACTGATGTACAAGGGCCATAGCAGGATCCAGTACTGGGGGATCAGCTACTGGAGGATTGAGCTCCTCAGGTTCAGCTGTTGGAAGGCGAGGTGCACCAGACACTGGAACATTACGTTTTCGTGCCATAGAAAATCCTGAGCGGAATAACAAACGTTAATCTTAATGACACCTATTTTACCCTAGACTCAAACCCTAACCTAGGCTCCGACAGGACGTGGCTCTGATACCATCTGTAACGCCCCGCATTTACCTAACCGCTTATCGGACGGTAAATGGGTCGCTACTAAACTTAATCCAAACACAAGACCAAAATTTGTACTTTTTTTTTAAACAATACTAATATGATAAAAACTGAAAGTGATAAAACATGAAAACAATATCCAAAAGTTATAAACCACTAACGGTCTTACAGAATATCAGAGTCTGACATAAATAAAATACTAGGATGAAAAGACACACTAAATCACCCCTGTGGGAGCCATCTAAACTAAAATAGATCCAAATAGTCGGCTGCGACTATTATTTATTCTCCAAACATTGCTACCTCAAGATCCTTGGAGTGTATGAAAGGTTCAAACTTTGCCTTGGTCCCCAGAAGATGAGCTACCTGGTTATAAAACAACCAGCCATTTGGAATAGGGTGAGTGTTTAACTCAGTGAATAGACTCACAGAAATATTACTCCATATGACAGTTATACATATAAAAATAAAGTTATGCTGAAAATGAGGATTTCCTTTAATAAATAAATTTAAAATCATGAACACAAAAATATTTTTATGCAATCACGTGGGCCCAAATCCTTGGCCCACGTTATAAAAATCATGCAGCTTAAATGGTATGATTGGGTAGGATTCTCAATCGAAAGAATCGTTCCCCCATAACAGGTGTGCAAAGCCCCAAGCGACTAAATCGCTCAAAAAGCTCCCTCGAGGAGACGTCGAATCTAGAAGACGCTGATGGGTCGCCGCTGCCATCACTACGAGAACACCAGCACAGGATGCCCCGGTTGCTGCAGATTCCAAACAAAGGAATCCGCCGCTGCAAGGAATGCTTTACCACACCCCTCACCGATCTTGGGACTCTTCGAGTCCTAGACCTTCCTCCCCAAAGGCGAAATACAACGGGGGGATTATTCCTGAAATATGCTATGATGTACATCTTAATAAAAAAATATCCTAGGACTAGGTTTGTCTCCACTAGTCCTAAATTTTTCTAAAAATCTCAAAAATGATAATCTTAAATCCAAATATTATTTCCAAAAATATAAGCATAAAAATGTATTATAATAAGTCTTGAAACATGGATAGCACAATTCATGCTATTTTAAATGACATGATGAAGGAATTAAATCATGCGACTTTATTCAATAAATGATGCAATTTTGAACAATATGTATAATAACGCAATCATGCATAGTCATCGTAATAATATAAATGTATGAATAATATATAATATCGCTAAAAAGGATTAATCTAAATCAATATGTAACAATCAAGAATATATAGCTATAGAATAAAAATCCATATGAATAGATCAGGAAATCTACTCACCTCAAATGGACCCTAGGTCCGGAGAGCGAAACTCGCAATTAGAACCTAAATAAATCTTATAAATGATTAATTAAAAATTATAATTTAAGCCTAAGCCCAAGACCTAATTACCTATCTAATATTAATAGGTATAAATTTTTATTCCCAACAATCTAAACCTATCTCATATATAATACAACCCAAAAAGATGATCTAAACTTATTTACTATATAACCAGACACTACAGGACAAAAATCAGAAAAGACAAAACAGAAAAAAACAAAGCAGAAAAGATAAAACAGAAAAGATAAAGCAGAAAAGACAACACAGAAAATACAAAATCCATAAAACTAAAAATAATAATAAAATACCAAAAATTCGTAAAATTATTTGAAAAACACATTTTTTTCTTTTATAAAAAAATAAAATATTACTTTGCAAAAATTGAAAATAAATAAAACTTAACATATATTTGTATAGGTCATAACTCTTGTATAAATAAATAAAAAACTTATATTTTAATAATCTAAACATAGATCTAATCTTTAAAATAAATAATAAATCAAAACCCTAAGTTTATGAAGATTCAAAATTAAAATACCTAACATGCATAGATCTAATAATAATAAATAGTAGATCAAAACCCTAGTTTTATAAAACATAAGAATCAAACAACATGAATATATATATATATATATCAAAACTCTAACTTGATCCAAAAACTCAAAATCCCATAAAATAAAATATGTTTAATCTTAAAAAAAATAAATCAAAACCCAAATTTTTTTTTTAAAATAAAAATAAAAATAAAAACTTAATAACCTAAACATAATTCCAATATCACTAATAATTAACAATAATCTAGAAGAAATAAAAAAATAAAAAAAATAAGAAGAATACCTCTCTCTCTCTCTCTCTCTCTCTATCTGCCGAATAGGTACACAGCGCACACCCTAATTTTTCTTTTTTTTTCTTTCACCCCAACATATATATAGACATGAGAACTCTAATTAAACACTGTTCACGTGTAAATAATCCATCTATGCATATGGGCCATCATTGGTTCCCTAATAAGGCCCATCATAGCTTAAACAAACCCATGCCCATTCACACACACCCACCTAATAATTTTTATCTAATCTAATATCCTAAGTATAAAAAAAAACAAATAATTAAATATTGAAATTTGATTGAAATGCAATTATGTATGCCATGAATAATTAATTTTTTTTTATATAAATAAATAAATAAAATAAAATTTTAATTAAAAAAATGCAATCGCCACAATTGGTTTATGAAAGTTAGGGTTTTTTTAAAGAATATCTCAATGTGATTTTATTTGTTTTTCTCAAAAATGGGTTCTTTATTTTTTGTTCAAATTCGTGTATTTTAAATCCAAATTTTTTTTACTGATTTTATTAGATCTCTGTATTGCTGATAGTGGTGGTGATGACTATTTGGATTTTGTAGGTTTGGGTTTTGGAGATTTTTTTGTTATTTCAGTGATTGGAGTAAGTAAAGTCAAGAAGTTCATTCAAGGTGTTAATGGATTCATGAAGTTAATTTTTCACTTATCAAGGAAGATCAATACATGATATTTGTGGCATGGTGAATTCTATATATAGATGCTTATTGAACAAATTGACATGTCAAAGAATATCATCGTATATATGCAATAGGTGCTTGTTTGTCTTTCAGGCTCTGAGCACACACACAAATTAGTGTCTTTGAGCACACACTGCTTTATTAGGTGTTTTTTTTTCTTTGATCATGGTATTATATATGCAAACTGTTTTTTTCTTTGATCAAGCTGCTACAAACGTTTTTTTCCCTTGTCGTGAGATTTTGAAAACTAAAAGCCTGAATTGTGTTAATTATGTCTTACAAATGAAAGCTCAGCCTCTCTCTCTCACCTTTTTGAATTGTATACTCCACCACTAACCTCGTCTAGACAACCGTGTATTATTTGCAGTCCCCCAGATGCAATGATGAAGCATATACCTTTTTATATTTTTATAAGTGGGTTTATATGGTTCATTGGAGTATGAATTTCATCAAAGACTTTCTTATTTAGATAACTCTTTCAGCCCCACTTTTTTTTTTTGTGAAGATTAACAATGTTGACTACTTCTTTTGTCTAGGTTTATGCCGATCACTACCAGTCCACCAGATATGGCTTCTATTACTCAACCTGGAGAGGCTTCCATTAGACAACCTAGAGAGTCTCAAACTGGAGAGGCTGCTACAGTTGATAGTACCCCAAATGAAGGAGCATCTCAAATATCTGAAAAAAACCACAAGGAAGAGGACATCAAAAGTGTGGGAAGATTTTTCAGTATTAACTGATGAAAGTGGAAGCCAAAAGGCGAAATGCAACTACTACAACCAGCCATTTTATATGACTCTGGGGGGCCCACTACCCATCTGTTAAGACACTTGAAGGTTTGCACAGTTTGTCTAGTTAGTATCTCGGGTCAAGGCAGCAAGAAGCAGAAATTGTTGTCTTGGGAAGGGTTGACTGTAGATGCAATACATGGCGGAGGGGGGTTAACAAACTACAAGTATGATAAGGACAAGGTAAGATATATTCTTACTAAGATGATTATTGTGCATGAGTATCCATTTAGAATGGGTGAACATGAACTTTTTGTATCGCTTCTCAAAACACTTAACCCAAGATATGAGCCATTGAAGCGTCAATCTGTGAAGAATGTTGTAATGAAAGTTCTTGCAATTGAAAAAGAGAAGTTGAAAGTTGCTTTTTCTAGCATTGACAGATTTAGTTCAACTGTTGATTTATGGACATCAAATCAAACCATTGGATACATGTGCTTGATTGGACATTATTTAGATTCAGACTAGATGTTGCAGAAAAGAATTTTAAGTTTTATTGTTTACCACCTCCACACACTGGTGTAGCCATTGCTGATAGCATCTTTAAGTGTCTAATTAATTGGGGGATTGAGAACAAGGTGTCCACTATCACTTTAGATAATGCATATGCAAATGATGTGGCTATTAGAAACTTAAAAAATTATTTTTCAGTGAAAGGAAGCCTTTTCTTTGATGGAAAATTTTTTCATGTCCGTTGTTGTGCACATGTTTTAAATCTAATGGTGCAAGATGGGTTGAGTGAATTACGGGACGTAGTAGAAAATGTGTGTGATAGTGTCAAGTATATAAAAATGTCCCCATCACGGCTTGACAAGTTTATGAAAATTGTGAAACAATTGAAATTGCCTACTTCTAAGTGCTTAATCCTAGATGTGCCTACTAGGTGTAACTCAACATTTGCAATGTTGGAGTTTGCCATTGAGTTCAAACACGTGTTTCTAAGGTACAAAGAAAGGGATCCTAACTACAAATGGTTGCCTTCTAATGAGGATTGGTCACGCGCTGAGGAGGTGTGCAAGTTTTTAGAGATTTTTAATGAAGCAATAAATGCTTTTTCATGATGTTCTTATCCTACTTCAAATTTGTTTCTTGCTGAGATTTGAAAAATAAAAGAAATATTGAATGCAATGTGTTTGGATACTAGAGATTACATGATTCGAATGACTGAGAAGATGAATGAAAAATTGACAAGTATTGGGGGAGTGCAATCTATTGATGGCAAGTGCTGCAGTTTTAGACCCTCGATATAAAGTGATGCTCATTGAGTTTTGTTTCCCCAAAATATATTCTACATCTGAAGCAAGGGTGCAAATTGATTTTGTGCGTCATCACTTACATGAACTGTATAAGGATTATGCATCAAAAGATGTGGCATCAAGTAGTGGCAATATCCCTAGTGTTCCTCCCATTGCTATTGGGAAAATCAAGAGCAGAAATGAATTTGATTTGTGGGCCAAGCAGTTAGATATTGTTCAACCAATAAAGTTAGAGTTGGATGTTTATCTGAAAGAAGGAATTTACTTGCCTAAAGATAATGTGAATAATGAGTTTGATGCTTTAGTTTGGTGGAAAGCAAATACATTCAAATTTCGTAACCTATAAAAAATGGCTCGTGACATACTCTGCATTCTTGCTACTACTGTTGCTTATGAGTCTGCTTTTAGTGCGGGAGGAAGAGTTCTTGATCAGTACTGCAGTTCATTGGTCCGAGATAGTTGAAGCTTTAATTTGTGCGGGAGATTGGTTACATACTGATTTTGGTATTGTTAAGTCATCAAATGTAAGTATAATTATATATTATACATTTCTTCTATTAACGCAGTGATTACAGAATATGTAACTCATTTATCTTATATGTTATATATACAAACCGAGGAAGAATTCATGCAAGTTGTCCTTGAAGATGGAGAGTCAGAGACTGCTACAAAGGTATATCTCATTTTTATTTTAAATCTTTGGCTTTTTCTTTGTCTGTGTGAATCCATTGTGTCAAAGATCAATCCATTGTTGGAACTTATGCATCTTTTGCTATTTTACTTTTTTGTTTAATGCAGTAATCTATAGGGTGTTGATCGGAAGTGTTCAAGGTGATTTAGACTCACTGGATTGTTTATTAGTGTGGACTGTTATCTATTATCAAATATGTTTGTTTATTAGTGTGAATTGTTTGTTAATGTGGATTCACTGTACTGTTCATTAGTGTTGACTGATATCTATTATCAAATATGTTGTTTATTAATGTAGACTGTTTGTTAGTGTGGACTCATTGGACTGTTCATTAGTGTGAACTGTTTAGTGTGGTCTGTTATATAAGGAGTCCAAGGTTGTTGAGTTGGTGGTTGAATTATGAAAGACTATTTGGTGGTTGAATATCCTTCAATTTTTTATTAATATGTTTAGTGTTGACTGTTGGAGTTATTCAAGGTGACGAATTTTGAATATGTATTTTTTGTTTATTTTGAATATGTTGCTTATTAGTGTGGAATTTTGAACATGTATAAAATGTTGTGATTTGTGAAAATTGACTTCTAATATGTCAAAAAAATAATAATTTTAGTTTCTAACGAGTCTGAGCCGAGCTTCAACTGAACTTTTTACGAGTCCAATGAGCTGAACTTGAATACAAAATTAAACTCTTAACCGAGCCGAGTCGAGCCTAAAAATAAATGAGCCGAGCCTGAGTAGGTTGAAGCTCGGCTTGTTTACCAGCCTTATCTCCGTGACACGACGCGGAGTCTTCTCGCGTAATTCACGCGGGATCAATAACAACCCGTCCCATACCCACTTTCACTTCCCCCATTCCCAACTGTCAAAAAGTGAACCAGAGCATGGCCTTAGCAAGAGCAGGCATAATGGTTGCATCGGCCACCGTGGACGTAATGGTGAAGAAGTTCAGCGAGTTTTCTTTGGATGAGGTGGGTTTGTTTTGGGGAGCGAAGGATGAATTCAAGAAGCTCAAGGACAAGCTGGAGATGATAAGACACGTTCTCGAGGATGCAGAGAACAGAGAGTTCCAAGATGCCTCTGTTCGACACTGGCTCAATGGCCTGAGAGACATCCTCTACGATATCGACGACCTTATCGACGACTGCTCACTCCACATCAGTAACAGCTCGCCTTCATATGATCAGCACGGATCCACATCATCTACTTCCCCACCGGTGAGTAATCAGCCTCACTGGTATTCATCTGTTTCTATGAAGCTCAAAGCCACTATTGAAGAAATCAAAGGGGGCATACTTCAAGATCTTCACATCGGGCAGAGGATTAAAGCAATCAATGATAGGATGGAACAGATCCATAAGGACAGAGAACAATTAAAACTCGTTCAGACTGTCCAAATCCAAGGGTCTGTTCCATCTCATCAGGCGCCGGCGTACAAGCGTCCAGAGACGACATCTCGGTTTATTGAATCCGAGGTAGTCGGGATCGATGAGGACGCGGAGCGTTTGGTCCGGTTAATGGAGGAGCCAAACAAGGCCGCAGGAGGTCGTGTTTTTGTGATTGTTGGAATGGGAGGGATTGGAAAGACCACACTAGCTCAAAAAATTTATAATAAATCTAACTTCGATAAAAAGATATGGGTGTGCGTGTCCCAAGATTATAAAGAAAATGATGTGTTGAAGCAAATCATAAGATCTTCTGGTGGGGGTTATCAGGAGGATCAAACCAAGGAGGAACTTTATTCTGAGATGGAGGAGCGCCTCCATGGAAAGCACGTACTTGTTGTGTTGGATGACCTGTGGAGCGATGGAGTCTGGAAGGACTGTCTTAGAATTCCTTTTCAAACTCTGACGGCGGAGAGCAGGGTGTTGATCACCACCAGAGACGAAGGAACAGCACGACAAATGAAAGCTGTATACACGCATCAAGTTAAGGTGCTATCACATGGTGATGCATGGTCCCTTCTGTGCAAGGTACACCATTCTGCAAGGTACATGGTGTTTTTTCTTTGAGAATTGAAGTTTTTTAATTGGCCCTGGGCAAAATTTTAAAATGGGCCCCGATATGTTATGTTTTTAAAAAATCTAGATTGTTTTAATCTTACACATTATCAATATTATTAAATAAATACATAATATTATATAATAATTTAAATTAGAACATTATACAATATCATATACATTTAATAAAACAAAAAAAATTAAATTTTAAAAATTAAAATGCCTAAATTAGATTATAGTTGAAAGTTTGTTGAGAGGGATTAATTAAAGTAACATATATCACCGTATATTTCATTAAAGTCTACTAAATAGATGGTTCTTAGGGGACTTTGTTGGATGGAGGCCTACGTAATTGCCTTGGTGGCCTTGTCCTAGGACCGCCGATTCTCTTGGGAGGGGGGTGGGGGGTTCTCATACACACTGTACGTTTCACTTTTTTATTATTATAAATGAGTCCATCAACAACATTTCTATAAAGTATATGTTTTATGTGCAATTGATTGTAATAAAATACATGCTTTTATTCAATTCATGAAATATGTATTATTACATAAATTACATAAAGTAACTTATATTGTTTAAAGATGTGAGGACGTAAATGTGCTAGAATTAAGGATTATTCATAAATGCATTAGTTAATTATTCATTCTGATTGACATCGTAGATCATTTTTTTGGCAAGTAAAAAGAATTTTTGTTGTTATAGAAAGTTCTTGTACGAAAGGAGGATACACACAAAATTACATTTATAAGCCGCATATATGGGCCAGACAAAAACATGAGAGAGAAGTGTTGTCTAGGCTATGCCGCATCCCCTTTAATTTCACATAGATCATAGCCAAGTTGTACAGGTTTAAAGATAGGAATAGCTCCTTCATGGTGAATAGGTTTAAAGTAATTTTTTAACTAGGTGTGAATCCACCTTCACAGTGAATATGGATGACAATGGGGTGGATTTTATTTGTATCCGAATCTGATTCTCTCCTATTAGAGTGAGTTTGAATTCCATGTTTTTCAAACCCGCATGAATTTTATGTTTAAAACCCGACCCAATCTATTAACCCGATATATATTCGGTCATTAGGATTTGTGAACTAAAAGAAAATTAATTTATAATTTAAGTAGAAGTTAAAACTTAGAATCATCCTTTTTTTTTTCCTTTCTATTCATTCATGGACATTTCTTTCACATAAAACTCAAAATCCACTCCTTCAAACAATCAATCATTTATCAGCTTACAAATAGAAGATGTTGTTTAATATTTTGATATTTTATATTTTATTCCTTTTAACATAAGACAAAAAAAAATTATTTAATATGAAGTTTTTTATGAGTGTAATTTTCCTTCATGTTAAAAATAATATAATTTATTATATAATTTTTTAATTATATTACTTATAAGGACGAGCAATTCAATTTACTTTAAATTAGGTGGGGGTGGGGTGGGTTGGGGCAGGTATGGATTTGAAGATGTAAAATCTGAAATGGGATGGTTTGGATATGCATTTTAAATTATAAAACCGAATGTGGGATGAGTATAGAGTCTAACATTTGGAAATGGGTTGGATTTTGATTATGTTAAACCTGACTCCAACATGACCCATTGCCATCCCTGATGGTAAAAGTAACAACCCTTAGATAACACATTTTCTTTCCCAAGATTTTCTCAAATATAGTATAATCTCTATTAAAATAAATAGGCTTGTGTATTTATTTGTGTTTTGCAAAAGAGATTTGAGATTTATATGGGCATCTCAAAATCAGATCCTATATAGTGTTACTTGAGTTTCACTAATCAGATTGTATTATTAAATTTCCAACAACTCATTCATCATTCCTAATTCCCAATTGACTTTATATATACTAACTATGTTTAATATGTCAATCATAACCAGGTCGTTTGCCAAGGAAACATGGATGAGATTGAGGGACTGGAGGACGTCGGTATGGAAATAGTTAGAAAATGCAAGGGTCTTCCACTGGCAATAAAAGTGATAGGAGGTGTTCTAAACAGAAGGAGAGTTAACGAGTGGGAGTGGCGGACTGTCCTTTCAGATTTTTTGCGGCTGTCAGAGGATGGAACTTCTGAGATCATGTCGGTGCTACGGTTCAGTTACATGGACTTGCCATCCTATTTGAAGCCGTGCTTTCTTTTCTGTTCATTGTTTCCCGAGGATTATCAAATCCCTCGACCCCATGTCATATATATGTGGGTGGCAGAGGGTTTAGTGAAAGTGCAGGAGGGGGATGCGCGTCAGATGGAAGATTTAGCAGAGTTGTATTATGATGAATTGGTAATGAGGAGCCTCCTGCAAGTGGTATCTCAAGATCTGAGGTATAGAGGGGCCAACAGGTGCACGATGCATGACCTTGTACGAGACCTGGTGATTTCCATGACAAGTGGTGAACACATAATCGGACATGATAGGCAACAAGGAGGCTCTATGAAGCCCCGCCGTCTATCAATCTTAAGGGTTGAGGAACTGAAGCAGATCCCTGAAAGAGTAAAGAATCAAAACTACTGCTCCTTAAGGTCCTTGTTGGTCTTTCAAAGCCAGAACATGGATGTCATCCCACCAAGCCTTTCCGACAAACTCAAGTGCCTCCGTGTCTTGGATCTATGCAATGCTTCGTTTAAACACCTTCCAGACTCCATAGGAGAGCTTGTGCATTTAAGGTACCTCAACCTTTCTGGTAGCAGCAGAGTGGAGCTACCAAATTCCATATGCAATCTTCGGCAACTACAAACTCTACTCCTGGGCTCTAATATCTCTGAGATTCCCAAAGGCTTTTCACAACTGCAGAAGCCGAGGCATTTAGAGGTTGGTCATGGTGTGGACATACATGGAGGGATACGGAAGCTTACAGACCTACAAACTCTACGTGATTTCACCGTTCGCAACAGGGACGGCCAATGCAACATCGAAGGGTTAAATTGCCTCTCCCAGCTCAGATATTTGGCAGTGCATGATTTGGGCATGGTTCCAGGTCCAACAGAGGCGAGGGAAGCAGCTATTGAAAACAAAACCCATCTTAGGTATCTTGAATTGAGGGGCACATATAAAATAAAAGGGGAACAAGAGATGAGCAGGATGAAGGAGATCTTAGAAGAGTTCCGCCCCAATGAGTCCCTTGAATATCTTGTCATGAATCTCTTCAATACACGAGAGCTCCCAGGTTGGATATCCATGACGCTTTCTCTTCTCAGAAATCTGAATTATTTAGAGCTAAGATTGATCGACAAACTCCAACAGCTCCCCTCGTTGGGTCATCTGCCCCAGTTAAGGATACTTTATGTGGGTCAATGTGATTCCATGAAGACTCTTGGTTTAGAGCCTCACTTCAATGGAGGCGCCGCATACCCCAGGCTAGAAGAACTGTCTTTGTATTACATGTACGGGTTGGAGGAATGGGGTGATGGTGGTAAAAGAGAAGACATCTTTCCGCGCCTCAAATTATTGGATTTGTTTGGTTGTCCCAAGTTGAGGTCGCTTCCGGTAGGCCTTCTTGATCCTAATATGAAGCTTCGAGCTGGAATTAGGTTGTCCTGTAGGTACGTGGCCTTTGATAAGAATATATATTTCTAGGATCCAGTAAGTTATTAATTGTGTCGATAAAGTTTATCTTTAAATATTATACAAATTATTGTGGATAAGATTTGCTGTAACAGTTTTTACAAGATTGTTGGAAGTTGTTGGGATGTTTATCGAGTGTAGCTTTACTTATGTCGAAGCACATGATTATGTTTACTGTTATTGTAAATTTTCATGATTTAATGCACAAGTATGGATGATTTGGATGACTTATTCACATGTCATATACCTCGCATGGATGATGTTAATGCATGTATTATGACAGGGTCAGCAAATTATTTAAAATTTATTGGTAGGATGATCCTCTTATTTTTGGAATGCTCATATGTGCGGAGGATTGCTGGCAGTTTGTATCACATCAGTTTCATCCAGCACAAGCACTACAAATTCATGGTTTAGTGTGTTTAATAGGAAGATGTGAATGAAACTACCAAATTCCACAGCAAGAATATTAGTATTTACTTGTTTGTGCTGGCAGATTTGGAAGGCCAGGAACACTGTAATATTTCGAGGAGTTAAAGTCCATGCTCAGGTGAGTGTGAATCGTGCCTTAGCAATAGCATAGGAATGTTTTAAAGTCTTACATAACAGAGCAGTAGAAGAAGAAATAGTATACCCTGTCTATCAAATTATGCCTTCATTGCAGTCTTCCAACGGCAATGGCCGGCAGAAAAGAAGAACAACAGGAAATATATTTGTTGTGACGGATGGAAGTGTGAATCCCATGTTGAGAGTGGCGGGAGCTGCATATGTCAAAGTGCAAAAACAACCTTGGTGCATACTGGAGGCTGGCTGTTTTAGTCGAATGTGGTCAACCACAATTAAAATGGAGGCTGAAGGCATAGATTGGGGATCAGCCATGCAAGAAGAATGGGGCTGAACAATATACACATATGCAGTGATGCCGAATCTGTTGGGATTTTTAACAATTTTATTTGTGTGAAATAAATAATAATAATCGCGGAATAAATTATACGAAGCCCAAATCAATCACCGGCGCAATCAGAAAAATATAAAAGCAAGCAAACCACAAAGAAACATCAAATTTAACGTGGTTCGGCGTAAGTCTACATCCACGGGGCACTCCAGCAACAATCCACTATATCAAATAATAATGATAATAATGTTCTCTCAAGTTTTGTCCAAAATTTGAGGAATACAAGATGAAAGAGGGATACACGGTTACCTCAATGAAACCCTAAATAAATCTTCCAAACAATATGGAGAACCCAACCTCGATGTAAATCGGAATCCAAGGAGGAACCTGAAGGGAACTGCTCCTTCTCTTTTTTCTCTCCTCTTTTCTCTCCTCTTCTATCTCTCTTTCTCTGCGCCGAACAGAACCCGCCGCGGAACACCTTTCTTTCTTTTTCTCGCTGCGCTGTTGTGTTTGACGTGATTAAGAAGAAAAGCCCTAGAGGGCATTTAATACCCTCTCCACGTGATCCATTCACGTGTGCATGCATTAACATGCACTACCCCATTTAATGGGCCCTCAAATGGGCTGGACTAAGCCCACAAACCCAACAATCTCCCCCTCCAGCCCAATGAGGGAGGAACCCAGTCCGCGACTCCTCATCTGGAGTCTGTACTGTCCAGCTTCTCGCAAAGCTCGAACATATCATGTTTTTCATGAGACTGTACATCTCAAAAACTTTTTACCTCCCCCTCTTTAGTAAAAATGATGTACTCAAAGGTGGGGTAACTCAATGATGGTCTATGCTCTCTCGATGATATCTTCATCGGAATCTCTGTAGTCGCTGACTCTCTCGGTGACCTCTTCATCGGAATTGCTGTCTCTAACTCTCTTGATGACCTCTTCATCGGAATTTCTGTCTCTGACTCTCTCGATGACCTCTTCATCGGAATTTCTGACTCTCTCGATGACTTCTTCATCGGAATCTCTATCTTTGACTCTCTTGATGACTTCTTCACCGGAATCTCTGTCTCTGACTGTCTTGATGACTTATTCATCGGAATCTCTGTCTTAAACTCTCTCGATGACTTCTTCACCGGAATCTCTGTCTCTAACTGATGGCACTGCTCCCTCTGCTCAAGAGCTTCCTGTTCTGAATCTTCATCAACGTTAGGTATTTCTGGCACTTTATCAAAATCTTCATTTCTCATCTTCTCCCCATTGGTAGCCGGCTGAATCGGAGAAGGAATCGGTGTCAAATCTGCAACACCACCAACTGATTTCAGAACCCCATCGAAATCTTCAATAGTCTGGTTTTCGTAGAAGACCACATCCCTGTGCCGAACAATCCTCTTCGTTGCTGGATCCCATAGCCTGTAGCCGAATTCATTTCCATAACCAACGAAGATACATGAGACTGCTTCATCTAGCTTTTGTCTCTCCTCTTTGGGTACAAACGCCATAACTTTACATCCAAAGACCTTCAGATGCGAATACGAAACCTCAGTACTGGACCAAACCTTCTCTGGAATCTCCATATCCAAAGGAACTGATGGTGACCTGTTCATCAAATAGCAGGTAGTCGAAACAACTTCACCCCAGAAGGTTTCAGGCAATTTAGCCTTCTTCAACATACATCTGACTTTCTCAACAATAGTGCGATTTATCTGTTCTGTGACACCATTGTGCTGTAGAGTACCAGGCTCAGTCCCTTCGTGTCGAATCCCATGACGCGAGCAATAATCTCTGAACCTCCTCGAACTGTACTCTCTTCCACTAACAGTCCGCAGTGACTTCAACCGTTTTCCTGTCTCCCGTTACACCATGGCATGAAAGTGCTGAAAGTGCTCAAACATCTGATCCTTTGTTCGTAACAAGTAAACCCACACTTTCCTGGATGCATCATCAATAAACGTAGCAAAATACCTATTGCCACCAAGCGATTCAACCTCAAACGGACCATAAACGTCAGAGTGAATGAAGTCCAAAATATTAGACTTCTTTTTCGAACATCTATCAAAAGAAACTTTATAATGCTTTTCAATCAAACAGTAATCACAAGAGCTAAGAGATGTACCATTGGTAAAGGGAATGTAAGACTTCTTTACCAGAATTTGTAGCTCCTTCTCGCTCAAGTGACCAAGCTGCCTATGCCATAAATCTGGAGACGAATCTTCTTCAGCTGCATTTATTCCATCCTTGCACACTTTTATCTTTGTCTTGTACGAAGTACAACATGCCTTTCCTCTAGCAACAACTAGCGAACCCTTGGTGAGCTTCCATTTTCCATTGCCGAAGTGATTCTCAAATCCTTGGCGATCCAAAGCGATCCCAGAAAGCATATTGAGGCGCAAATCAGGAACATGACGAACATCTTTCAAAGTCAATATGTGTCCGACATCAGTGTGTATACACATATCACCAATTCCTGCAATCTTTGAGTGACTAGTGTTTCCCATCTTCACAATGCCAAAGTCTCCTGCCCTGTACGAAGTGAAGAAATCAATCTTAGGAGTCGCATGGTAAGACGCTCCCGTATCAACTATCCACTTAGTATTCTGATCAGCAACATGCAGGCATTTTTCCTCTCCAAAAGAGAGAGCCACAAACTTATCCGTATATGCAGTCGCCACGATGTTCTTGTCGTCATCTTTCTTCTTCTGATAATTTTCCTCATTCTGTTCTCTTTTTCAAATTCGGCAATTCCTCTTGAAGTGACCGGCTTTACCACAATGGTAGCACACTTTGTCTTCAGACCTTGACTTGCTTCTGTATCTGCCACGACCTTCTTGTTCTTGACCATTGCTCCTCCCCCTGTTCTCTGTGACAAGTGCTTGTGCATCATCTGTACCCGCTGATTTTCTCCTTTTTTCTTCATTCAACAAGCAGTTTGTAACTGTACTCATAGACAACACACCATCTGGAGCAGAATTACTCAATGTGACGACTAACGTCTCCCAACTGTCTGGCAAAGATCCCAAAAGCAGTAGCGCCTGTAACTCATCATCCAAAGTCATCTTCATATTAGTCAACTGATTCACCAAGCTCTGAAACTCATTTATGTGCTCCGTAACACTGTCACCTTTGAATTTTAAATTTACGAGTTTCCTGATTAAAAACGCTTTATTCCCCGCAGTCTTTTTGTCATACAAAGACTGAAGCGTTTTCCATAAAGAGTGTGCGTTCGTCTCATTCGAAATGTGATGGAATATGCTGAGATCAATCCATTGTCGAATATTAGCAACACATTTTCTATTCAACTTGGTCCAGTCTTCTTTTGTCATTTTTTCTGGTTTGCTTTTATCTCCTTCAATTGGTTCAAATAAATCCTTACAGTAAAGGGTGTCCTCCATCTTGGGCTTCCACATCAACCAATTGGAACTATTCAAATCAATCATCTTGCGGATGGAATTCTCCATAACTATCTCACACAAATAAATTCAACCTTGCTCTGATACCACTTGTTGGGATTTTTAACAATTTTATTTGTGTGAAATAAATAATAATAATCGCGGAATAAATTATACGAAGCCCAAATCAATCACCGGCGCAATCAGAAAAATATAAAAGCAAGCAAACCACAAAAAACACACCAAATTTAACATGGTTCGGTGTAAGCCTACATCCACGGGGCACTCCAGCAACAATCCACTATATCAAATAATAATGATAATAATTTTCTCTCAAGTTTTGTCCAAAACTTGAGGAATACAAGATGAAAGAGGGATACATGGTTACCTAAGTGAAACCCTAAATAAATCTTCCAAACAATATGGAGAACCCAACCTCGATGTAAATCGGAATCCAAGGATGAACCTGAAAGGAACTGCTCCTTCTCCTTTTTCTCTCCTCTTTTCTCTCCTCTTCTATCTCTCTTTCTCTGCGCCGAACAGAACCCGCCGCGGAACACCTTTCTTTCTTTTTCTCGCTGCGCTGTTGTGTTTGACGTGATTAAGAAGAAAAGCCCTAGAGGGCCCTCTCCACGTGATCCATTCACGTATGCATGCATTAACATGCACTACCCCATTTAATGGGCCCTCAAATGGGCTGGACTAAGCCCACAAACCCAACAGAAATCAGTTTTAAATTTTTTGCATTAGCCTTAACTTGTTGTGAAATTTTTTAAATAGTAAATAGTACCATTAGACCCTATAATTAAATGTAGTTGCACAATAGGTAGAGTCTGTTGAAGGAGATGAGATGGTTCTTGTCATAAATCATTCTACTATTAGAGTAGAGCTGATGAGAGCTAGTCATCTAACTCTTATTTGATATGTCTTTTTCTTTTTCTTTGAAATAAAAATAAACTTTTGTCACCATCACTCTCATTAAAAAAACAAGCGTGATCCTGTCTTTTAATGAATGGGAAAAGAATAAGATAACGAACAAGAGAAGTAGATGAAGAATAAAATGGAGAAGAACAAGAAACAAAATTAAGGTCGATTTAGGAAGTGAAACACATTTTTTTGCCTCTACATTTAGTTCTCTCTCGATTAGCCTTTTTATTGCAGAAATATTGGGTGGATGAGTCAGGCTCCAATTGTTTCATGTTGTTTGCGTGGTCTTTGGTCATCACCTGGTATGGAGATGAACGATCTTGGAACTGGCTTCGTATGAACGACACTTCAGAGTGAGTTTACTGATTTAATTATATATATTTCTTATAGTAATTCCTCTCTCATAAAGGCATGCCTGTACTTGGGTGATCATACATATTTTGGCTTCCATCATCTTCGTGGCGGCTTGGGATCTAGATCACATTAGTATTTTTTATCAGTAACAGGTCACAAATGTAGAACTAACATGTTTAACTCACATGTTTAACATGTGAAGTTTTGTGAAATTTTAGACATATGTCAGTCTTTCATTGAAAATTGATGGGCATTGATAGTATCCAGCATTCTCTATGATCAGCTTTAGGTGTATATATCATTGGTTTATATGAAGTGAAGTGTGGTTTAGCAGTTCAGGTTGATAACCATGTCATTGTTTCCGAGTGAACTGTGGTGGTTCACCCTGATATTTATTTCATTTGTTTTCTATACATGGAAGGCCTAATTGTTATGTTTAGTTCCTTGGGAAATTGTTTTATATATGTGGAGGCATGGTTCGGGTTAGGGACATCAATACAGTGTGCATTCAGTGCAGTCTGAAAAGTATTTAACTTGGTTACATGGGTGGAAGGTAATGGATATTGAGTCAAGATCCTGTGTGTTTGCCACATACAATTTTTATTTTTATTTATTTATTTTTATGTTTTTTGGTATTGCGACGAGAATTTCTGTGTTAAATGCACAGAGGGTCACATTTCTGTGTTTTTTGGTTCTGCTTGTTTGCTATATGGATTTTTAATGAATCTGTCTTTCCATTAATGGAATTCATTATGAGCTTCTCTTGATCTCCAATTTTTTTTTAAAATGCAAACTAATGAAATAAATGAATGAAAATCCCAAAGAAGGGAACACGTTAATACTGAATTAGAACATCCCCATTGGAAGTCCTTTTCACTAATTAACAATCAACCATTGCAAGTCTTTGCAGAGACCATCTAGGTAAAAAAGAAAAATATTACATGGAGATTAGAATTAGAGAGAAAGAAATCATGGATTATATTCACATTAAACATTATACATGAAATGATGCATTATTCCAATCGATATTCATGGGTTCGGAACTCCTGTGTGTGTATCACAGGCCGACCTTGTGAGGACCAACCAAAATCAAACACCTGTCCAGCAACTGACCAAACAGGACATGCGACGGACGACGGGTTACGGCGTGAATTCACTCCGTCTTTTTTTTCTTTTTTCGAGGCTTTGTTTTTCATGCCATCTAACATTTCATTTTTTTTTTATATATTTCGCATAAAGAAGGCAGTGATCAAATGTAATATTAGAATCAGATTTGATTCTACGGCGATCCTTGTCGGCAGTGATCAAATCAACATAGAAAGAAGGAGATGAGGATACTCCAAAGCGTTTTAAAATCCCTTTTTTTTGTTCTACTGTTTCTAAAGTTAATTACATTTAAATTATATATGGTTTTTATGATGTTAATATTACATTTTTTACATCGAAATACTCATATTCTAATTTTTGTTACATTAAAAAATGTAATAGTATGAAATGTAACATTCCTTTATGTATTGCATTTGTTTCAATGCAAATATTAATTTATATTTGTTACATTTATTAATGTAACAGTCAGATACATATATTTGTTAAATGTATCACACAACAAAAAAGGTGTTTGACATTTTTTTATAAAATATAACTGACTATTGAAAAAAGAATATGTTTCTAAATTGTTTAAACATTGCATTAAATGTAAAATATTTAGGTAGGTAAATGTCATGGTTTGTTACATTTATGTAAATGTAATTTTTTTATGTAAATGTAACATATCGTTGTGAGATATTAAAATATTTAATAAATGTATTTGATGTAACTGTATACATGATTTTTTAATATTCAGTTAATAACATTCTTAAAAAAAATAGTGTATAATAAGAATGTAAGTTTGAAAAAAAAATCTAGACCATTTGAAGGATTTTATCAAAAAGAATTTAGATAACTTTTGATGTAATTTAGGTTCAATAAGGATTTTAAAATTCAAAATTTGAAATGTATAAATGGATTTGTCATAATCTAATAAAAAAATGGAGGGATTTGGATTAATTGGACAAATATTTAATGAATGACTAATTTATATTTTGTCATTTTAACATTTTTAGAAAATCAACAAACCAACCAATTACATGATGACACCTCAAGCTTGTGAGTGAGGCTTATATTTGAATAGTTGCTTATTTGAGTAGTTGCTTATTGTGAGTGAGCCTCACTCAAGCTTGTGAGTGAGGCTGGGTATCACTACTGTTAAGTATTTGAATAGTTGCTTATTTCCAACTCGTTAGATGGCGTGAAGACGGCATAAGAGACGGCGTGAACTGTGTTTACATTCCCTGTTTTTTTTATAAGTTAAGCACGTGAGCATCATGTGGACGTCTGGACAGATGTCATGCACGGGTTGGTGTTCACAGGGTCGGCCTGTGTCACCTCCACAGGAGTTCCGAACCCGATATTCATACACGAAAAACAAACTAAATTAAACCAAAAGTACATGTACACACAAAAGAGATTGGAAAGTCAATCTTCACTCTTAGGGTGCGTTTGTGCACAAAGTTGAAGGGAAAATGAAAGAAAGTGAGGGAATTTGGGTCAAAGGGAAAGTGGTGGAAAGTAAAATTTTTTCCCTTTGACCAACTTTCAAGGTGTTTGTGCATGTGGTGAAAAAATTTTCCATCACTTTCTCTCATTTTCTCACCTATGGGGAAAGGAAAAGTTTTTCCCACTTTTTCTAATAAGACAAAATAGGAGAGGGAAAGTGATGGAAATTTTTTTCTTTTCCTTGTTTGGCACAAATGCTAGCTTTTTGAGTGGTCAAAGGGAAAATTTTTATTTTCCCTCACTTTCCTTCACTTTCCATCATGCACAAACACACCCTTACAAACAAAGGCGTGAACACTGAATCATGACCTCTTCAACATCTGCCTGTACAATCCCGTAAATTCGTTCCCGTACTGCTTCCCTTTGTCTTCTGTCAACAAAAGCGGTGAAAAGTCAGGTCGTGCAAAGACTGGAATCCACTTCAACTCGGGACAACGTACGAGTTCTAATATTTTGAGGCGAGGAAAGGTGTCTGTTCTTTCCCCACCATTCCATTCCTCCCACTGAGGCATATTGTTGAAAGACAAAAATATCAGTTTAGGGTAACCTTCTTGGTCATTGATGAGCTCCGTACCAATTGTCCTGATGGAAGTACAATTTGATATACGAAGTACATTGAAGGTTGCTCAAATCACTCAACTCTAAATGATTCAATTTTTCAAGAGGAGAAGGGGTCATGGACATCCAGGTTGGGAGAGTGCATCCGTAGTAGTCACAGATGAAGAGCGTTTCAAGAGACTTATGAGGTTGGAAATGTTCCAAGACCTCCACAATCCTCCTCATCTCATTTTTATTCCCACCCCTTCCACTCTGAATGCGCACTTCAATGCAAGGAACTTAAGATGTGGTTTTTGTCCAAGTGCTGCTCCACTCGTTTCTGTTGCACTTGGCACCTTGTCAAAACTTTGTACCACCAAATACCTAAGCATGGAGAGGGAATTCAACCCTTTGATGTTGCATCGCCCGTCCCTATTGCGAACTGTGAAGTCTCTTAGAGTTCGTAGGTTTGTAAGTTGGCCTATGCATTCAGGTATATCCACCCAACTATGGACCTCTAAATGCCTTAGCTCCTGCATATGTGAAAGGCATTTGGGAATCTTAGTGATGTGCTTAGACTTTAAGAGGATTAGAGTTTGTACCTGCCGAAGATTGCATTTGGAGTTGGGAAACTCCACTATGTTGGTGTTATAAAGGTTGAGGTATCTTAAGTGCACAAGCTCTCCTATGGAATCCGGAAGGTGTTCAAACCAAGCATTGGAGAGATCCAAGATGTGGAGGAACTTGAGATTGTCATAAAGGTTTCCTGGGATCACCTTCATGCCCTTGCTCTGAAAGACCAACAAGGACCTCAAGCGGCACTTTTCATTCTTCACTCTCTTAGGAATATTCTTCTCCATTTCTTCAACATTGAGGATCGATAGACGGCGGACTTTCAGAGAGTCTTGTTGGCGATCATGACCGATTATGTGTTCACCATTCGTCATGGAAATCGCCAACTCTCGTACAAGGTCATGCATCTTGCATCTCATGTCAGTATCCTCAGGATCAACTGAGAATTTCACCACTTGTAGGAGGCTGCTCATTACAAGTTCGTTGTGATATAACTCTGCAAAATCTTCCATCTGATTCCCATTTACGTCTGCGGGGCCCTCTTTAACGAAACCTTCTGCCACCCACATCTGGATGACACAGGTTCGAGAGAGTTCATAATCCTCTGGGAACAAAGAAAAGGTGAGGAAGCACGACTTCAAATGAGATGGCAAGTCCATGTAGCTGAGGCGTAGCACTGACATGATCTCAGAAGTAGACCACAAATCATCTGAAAGGACACTGCGCCACTGCCCCTTGATGGGGTCCTTGTTAATTAGAATACCTCCTATAGCTTTTATTGCCAATGGGAGGCCCTTGCACTTTCTAACTATTTCCATCCCCACATCCTTCAGGTCCGCAATATCCTCCATGTTGATGTTTCCTTGGCACAGTACCTGGTTATAATTGGCATGTCAAAAGTAATTATTAGGGTATATATTATGTATATGAAGTCTAGTGGGGGGATTAGGAATGATGAATCAGAAACACCTTTTTGTCTGTTGAAGTGCTGTAAGTATATTTAGTTTCTCAATGAAAAAAAGCAAACTGATTAATTATTCTTAGCATCTAAGCAAGTAACGAGAACATCAATATAAAGTCAGTCTGTAATGCTTTAGATTTAAATCCTGCAATAGCAATGTACTTCTACAATAAGGCATCCGATAAAATTGGAACGATACAGAGAAGATTAGCATGGCCCCTGCGCAAGGATGACACGCACAAATTGAGAAATGGTCCAAATTAAAACTCAGAATACAAGACTTACTTTTTGAAAACCCCTTTTGGCCCTGACGGCTATCGCAGAGCCGGCGGCGGCCGGTCCTCCGCCCCCTTCTCTCGCGGCGGGCTCGTCTTCCCTAGCAACATCTCCACCTTCGAAACCTCCCCCTCCACCGCGGGGAGGAACCATCGACAGCATTTTCAATGCTTTTAACATGAAATCCAGGTCTTCAAATACCACCACCACCACCATCTCCAAACCCATCCTCCCTGACTCCAAAACACCCAACACATGCACCCCTTCCTCCATAACTACACCATCAACGTCCAACACCACATCCTCTACCACCCCCTCAAATGTTTCCCCTACTCTGCTTGAAAAAACCCCACCACTCCTTCCTATCCCTGCCCCACCTGCAACTAAACCTCTTTTGGTTCCTCCCCCATCCATAGAATCATTTCCCGCCCTTCCATCAAAGGGTCTTCCCCCGGTGGGCCATCAGGTTCGCAAACAGAGGAAGGCTATTCCAGTCCCTCCCCCATCTTCCTCCAAACAGGTTAGATCCTGGGGATCTCTGTTTCAGAGTGCTCTTCTTCAACCATCCGTTGGCTCCCTCCACTACATCGCCCCGACCATCGATGGTTCGTGCTCAGTTGCAACTCTCAAACCGGAGGCATACGCGAAGAACATCAATCAATGGGACCGAGCGGTGGTTGGCTATATCATTGGTAAACTACCTATATCTTCACTCCTTTCCTTCAATTTTTGAAGAAACTATGGAATCCAAAAGGTGAAATACAACTTCTCCTACATGGGAATGGCTTTTTCACTGTCAAATTCACCCTTGATGAAGACTTGAATGCTGTCCTCGAAGGAGGTCCTTGAACAATGGACCACCGTCCTTTCATTCTTCGAAAATGGACCCCCGAGGTCCGTATGGAACAGGCCCACCTGAGTAGCATTCCAATCTGGATCAGACTGCCAAACCTTCCTCTCCATTTGTGGGAAGAGGACTGCCTCAGTCGGATAGGAAGTCTCCTTGGCATCCCATTATATGCAGACTCCGCTACACTCAGATGTAGTCGAGCATCCTATGCTCGTATTTGTGTAGAGGTGCAGGCTACAATGACTCTTCCAAACTCCATTCTTGTTGAGGTGGCACCAGGTATTCGTGAATCTTTTAGGGTTGACTATGATTGGAGACCAATTTCTTGCAAATATTGTCAAACTTTTGGCCACGACGAGGATTGCTGTGTTATGAAACCGAATGGTGCTCCACAAGGCTCAGACAAAGTTGATAAGGTTATGGGCAGTACAAACAATGGGAACAAAACTGCACCAATTGTAGGCATGGCCAACAAGGCTACGAGCAATCTAGAAAAAGGGAACAAGATTGTAACTTCAGCCACTTCTAAGAGAAAGGAAAAAATTATTGCTCAATGGAAGGAGGTTCCCAACTCCTCCAAAGGAAAACTTCTCTCAGATGCCATGAAAACTGCCCTCCCCCAAAGCAAAGAAATGAGACTTCCTTGAACCACACAAACAAATTTACAGCTCTCCAAGATGATCTTGTCTCTTGCATGGAAGAGGTGCCCACTGTCACAATCCCAGAAACAGAGACCGCTCCCAAGTCCTCCAATGCCGAGCTAGAGGAGTTCATCTTAGTCTTGTCAGTGGCTCCTCCAGCATGCATAGGATCGGCCGACATCCCCGCTCTTAAACCGAAGGAGAATCGAATAGTTTCTATTGAGAAACTTTTAGCTCCTGACGAACAAGCTCCAATTGAAGCTCAAACTCTCTCTTCTCTTACTAATACAGAGGCTACCTTTGATCAAGAAGTTTTCCCTCCTTCATTTTTGTTTGAATCTCCAAATCAGCACAGCCAGGATGGGATCCCTTTCGTGATCGACCTCTCCCCGATGGTGTCTGAGCAGCCCACAATTAGTCTTCATCCAAAGCTAAAACAAGGCTCTGCGAGGAAACACAAACATAAAACCAAACCTGGGGGTCCTCCACAGAACACCAAGTCAAATAACACTGCCTCCAAAGGTGTTCGCTCCCGCAAGGAGAGCATCAAATCGGATAGGGCGTAATTTTATTTTTGGGATTCTCAATAAATTATGATGATGGACTGTCTCTTCTGGAACATTCGAGGTCTAAACAGTCGTGAAAAGCAACATGACGTGAAGAATTTTTTTTTAAAATTCTCTCTCCAATTGTTTGTCTTGTTGAAACAAAGGTTGATCAGACAAATGCGGCTAAGATAAGTCATAATATCCTCCCACATTATAATATTCTCAACCCTATTCAAGGGGGTAGAATTTGGATTCTTTGGCAACCAGACATTATCCATATTGATCTTTTGGCTTTCTCCTCCCAATTTATGCAATGCAAAGCTACTCTCTCGTCAAGCCAGCAAAATTTCTTCTTCACTGCAATATACGCTTCAAACATTGCCTCAGAGCGCTTACTTCTATGGTACGATCTATGTGGCTTAGCTCATGATATCTCTCAAAATCAGTGGATGGTGGGAGGTGATTTCAATGAGATTCGTTTCTGTCATGAAAAACAAGGTAGCAATCTCATTCACTCCAGACGGATGGCCAGGTTCAATAACTGTATTGCGGATTGTCAACTTCAAGATCTTAGAGCAATGGGCTCCCCGTTCTCTTGGAGTAACAACCAAGAGAATCGCATCATCAGTAAGCTAGACAGAGTCTTGGTCAACTTGCCGTGGATCCATCAAAATGCAAATGGCTATGCCCAGTATCATCCTGCAGGGCTCTCTGATCATTCTCCTTTGCAAGTTATAACCTGACCCCCTTTCCCCTCAGGTCCTCGCCCTTTCAAATATTTTTCTGAATGGGAGCTTCACCCGAACTTCTCTGAGGTGATTCAAAAGGCCTTGAGAATCAATTTACATGGTACTCCCATGTTTATCGTTGTAAAAAACTACATCATCTAAAAATAATCTTGAAAGACTGGAATAAAGAAGTGTTTGGCCCAATTCAAGCCACTCTCCTACACTGCAGGCAGCACCTGGAGTCAGTGCAGAGTGCTGCACTTTCAGATCCTACAAATTTGGGGCACTTGGATAGCGAAAAAGAAGCAAAAGCACAATATCTCCTCTTGCTACAACGGGAAGAATCATTCTTATGCCAAAAATCTCGTCAATTATGGCTTTCCGAAGGGGATAGCAACTCTAAGTTCTTCTACTCAGCCATCAAATCTCGCATTGCAAAGAATACTACTCGTAAGGTTCGGTTGGCTGATGGTTCTACCTTGGAAGATCCAACATTTATTAAAAAATATGCTGTGGAATACTACAAAAACCTCCTCAACAGCAAGCCCATCCACCAGATCCCGTGCCTTGAGAACCATTTCTCTCTAACCGCCCAAGAGGGAGAGTCTCTCATTACTCCTGTCTCTGACTCTGAAATTGAGAAGGCCCTATTCTCTATGAAACCGCATGGCAGTCCTGGACCAGACGGCTATTCTGCCCATTTCTTCCAGCACTATTGGCCCATTGTAAAGCATGATTTCTTGGCTGCAGTTTCATCTTTCTTTCAGACGGGTCATCTTCTAAAGCAGTTAAATCATACTTTCCTCTCGCTCATCCCGAAAGTTAAATATGCAGAATCTTTTGACAACTTCAGGCCTATTTCTCTGTGCAATGTGGTCTACAAGACCATCACAAAAATCATGGCTGACAGGCTTCAAATGGTCCTCCCCAGACTCATCAGTCCAAATCAATCGGCCTTTGTTAAGGCCGCAATATTGTCCATAGCACTTTGCTAGCTCATGAATTAACTCGGGCTTTGAACTCTCCCTCTGCTAAAGGGCGTGCTTGCATTAAAATTGACCTTCGCAAAGCTTTTGACAGCGTTCACTGGGATTTCTTGGAGAACATTTTGCGAGGTATGAATTTCCCCAATTACTGGATTCATCTAATTCTCCAATGTGTGAGTTCTGCTTCTTTTTCAGTCCTAATCAATGGCAGCCCCCTTGGGTTTTTTAATGCGCACTGCGGATTGCGACAGGGGGATCCTTTATCCCCTCTTCTATTTGTACTCACAATGCAGGCACTATCCACTCAGATTGAATCAGCAATTGCTACGGGGTCCGTGGGAAGATTCCACAGGGCTGATTTGAATGTTTCCCATCTTTGTTTCGCCGACGACTTGATTATTTTCACTGACGGTGAACTCTCCTCCTCGCATGGTCTGAGCTCCTTATTCCTTTCCTTCTCCAACATGTCAGGACTTCAGCTCAATCCCCACAAAAGCCAACTTTTCTCATCTAGAAATGACGCAGAGTTTGCACGGATTCTAGGGATCCCGTTATGTCAACTACCGGTCAAACACCTTGGGCTTCCTCTTACACAATGAACTCTTTCTCATTCTTTGTGCATGCCTCTCATCGACAAGGTGCGAAAAAGAATTCAGTCGTGGTCCTCCTTGCTGCCCTCTAAAGCCGGTCGCCTTGAGCTAGTTCATTCAGTCCTCCAAAGTTTCAGCTATTATTGGACTGCAGGTTTCTCCCTCCCGAGTAAGACTTACCATGTGATCGAGCAAATTTTTCGTAAATTCCTTTGGGCAGGGGAAGGCAGCAATCCAAAGCAAAGTGCAGTTAAATGGACTCAGGTTTGTCTCCCAAAACCTGAGGGCGGACTTGGTCTTAAACGATTGAAGGAATGGAACACTGCCGCTATGGGGGTCAGATTATGGGAATTGGCATCAAACCATCAATCTCTATGGGCGTCCTGGATGAAGAAAAAATACCTATCTAAGACAAATATTTGGTCCTCCATGCCAAGATCCACATCCTCCAGTGTATGGAAATCCATCCTTCAGATAGGTTCTTGGATCAGATTGGCAACAAAATTCATTGTCTTCAGAGGGACCTCAATCAATCTCTGGACTCACCCATGGCTCCATGGCTATGGACTACAGCACCACTTCAATGGTTTAACTTTACTCTGTTGGGGCCCACCTAAAGAAGTCACTCTTAGTAGCCTAATTCACGATGAAAAATGGCATAAACCTCATCGTTGGCCCTTTGAATTTGACTCTATCTGGTAGGACATTGCAGAAATTTAGATTGGAGGTGAAGGTCAGGACATTCTAATCTGGACAGGGTCTAATTCAGGAAAAATTTCTTACCACTCCGCTTGGGAACATATTCGCACTAAGGCCCTCCCGCTAGCATGGACAAAGGAAATTTGGTAGCCTATTCAACCTCCAAGGCGAAGCCTTTTATGTTGACAAGCAGCGCTGGACAGGCTACCCACCTTGCACTGTCTTCGCCGCAGTCTTTTGGTCCTCTCCGACACTTGCTCGTTGTGCTTGTGTGGTTATGAAAATGTTGCTCACCTGTTTCTCCTCTGTCCCTACTCATCCTATGTGTGGAAAGCAATCCTTAAGTCAATTGGTCCCTCCTTTCCTAGACACCATTCTATTATTGACCACTTCACGTGGTTTGTCTCCCGAGAGTCGTCACCAACTGAAAAAAAGGTTCTTCATTTCCTTCTTGTGCAAATTATGTGGTCCATATGGCTTGAACGAAATGACAGGCTGTTCCGCAACATTAGATGCTCCAAATTTATGCTAGTGCGTAGAATACTCAACGCCACACAGGCTACCTTTGCTGGAAAGGTTTTTGATGATTGCATATCTCCTATCTCAACAAAAATGTGTGCACTCTTCAGTTTCTCAGTCCAAGAAAAACAGGGGATAGAAAAAGAAATACGGTGGGTTCCACCACCGGAAGGTTGGCTGAAGATAAACTCAGATGGATCACGATCGGACGACCGCTTCGCCTTTGGTGCGCTTGTTCGCGACAAATCTGGTTCTTGTCTTCGAGCCTCTTCAGCGAGAGTTCGAGCTGCCTCCATCAACATCCTAGAGCTCAAAGGGCTGGTCGAGGGTCTGTTTTTATGCCAATCTTTCAATTCCCGTCGTTTATGGTTCGAATCCGACACCACTACAGTCATTGCTTGGATTCATGGTAAGGGGAACATTCCTTGGACTGCTTTACGCGACCAGCGGGCCTTTGAAAACCTCTCAGCATCACTCTCAGAATGGAAAGCCACTCATACCTATCGTGAAGGAAATAGGGCAGCAGACCACCTTGCTGCACATCAATCCTCCATGGGTGTCACAGTCCATGAACCACCAAATTTTTGGGACGAATTACTTCAGATCTTACAGGAAGAACAGGAAGGCAAAATCACATTGCGAGTCAGCAAATGATCCTCTGTTGATCAATCAATAGCAATTCTTCTGCCATGAAGTTTTTTTTGTAAACAATGGGACTGTGCTTCTTTTGTAGTCCCATTGATCTTTTGTTCAAAATTTCCCCTTTGTACATTCCCAAATTTTCATAGAAATACAATTTTATCAAGCGAAAAAAAAAACTACTTGTGCTTCCCACATAGCGGGCAACTCACCTACTTTTAATCACAATGTGTTTAGCAGTTTCAATTAATATGAATGTGGATTAGGATATCACTAGTGGTATTACTCTTATCCATGTAAAAAAGGATCCAATGGATATGTATTCATATTATTGTGTTTCGTTTGGTTTATGATATATTTTCTTATTTTTTGAATTATGCTATTCATTTTTTAAGTATTATGGTTTTCTAATTAACATAGAGAATATTTTAGTAAATAAATTAAAATGACTATTTTTTATTTAGAAAATGAATTTGGTGGGTTTGTCACTTTTTTGTATTAGATAAAAGGAGTGAATCCTCAAAGAAACTAAGAAGCAAAAATAAAAGCAAAATAAACCAATGGGAGGAAAGGAGGGAAGAGAAGAGGAGAGAAGGAGGGGGGGGGGGGGGGTTTGGTTTGGTTCTATGGAAGCTTGGGTACGAGAAATCATTTTTAAATATATGTTAAAAATATTTATGGGTTTTTTTTAACTTTCCACGAACCATCGTATTTAGCGATCGCACGCTCATTTTTTCGTATTTAGATTTTACTCCCCAGATTTAAAGGATAATTCATTTTTACTCCCTATCAAGGACTAAAACAAATTAAATAATTTACAGATAGGTCCCTGATAGGGAGTAAAGAGGAATTATCCTTTAAATCTAGGGAGTAAAATCCAAATACGAAGAAGTGAGGGAGCGATCGCTAAATAAGATGGTTTGTGGGGAGTTAAAAATAATAAACCCAAATATTTAATAGTAGTCTTGATATAAATGTCTCAACAATATATTTGTATTCATTTTCTAAGATTTCAATTTATATAATAAAAGTTATACTATTTTTTTTAAAGTAATTTTCTTTTTCAAAACACTAATCTACATATTTGGAGAATCATTCAATAGTCTCCAAATTTGGAGGGGACATCTTAGCATCTTGATAGAGAGCCAACTATATATATATATATATTCTATATCAGTGATCGATACAAAAACATGGTTAAGGATACGCTTGGTGGCGCGATTGCAAAACTGATTTTGCAGGAATATTGATTTTAAAACTGATTTTGCAGGAAACTTACCCCACCAACTTTTGGAAATGTTAGCTTTTAGAAACAAGGGAGACGCTCCTTATACAGAGCGCCTCCAGCGTTGACTGGGTGTAATACTACTTTTCGCTAATATTCATATGGGGTGTTAGTTTTACAAATATTCATTCTTATGGGTCTATTTATGCAAATTGCCCATTATTAGTGTTAAATGTGTTAAATTATATATTAGTTTGTTATGATATTAGTTTATTAGTGTGTTATACGTGTAACACCATCTTGTCCTATTATATAAAGGGTTTTAGTCACTTTAATAGAAAATGAGTTTTAGAGTTTCATTATTATTTTTCTCTCTTATTTCTAACAATTAGAAGAGTCTAATTACTTACCAAACCCCCCCCCCTCTCCCCCCCCCCCCCCCCAAAAAAAAGGAAAAAGAAGGAAGACTCCAACAGACTGATTGAATTTTAATGGGACTTGCATAATGACTATGTCAATAGAGATTATTTTGTTGGCTCCTTCGGATCTCGCACGTTATAGTGAACAATTCTAAGAGACCGATTACTTAAAAATTAAAATAGTTTACCAGAAATGTTCGACCGAGATGCTAATTTATGTCAAGAGGAGGTTGGATTGAATCGGTCCATCTATCCCCACCCATCAATTTGCTGATCCCCAACCTAAAAAAAATGAAAATCCAAATTTTTTTATTTTAAAAAGAATTAACCCCACCAACACAATCAACCCCTCCCGGCTTCATCACCCTCACTGCCTCCCCGCCGTCGCCTCTATCACCCCCTTCCGCTCCCCGCCGCCGTCTCTAAGAAGAACAATGATAAGAACCAGCAACATCAAGTATTGAATGATCAAATTAAGCTAGATTTTGGGTAATATGGACATAATGAAACACAAATAAGTCGGCTAGCAACCCCTCATTCTTAAAGAATGACCTAATATCAAATTCTGGAAACACCAATTTAAAAAAGAAAAAAAAGAAAAGACGTATACTCCAATCATGTTTTTTTTAAAGGAAACATTAGACTTTTTATAATCCATGAAAAGATTACAATTAGTCTTGTTAGACTTTTAGGAGAAAAGAATAATATGACCTAATTCATTAAGAGAGGGACAAAACCCTTTATATAATGATACAAGACCCAATACACGTGTAACACAATAATAATATTACACACATGTAATTTAACACCCCCGCTCAAACTCAAGGTGGATCATACAACGTGAATTTGTGAATGAGAGACAAAAATCTGAGAACTGGATGAGACTTCGTAAAGAAGTCTGCGATCTGCTCAGTAGAGGAAATGTGCGGAAGCGTCAGTGTCTGAGCAAGGAAGTGCTGACGAACAAAATGACAATCAATCTCAATATGCTTAGTCCTCTCATGAAAAACTGGATTGCTAGCAATCTGAATAGCACTCCGATTATCACAGTAAAATGGAGTAGGACCTGTAACATCTACTCCAAGATCGACCAAGAGACGTCTAGATGAATGATCTCTTTGGTCGTGATGGTCATAGCTCGATACTCGGCTTCTGTGCTGGAAAGAGAAACAACATCTTTTTTCTTGCTGCACCAGGAAATAAGAGTCTCCAAGAAATATGCAAAAACCAGTGGTGGATCGACGAGTAGTCGGATCTCCTGCCCAATCAGCGTCAGTGTAAACTTGAAGAACCAGAGATGAAGATGATGACAGATATAGTGATCTGGTAATAGTCCCACGTAAGTATCTAAGGATCCTCATGAGAGCACTGTAGTGAACCGAACAAGGAGCAGAGACGAACTGACTAACTATGCTGACTGCATGAGCAATATCAGGTCTGGTAATGCAGAGATACACTAGCTGACCCACGATTTGTCTGTATCGTGTGGGATCTGGAAGGAGCTCACCATCAGTAGGACGTAGCTTCACATGAAGCTCAAGTGGTGTGTCAGCACGGCGAGTGTCAGATATAGCGGCACGATCAATGATATCTGCTGTGTACTTCTGCTGAGAGAGAAGAATCCCCTGCTTACTCTGAGCAATCTCTAGCCCTAGAAAGTAGCGAAGAGTACCGAGATCCTTCATCTGAAACTGACTACTGAGGTGGCGCTGAACAAGAGTAATACAAGCTGAGTCGTCACCAGTGATGATCATATCATCCACATATAGAAGTAGAATCACCCGACCCTGCGATGATGATCGCACAAACAAAGAGTGATCCTGAGAGCTCTCAACAAACCCAGCTGATAGAATAACACAGCGAAAACACTCAAACCATGCACGAGAAGCCTGCTTGAGACCATATATAGCACGTCGGAGACGACATACATGCTGAGGAGGAGTACGAAGACCAGGAGGTGGTTGCATGTAGACCACCTCTGATAAATCCCCATGAAGAAAGGCATTCTTCACATCCATCTGAAAGAGCGGCCAATGACGAGTCGCAGCAACTGCAAGAAGAGTGCGAACGGTGGTCATCTGTGCAACAGGGGCGAAAGTCTCCTCATAAGCAATTCCATACTCCTGTGTGAAACCGCAAGCAACTAAACGAGCCTTGTGTCGTTCAATGGATCCATCAGGTCGATGTTTGACCTTAAAAATCCATTTACAACTGATAGGCTCAACATCGGTGGGAAGAGGAACAATATCCCACGTATGAGTCTCCTGAAACGCCTGAAACTCCTCATCCATAGCCTGTCGCCACTCAGGGTGCTGAACTACCTCTTGATAAGATTTAGGCTCCCGATGTGTTTGAATAGCTGCAAGAAAGACCTGAAGTTGTGGAGAATAAGAGCTGACTGTGGCAAAGCCAAACTGATCAGGAGGTCCACTATCAAAACTGAAACGGGCAGGCGGACAACGCTCGCGCTGAGGATAGCGAGCGACACTACTTGGATCCACGATCGGGAGAGGGGCGTCAGATGCAGTAGGCGAGGCACCAGTAGAATTATCTGCAGTAGGACTGGAAAAGGAAGGCAAAGAATCACACGCTATCGGAGAAGGCTCAACCAGGGGAGGACTAGGAGGTGATTCAGGAAGAGGAAAAGACTCAATAATAGGACAAGGCTGAACAGAAGGAGACGTAGGAGAAATGGACTCACGGGACGTAGACGAAAAATAGGGAACATCCTCAACAAATGAAACATGACGAGCAAACCAGAATCGATGACCCACCGGATCATAACAACGATACCCCTTATGCTCGAAACTTATCCTTAAGAAAACACATCGAACAGACCGAGCAGAGAGCTTGTCACGAGCATGAGGAGGAAGAAGAACATAACACGTACAACCGAAAACTCGAAGACGACTGTAGTTGGGACGTGAAGAATAGAGGCGTTCGTGAGGGGACATGCCAGAGAGAACGGTAGAGGGAGTGATATTTATGAGATGAACAGAAAAAAGGGCAGCCTCAGCCCAGAAATGCTGTGGAACAGACGATGACAGTAGAAGAGAGCGAGTGGTCTCAAGAATGTGACGATGTTTACGTTCGGCAACACCATTCTGTTCATGAGTGTAGGGACAAGACTGCTGAAAGATTGTGCCATGTGATTGAATCAGAGAGCGCATTGTAGAAGAAATATATTCCTTAGCACAATCAGAGCGAAATGTTTTAATGCGAGTCTGAAATTGGGTGTGAATCATGGTGGTAAAAACATCATAAATGTGAGCAACCTCAGAGCGATTACGTAGTAAATAAATCCACGTAAAGCGAGAATAATCATCAATGAAGCTAATATAATAAGAAAAACCACTCAGAGAATGTACGGGAGCAGGACCCCAAATGTCAGAATGCACTAACTCAAAAGGACTGGTGGACTGATTATTACTAGGACTAAAAGGTAAGGCCACAAGTTTGGCCAATTTACAGCCCTCACACACAGACAAAGGAGAAAAAGAAGTAGATCCTAACACACCAGACTCAAAAAGGCCTTTAAGGCGAGACTCAGAGACATGACCTAACCTTCTATGCCACAAATCGGCATTAGAAGTGACGCTACCACAGAAGACAGAGGGATCTGGAACAGGGAGATGCAGATACTCCACGAAGTACAATCCGCCGACTCTACGACCAACGCCAATCCTCCGCCCCGAGTGTGGATCCTGCACAAGACAACCAGAGGAAGTGAAAGAAACAATCAGACCGGAATCACAAAGCCTACTAATGGAAATAAGGTTCATGCATAGATCCGGCGCATGTAAAACAAATGGAATGGAGAGACGACTAGTGGGATCTAAGGTGGTGGTGATAGATCCACACTGGGTGATAACTAAAGCGGAACCATAAGCAGTATGAATCGGAGGCAAATGAGCAGGTGCAGGTGAACATGCAGTAAGTATAGAACTGTTTGGTGTCATATGATGGGATGCACCAGAATAAAAAATCCAAGAGACAGAGGTACCCGGAGTGGAAGAGAAGGCTGAGGGAGCAGTAGACTCGGACCGAGGTGGATGCTGTAAAAGCTGCTCGAGACGCTGATTGATCAAGGTGTCAAGATGATCAGAAGCAGGAAAACCTGGTACAGTGGCGGTTGCAATAGCAGCAGTATGATGACGGTGAGCCGGACCGCGACCACGACCACGTCCTTGAGAGGCTTGTTGTGGCAAACGAAAAACCGGACGTTTCTCTGGATGAAGACCCCAACAATTATTAACGGTATGTCCTTACCTTTTGCAGTGCGCACACAGAATTGTAGAGTGTGATGAGGTTGCAGAAGGAGCAGCAGGAGAGGTAGCAGCCAGAACTCCAGAATATATGGTCGAGGAAGTAGTCTGTCGAGATGCTACAATGCGAAGACGAGTTTCCTCGGCAACAATTTCCGCTAGGACCACCTCTAATCGTGGTAAAGGATCTCGATGAATCAGCTGTCCAGCTAACGTGGATTATTCAGGACGAAGAGCCATAAGGAACTGGTAGAGTTCACGACGTTCAAGAAAGGCAGCTCTTTCGGCTAGAGATGCACGTGGACCCGGCTCAAGATTGCGTAGTTCACGAAAACAGGTGCGCATGCGATTGTATAGATCGGTGACAGATAGATCGCCCTGAACAATTGTCTGAACCTCAGCAAGTAACTGATACTCTCGAGCGCCACTTTTCTCCACAAAACGTTCAAGAAGAGACTCCCAAATCTCCGCTGCTGTATCGAATACACTGAGATCAGCCCGAAGAGAGCGATCAACAGAGTTGATCACATAAGAAGAGACACGCTGATCACGTCTCCGCCATGAGAGATATGCCGGAGAGCCAGACGGTGGCACAGCAATAGTACCATCAAGGTGGCTGAATAAATCACGTGGACTGAGGGTGCTCTTCACAGTGGCGCGCCAAGACGGCCAATCGTCGACGGAGCTCAAAAGAAAATCGGTCGAATTCAAAAGAACATCACGAAGAGGCTCAAATGAGTCCACGGGGACAGTTGATTGAAGAGCAGTGGTGACTGGCAACGTGGGATTCGGATCAGTTGGTTTTTCGGACGAAGACATGATCGAAATATCTCAACGAAATCCTAAATATACACGAATGCGTAGACAACGAAAAACTGAATAAAATGAGTACCTGGATGACTAGATTCGGAGTCCGAACGAAGTCGTAACGGTCCAGGAAAGAAACGGGACAGAACTGGCCGGCGGCGGCTGGAAATTTGTCGGAAGATCGCCGAACGGTTGCCGGAAAGTGCCGGAAGATCACCAGAAAGTGCCGGAAGGTCGTCGGAAATTTGCCGGATCGTTGCCGGAAAGTGGCCGGACGGTGGTCGAACGGTTGCCGAAAAGTCGCCGGACGGTTGCTGGAAAGTCGCCGGACGGTTGCCGGAAAGTTGCTGGACGGTCGGATGTTAGCCGGATCTGGGCAGCTGTTTCCGGGTCGGGCGCGGATGGGCCGGGCGCGGACGAGTGGGCCGGGTGCGGACGGACCCGGACGCGCGCGTGGGCCTGGTGCGTGGGCCTGCCTGGGTTGAGCCGTGGACGCGCGCGTGGGCCTGGTGTGTGGGCCTGCCTGGGTTGAGCCGCAGACGCGCGTGTGGGCCTGGCGCGTGGGCCTGGCTGGATTGATCCGCGGACGAGAGTCGGCCTGGACGAGCGCAGATTTGCGCTAACTTGCGCCGCGCTATCGTGCGCCGAAGGATTTCTGAGCGGATCTGCCGAGCGTTGAATGGATCTGCAGAGCGGACGACCAAGTACGGGCGGGATCTGCCGATAACAGACCGGGCACGGGCGGGCGGGCGGGCGGACTCGGACGGCGAGCGGACGGCTAGGACAGCGCGCGGACGGGAATCTGCGCGGACAACTCGGACGGCGCGGACGGTTGCGGTGCGGATGACGATGACGATGACGTCGCGAACAACGACAGATGTAACAAACGTTGAATCTCAACAAAGATCCGAAAAAAAAAATTATTTGAGGTCTTAAAGGGGCTCTGATACCATGTTAAACTTTTAGGAGAAAAGAATAATATGACCTAATTCATTAAGAGAGGGACAAAACCCTTTATATAATGATACAAGACCTAATACACGTGTAACACAGTATTACACGCGTAACACAATAATAATATTACACACATGTAATTTAACAAGTCTGAAGCCTCACAAACGAGACAAGGGAGAAGAAGAGGAAAAATGAAAATAGATTTGTGAAGTGTCAGTTGTGTTGCCCGGGAGTCACAAGTTGTGATCCCCCACGACACCTCCAAACCACCTCACGCCTCCCTTTTCATACAAAACAAAATTTAGAGGAAGAAAAGTCTAAGCCAAAGAGTTTGTTTTCTGGTGGCCTAGAAAGTACCAAGACATATAATGAGGGACTACATATCAATTTGTAAGCCTCCCCCGTCCATCCGCACGAATCTTGCCCCTGCCAAGAAACAGCCCCAGTCCGCCATCAGCCGTTTAATCTCCTCCCACAGATTTTCAACGAATGGGTTCATTGAATAGGACATCCCTCCAAACACAGAAACATGGCTCCAAATACCATAAAAAGCCAATCCAATGCAAACCAATCACATATATATGAAACAAAAAGAACGAATCTTTTGGTAATATATCATAAACCCCATATTCAAATCCATGAAAAGGTGAGATCTCTATTTCAATCCAGACGAAAAATGGTGTAAATCGCTCCTAAAGTCTCTTCCCAACATTTTTAGAGGAGAGAAAAGAGGGGGAGAGGAAATCTGGGAAAGAATGAGAGTGGCTGGTTTAGGATGGGATAACTTTTGAATATATATAAAAGATGGTGGATTAAAAAATAATAAAATTTTATGATGGTCGGTTCAGTAAGACAAGGATCAGAAAATGGGGTGGTGGGGTTAGTCGTTCCATGAAAGGTGCAGCTTTAGCTATAAAAGCTTCTGCTCATGTTCAAGCTATAGTTATAAGAGCCATATTAAACTATGCCTAGCTAACAAGCCAAAAAGAGTTAATTAAGAACAACAAAACATGGCTTGCTGTCTGTCTATTCTGTCCCTTCTATCCCCAGATGAGGCCGAGGAGGAGTTACCAGAAGTACAGTATCACAAATTCAAAGACAGTGAATGATGCCGACGACAAGTCCGATCTCCTTCAACGAGTTCGTTCCGGCATCTACTTGAATAAAAAGGAAATGGTAAAGCTTCTCTTCTGAGCGTCCTCTAGTTTTATCTTTAATTAATTTGTTTCATAAGTTTAAATTCCACGAGGTCTTCTGATTATATTTTTGTGATTAGGGGCTGTGATCCATGTTATGATTTAAAGGATCTTGGAAACAATCCATCTAGAGCATAGTCACTCAAATCTCAAAGAAAAACACACATAATTAGCGTGTTTCGATAAATCTTACCTACGTCCACGGAGTACACCAGAGATCAATCCACTATCTTCAAGAGGTTTTTATAACCCATCTGATTCTGCGAAGCGCTACCAGGAATCAGACTTCATAATATAACAATCCACCTCTCTCTTGGTCACTAAACTTCTGATTTTGTCTCAAGTTTAGCTTTTCTTTTCCCCTGTTTTCATTTTGGACTTGCAGTTTTCAACAGTTTACATTTATCTATTCTCAGTAATAGAAAACGCATTTACCGAAAAAAAAAAAAGAACAATTAAGAATAAATATGAAATTAAAAGTATGAATAAATGGGAGAAATCTTTCATTGTGGTAGGATCTAGTGAAGTCACAGTGGCCTTTTTCTTGTGGTAGGATCAATTTAAGAGGAGAAACACATTTTTACTTCTCTGTTGATTAATTAACCTTTTTTTGTAGCAGAAATATTGGGTCGATGAATCGGACTGCAATTGTTTCATGTTGTTCGCCTGGTATATGTGGATCGCTTGGGCTGAAGAAAAGCAATATTGGAACTGGATCCCTTCAAACGATTCTTGGTGGGGTTACTATTAATCAATCTTTCACCATGTTTGAAACCAATTTTTTTTAACCGTTTTCCATATAAATCTAGTCCATGTATACTATATGACTCTTTTTTGGTTTGGCAGTGACGAGGATGTGGAGGTGGCGTGCCTGAAGGCCGTTTGCTGGCTTGCAGTGCGGAGAGACTTCAACGTGTCGCTGTTATCACCAGGTATGGATTTTTTTGGAAGAATGATGTTTTTTAGGATTTCATCTTTTGACATCTTTCACATAAAAGGGATATACTTATTGATTTAACCAAAACTTAGCACACATCATTACTTGTGAATTATGAGGTGGTGTTCATCCTCCCTTGAAGGAGTTCTCGTACGGCTGGGAGCAGAGCAAAGTGAGATTGAGGATTGAATGCCGGACAATACAGAGCACGAAGAAGAAATGTATTTGGATCCTGAGGAATTTAAGGGCCAATGGACGGAGTTATTGGTTGGAGAATTCAATTCAGGGGACTCCACGGGAAGGGTCACATTCGTTTTGATCGGCGGCGGACATTGGTGGGGAGGGCTCGTCATCAAAGGGGCCATTATACGTCTAGTGAAGGGCACCCCTTGAAGTTTCAAAACGTGCACTTATATCCCCTGTCGTTAGATTTTTTGATACGATATAATAAAAATACGATTTTATCATTTAATTAAATCATTATTGTGCTTTCATCCTTTAATTAATTTTTATGTGAGTTAGTTCTATCTATGTTTTTTCTCTTTTTTTTTCTTTTTTTATTTTTTACTGTTGGTGAATATAGGATAGCAGGAAATTTTTTAAGAAAAAATGGAGCCATTTCAAAATGAAAAAATCAGATTTTTTATATTTTGTAAAAACTTATTTGAATGTCATTTATTGGAGATTCATTTAATAAACTGAATATTATTGGAATATTCCTTATAAAGTTTAATTCAGAGGCTAAATCTGTTAACCATACACTTTCGGAGAACATGTGGTGATTTTTTAATTTTACATGGACTAAAATCGATTTAGCTAACTTTTCAAGTAATTATATCATTTTTTTCAATTTATAAATATATTCACCGGAAATGTGGTTTAACTTTGTCATTATATCATTGTTTTCTATAATGAGATTAATTTTTTTTTAGAATATAATTTAGGGGTCCGACCTATCTGGGGAACATTTGGCAGTATCACCATCACACGTGGCAATACCTAAACGGGTGCAAGCCATCACACATGAAATCCGAAAACTCAAATCCGAATTCAGAATACCACGAGGACACTTCCGAGTAGGTGGGACATGACCAGATTGAAGGTCTGGTCGGGTTGTCTGAAATCTTGCGGGCGAATGTCATCTCAAGTAAACAAGGCATGATCAAATTGACGATCTGATTGGACAACCTTACACCGCGTGAACAAATGTCGACCTGAATAAATGAGACATGACCATATTAAAGGTCTGTTCGGGTGGTCTTACACTTGCGCACAAATGCTTACGAGCATGTCGAGTTAAAGACCAAACCAAAGACTGCGAGGAGGACCGAAGAAATGGTGAGACGCCATAACGTCTGAAACTGCCAGGCAGATAATTAAGGCCTATTACTCACAGAGCGTGGGTAATTAAGGGCAGGTTGAGCTACATTAAAGCATGACGGTTACCACTAAAATCGTCCACTAAGCAATCATTACGGAAATTCGTTACAACGACAAGGAAGTGGATAGCAATGGCTATCTAAGCAATTAGACCCTATAAAAGGGGAGTAATCGAGGAGTTAAGGTATCCATCTTTATCTACACATAAGCTATCAAATTAGTGAGATTGGTTTTTAAATTCCCTTACGGATACAGCTCTTTGGAGGCCCTTTGGCTAGCACCACACCAGTGTCTTCCTAATCCTTTTTGAGTGCAGGATCCACCCTCATTCGGATCTGGGTTTGGGAAGGTGCTTCCTTCGACCATTTGTTTTAATTGAAGGGGTAAAATATCTCTTCAGATAGTATCATCAAATGTCGACACCTGGGGTATCTATACTTAAAGGACATGACACACTCATTTTTCTGACATTTTTGACAATATAAGTGTCGATATTATCTTCATACGTCGACATTGGGGGTGTTGATCCTTACAGAAAATCACATAATTGTTTTCTGTAAGTACTTCAATAACCTTATTATTCCTTAGGATGCTCTATTGTCAAATATAACACTTAAATCAACAAATTACATTGAATAGCAAGTACAAAGAGCATATAATCATCAAATTTTACTATTGCACCACCGAACCAGCCAACTAATACAATTACACATTTGAAAATTTTGTGCATCAACACATATAATGATGTTTAATAGACATGTTGAACCATCAACATGAAACAACCAAATACATTGAGCATTGTTAATAAATCAAATACACATTACAAAATTTTATGCATCAACACATATTGATCTTCTTGTGGATCTGCTTGAACTGCATCATTTCGAGAACTTGATGCCATGTTATTGGTACAATTTTTTTGATTGGAAACTGTAAGTCGAATATGTTCCTTGGAAGCCATATTATATTGCATTGTAAAAAATTAAGTAAATACTCAATCATATACCACTAATCATTCATATGCCAATCAACACGGGATACAACCAATATTAATTCAACCACAGCTCTCCATTGAAACCTTACTTTCACACTTTTCTCAATTGCTAGATAATAGAGGGCAAAATAGAAGGGATTAATTTTTTGTGATGGCTTAACTGAAAAGACACTAAACATATTAATTTTGAACTTGAAACCATTTCAACATTATGACTAGATGCACTACTACAGGTCTGCAACCCTCACCTCTTTTCTTCTTTTTTATGTATATAACATAAATAATATTACATACAATCTTTTTTATTCTCATCCATACAAATTTTGATTTATTTAATGAGATATGTACTCTAATATATTGCACGATCCATTTATTGGATCTAAACTTGTGTTATTTTTCCCTAAAACAGGAGACATGGGTTGTTTAAATTTCCACCCCCTCTAAACCCAGATAAATCCCAGCCACATGCCACCCCAACTCATCCAAGGCCATGTTTGTAAACCCATCCTAAATTAATCCCAAAAACTCTCAATTAGAAAGTTGATCAACATTCATTTATCAACTAATAAAATCATTGATCAACTAGGGTTTCAAAATACAAAATCATTGATCAACTAGAGTTTCAAAATACAAAATCATTGATAGTATTTCAAAGGTCAAAAAAATAATATGGACATGAATAAGATGGACGAGGAAGGGTATTTACCAATACCAGAGGCGGTTAATGAAAGAGAGGATGGTGGGTGGAAGATGGGACAATGATCGGGTTCCGTCGATGGCGATCGGTGGGCGTCATGGAGGTGATTGGCGGGAGATGTGAAGGCAAGGCGATCAGCAGGAGTCGTGGAGGCGGACGGCGATCGGCGGACATTGTGAAGGCGATCAACGGGAGTGGTGGAGGTGAAGCGATCGGCGGGAGCCATGGAGGCAATCGAAAGGGGGGCTCACGGTGGAAGTGGGTCAGGGGGAGAGAGAGAGATAAATGACTTTGGGGTGGTTTTACCTTGTTCACACCTTAATTAACATGGGGTGGTTTTGTATATTCAAAAAGTATGCATAATGGCTTTCCTATGGGATGGTTTTCCATTAAATGGGGGTGTCAATAGCCATCCCCTTACGTATATACTCTCATGAAAGAGGTATATGCAACTTAGCAATGCCACCCCAGTTGGGAATGGGGATAAGATTTATTCTTGGGTATACATTTATCCGAGCATAAATGAGTATAAATAAGGATAAAATGATTTTGCGTTTGATTGTGTTTTGAATTATTCTCGTTAGTAAACATAAGAATAACTGTTTTGTTGTTTGGGTAAAATGTGAATAAAGTATGAATAATGGTTTATAAAAGGTAAAAAAATAATGATAGTTAATTTGACAGGTGATTTATAAGAGGTGATGACTGTTGATTTGACAGTGAGCCCACATATTCTTTGGGTGGAATAACTTAGGATAAATTTTATTCTAGGAGTTGATTGGAATTCATATACCACTTTATACTAGTTTATTCTGACATATTTTATCTGGGGTTATCCGGGATTTTCAAACATAATAAATTTCTATCCGAGGTTATCCGGGTTATCCAGGGGTTTATTCTCATTCCAAACATGGGCTATATGTTTTCGATTAAGATATTCACTACTCATAACATGTAAAAAGTCAATAATTTGTGAAGGAAATCATACAATTAATATTCAACGAGGTAGATGACTTGTTCTTTCAGAGAAAAACGAACAGTCAATTGTTGTCTACCAGATTTGGTGTTGTTTGGAGTGAGAAAATTCTCTAACTTTGTAGAAAAAGAAGGAACTATCACTGGTTTGTCACTAACCGTAGATGAAATGGAGGGAGAAGAAAATTTATTTATTGTGAGATGGAGGAAACAAAAAAGCGGGTAAAAAAAGGGGGTCGAAATTTTTTAATTGTATATATAAAATATGTATATTTTATTAGAAAGTGTATATATTAAAAATCCAAAATATGTTGGGATTTTAACTTTGCATTCAAGACAAATTTTTAATTTTATAGAATTTTTTTTTGAAAATGACACATACAATTTAAAAAATGTTCAATATTTTTGCTAGTGATGTAAAATGATAGATATGATTGTAACACTTAAGAGTGTTGATGCACCCAAATAATTTTTACAAGTGCTCTCACCATATATGGAAATTTTTTAACGCACTATATACTTGGTTATGCTAATGCATACTATATTACATAAATCAAAACGAGTGTGAAATACTAACGAGATTGTAAACGACTGAGTATAACATTTTTCTAACACTTAGGCTCTGTTTGGTTCGTGTCATTCTGGGATGGAATTTGATTCTATGCGAGATTATCAAGAAAGTGTATAAAATCTAATTTTTGGTTGGTGATAATCTTGATGGTAATTATGAGCTCCACTGAAATGAAAATCCATGCATATGAAAAAATATAATGGAATCAGATTCTCATCATTTGTGGTGATAATATCAAATTCCACCATGAATCCTAAATTAGATTATTATTATATTTTTATAAATTAATGAAATTACTATGTACATCGATTCTAAAACAAATAGCCTTCTCTTTCTTTCTTTTTATCCACCACCATATAATGGGTTTATATAGTTATTTTGATTTTTTTAATAATTTGATTTTTTAATAAAAAATTATATTATAATTTTTATATGTGATGTGAAAAATCTTATCCGTGTATTAGATATTAATTTATATTTTTAAAATTCAATTTTTATTTTTAAATGTGATGGGTTTAAATATTATTATAATTGATATAATATGTGATCTGAGTTTAGATTTAAAACAATTATTCCGAATCCGTAACTAATAAAAATAGAAAGCGAAAGCAAATGTGGGCAGATAGTGATCCTGCCTATTCGACACAAATTAAGCAAGTATGTATGTTTCTAAATAATATTATTATTTGCATCATACGTGTGTGATTGTGACGCGGGTTTTAAGAATATAATTATTATTTTTATATGTGTGATGTGACGTGGGATTTTTAAATTTTATTATTATTTGTATATGTCATGCGTTTTTTAAATAATATTATTATTTGTATATGTGAGTGGTGTGATTTTTGTTTGCTGAGTTGGATGATGTGTGATGTGTGATATTGGTTTAAATGTGTGGTGTGATTTGGTATATTTGATGTGTAACGTGGGTTTAGATGAAGATACATGCTTCTTAAAGTGTATTATCATAGATGGGTTTAGATATTGGTATAATTGGTATATGTTATGTGTGATGTATTTTAGCTATTTTACGTGAGAATTTAAAAATTGTTCCATAATTTTTTAGCTATGTCAGTAAAGTCTTATGGTGTGTTCATTTTATTCTAAATTGCTCCATAATTTTGCAGATATGGCAATGTTGTCGTTGACTCGGAGAAAAAAAATCTTGTAATGTTAGAGTTTCGTAGGTTTATTTTGTATCTCATTGTTGTGTGGGTTGCTCACATTCTCATTGAATCACATTATAGAAAATACATACTAAAATCTGGATCATTGTGGCATGTTTCTTTGCGTGCTTTTAATGTATTCAAAATGGTATATGAGAATGATTTGGCTAGCAAAGAGCAAATTCACGTGGTAGGCATACCTTTCACAAGTTATGTCATATGCTTAGAACAATTGGTAATGTGAGATGATAATAGAAATTCAAGTATGGAAGAGATAGTTGCTATGTATATTCTTGTATATACTTGCTCAACATGCTAAGAATAGAGGGATTAAAAATAGATGTTTGGGTTGTATATTTTATTTAATGTCTTTTAACTTTAGTAAAAATGTTTTATTTGAGGTTATTAATATTCCATCATTTAAAATATTCAAGAGAGTTCATAATATTCAACCGTTTTAGGAAGATTACTAATATTATAAGTTTAATTATATAAGCTGTTATTTTATTTATTTGTATTCATTAAATATTTATAAAATAGTGTTGCTACCTGGGCCCCAGAAATTATGCCTCATTGGTGAGTCTCAACGGGTGGCACTAATCTATTGATTCTTTGTTTGACTTTTTCAAATCACCAAAATGATAATGACATGACCACCCTTCTAAGATTTTTAAAAATTGGCTCTAACTAAGTAATATCACCATTAATGCTCCTAACGGAATCCCAAAATAAAAGGGGGATCATTGAATTCTCTCCCCATCATTAATCCTTGTAAAAGAATCCCAAAAAAATGGGGGATCATTGAATCCTCTCCCCCGGTTGAACATATTCCAAAAAAATTTCAAACTTAGGGTTTCCAAAATTGGACAAAACCATACAAACCAAAAAAAAAAATTTCGACTATAAAGAGTTAATATCATCTGATTCCCTTTCCCAAACAGATCGCTAACAATGGCGAAAAAAAATGTTAGATTTCTTGCCACAATCGAAACTTCACCGTTGCAGTTTTTTTTGGGGCGATATAAACATATCAATTTATATTAGTCTTTTGCACTTCTTATAAAACGAAATATCTGATTTTCAAAATTAAATATGAAACGATTTCCTTATGTTTTCTGGTCTTCTGTTAATCTGATTGAATTTGAAATCCATTTGAAAAATCAGTGTTTCAAATACGTGCATCTGAAATCCAAAAAAAGATTTGTTTGAAATAAGTGTTTCAGATATACTGAATCCAAACAAATCTGAATTTTTTTTTAAAGTTTGGAAGCATGTGCTAAATCTCTTATATATAACGAAATTGTTTTTGCTACATTGTCTTTGTCTATCAGTGTATCTAGATTAAAAGAAAAAATTAACAATTTTCAATTGTCTTTGTCTTTGTCTATCGTGTACATAGTTCATTTTCTAAGGAAACAAAACAATGATGAACAAATACATAAATCAGAGACATGTATCTGAAAATGTATATAATATGCAATTGTTTCTTAATTCAGTGAAACAAAATCTGATTGGATGACCAATTGAAAATTACCAAATGAAAGGTTTGAAATGTCATATAAATGTAGATCTTATATTATTATCTTATATTTGATAATTAGAATATATTGGTTTGAAAAAATATCTTAGAATGTATGTATCTGAATCAACTGTATCTGTATCTGAACCAAATATATCTGAATCTGAAGTAATTATGTAGAAACAGAGATCCCATTAGTCACATTACATGCTATTAAGAAATTGTATGTGCCGTGAATCAAAATATATAGTGTATTAATATTTTTAAACTTATAATTTGGAATACTCAACTGTATCTGAAATGTTGTACTCATGTTCTATAAAATGTATCTAAATCCCTTGATGAAAAAGTCTTAATGTTTTTGTAAACACTTTATGTATATGAATCAACTGTATTTGAGTTGTTGTATAAAACATGTTGATCAACCATGTTCATCAACTTATTTCTAAAACTTCACGGTAGCTTCTTTTGTTGCTGCAATTTCCGTATTTTCAAAATCAAGTTGCATCTCGCATACATTTTGTTGACCAACCACAACAAATAATTCATTCGGTAAACTGGTTTTCACATAACATGAATTATTGATGTTGTCTAAATGAATTGAGTCTTCGCATGTGTCCTCCATAAAATTATCATCACTGCCTAGTGTAAAATCAGAACATCAATGACATATTATTAAATTAAGATACAGTAATGTATGTGAAAATCCAAATGTACAATTATGGTCTACATGCTACTGAGCACTGCATTAATTAAATCAATGGAAATATAAATAATAACCTTTAAAATGGGCTGGATATCAAATTCAGATATAGGCGTATCTGAAATTTGAATTATCAAATACACATTCCATACAAGTGAATGTGCACTGTATTTGAAAATCTTAAATTTGAATGAGTCGAATAATGCTGATACAAAACTAAAAAAAATCATGAATGACACATTATGCATTATTATATATAACACTCAATCATAAAACGATTGTACAGATCATACCTAGTACCCAACAATGCATATAAATCAAGATACATGATATGTATCTGAATTTAAAATTAAATTCAGATTTAATACATGTATATGATGATTCAAAGGGGTGACCAAAAATCAAAATCAACATAATTTATTCAGATCGAAAAAGGACTAGGCTGAATGAATCACCATTGTTTGCACCACAAACTGGTCACAAATAAAACTAAACGAATCAAAGTCTTCTCTTCTCCACTGATCGAACGGAAACAAAAATAAAATTCGATGTCTGTTTTCAAATCCATCTGAAAACTAAAAAATCGTAAAATATTGTAATTTTTGGGATCCGAAAAAACCTAACCTTCATGTATCAATTTCTGTTTGCACCAGAATCAGATCGCATAGAAAAAAATAGTGAATTCATCTCGTATACACCAACCAGATCTAAATAAAAAATAAAATTCTTAATTGTTTTCCTATCAACCGATCATTCACAAATTGGAAATGGAGAATCGTGAATTTTTTAGACGTCAAATTGAAAACAAATATTCAAAAACGGAAAGATATCACACATCATAACTACCTCGGGATTAATGGGGTGGTTATGGAATACTAAAATGATTAATTAGGGAGGGGGGTAATATAGGTATTTCAAACTGACTACCTTATGAGGCTTGTGATGAAGTCTATCAATTGGGGCATACAAATCATTATTGTTTATAAAAAAATTTACTCATTTTTTTATTATTGTGATATGGGTAAAGAAATAAATTTTATAAGTATGTATAATAGTAATGGTATTTTAGACCTTTAAATTAAATTCCTTATCATTTTTCATGTATGATCCAAACAATGGAAAATGATTCTTTGGAGAAATCCATTAATGAACCACACAGTATGATGTAATCATGATTCATGGTAAAATAATTCCTGGTAAATTGATTTTTGTAATGTAATTCCACAAAAAAATGACACGAACCAAATGGAGCCTTATAGTTAGTTCCTATGCATTACAATTATAACTCATTATAAAATGTACATTAGCATTGTCAATTTCATAAAATCCAAAAAATATATTTTTTATTTATAAATTTGTAAAATAAATTGTGTCCAACAGCCCCTGACTTACGTTCTTAAGCACAGTCCCGTTGAAAGAAGGAAAAGCCCATCTGATTTAAATACAACTAAGGTTAAACTGTCAATTATCCAAAAAAATATTCGTATCCTTTCGCAATCCGGATAAGTTTTTTTAAAAAACAATCTCATATTAAAAAATCTATATCCATATCTGATATTTGAATAAAGTATTTAGTTTTAGGTTAGAATTGAATTTCACTAATTTAATATTTATATAGTTCGTTTTTTTTTTGATATATTTGATATAATTAGATTCTCAATGAAATAATAAATATTATTTTAGGATTTTGTTTGTTAAAAATGAATTCAGTTAAGTTTTTTGGTGATAGATAATAAGATATTTGAGCTATATATTTGGGGCATTTAAATAAAATGTTCAAAATATGGATGGCATACAAACTGAAACAAGAGGGCATACTCATAGATTAGAGAGGTGAAAAAAGAACCACCCTACTTTTTTTTGGATATTCCGTTTGGATATAAATACGGATAACGGCTTATCCGATCCGTTTCTCTCAGTTGACAGACTTAACTAGGGTTGTCCATCCAGCCAGTGGACCAGATGTACAGGCGGACCTGAACCGATGTCCATCCTCTCAATGTTCCGGACCTTCCTCAAACGGCGTCAAAGTTCAGATACTACAAACAACATCAAGGACCCTCCTCGTCCCCTACACCGTCTCCTCTGCTTTCATGGATCGACAGACCATCATAATCTGTCTTGACCCTTTTATTTGTGGGAATCCGATACAACACCTCTAGCAAATCCATTCACATGAACATTGCCATTGTTCGAGTTGTCATTGATTCCGTTCTTCATATCTTGTCCCCTAGGTTGAATCTCAAGCTCTGATATCATTTGTTGTAGATAGTAGATACCATAATAGAACTGAGTTTTTTTTTTTTTTTTTTTTGCAAATTAAATGATACATTAAGTAAATCAAAATAAAACAGGAACAAATTTTAATAAAATAGAAGATAGGGTAGATTTTTAAAAATGAAATAGCATAATTCAAAAATAATACAAAATCAATCAAACAAAATAAAATCCCAATCAAATAGGGATCAATATTTTTTTTTAGATTGAAGGGCTCTCTCAATGTGGCCCATGAAACTGTTTACTTATGATCAGGGTCTGATTTCCACCGATGACTATTAAAGAAGGTTGACTATTAAAGAAGGTTTTGTCTAAACTTATATGGGTGTCAGTGCATCAACATCAGACAAACCATCAATGTTGTATGCATTCAAGTATTCACATGAATAGAGCAAACCATAAAACCAAATTCAAGTAGTACCACAAGGATTTCTCATTAACATATATATTAATACAGCTTTGGAAGAAAGACGAAACAACACCTCTTTAAAGGTTATGACTCTCGTCTTTCCATTAATGGAACTCATAAGCTTCTCTTGACCTCCATAAATTAATTTATGTTGAAAAATAAAAATACTGAAATAAATGGATAAAAAACCCACGGAAGGGAACATGTTAATATGTACCAACACCCCCCACTGTAATTAGTCGATTACACTAATCAACAATTGCAAGAGAGTAGAATCACAGAGAAAGAAATAATGGCTTCAATTCACATTAAACATGTGTTATACATGAAATGATGCATTTATTTCAGTTGATATTTATTCATACACGAAAAGCAAATTAAGCTAAATTAAACAAAAAAATACAAACACACACAAAAGAGATTGGAAAAACAATCTTCACTCTCACAAACAAATGCGAGAACACTGAATCATGACCTTTTCAACATCTGCCTGAACAATCCTGTAAACTCATTCCCGTAGTATTTCCCATCTTCTTCTGACAGCAAAAGCGGTGAAAAATGGCCCATGGCCACCTTTATATCAGGTCGTGCAAAGACTTCTGGAATCCACTTCAACTCGGGACAACGTATGAGTTCTAATACTTTGAGGCGAGGAAAGATGTCCGTTCTTTCCGTGCCATTCCATTCCTCCCACCGAGGCATACTGTTGAAAGACAAAAATATCAGTTTAGGAAATGCACCTTCTTCGTCGATGACGAACTCTGTACCAATTGTCCTGATGGAAGTGCAGTGAGATATACGAAGTACCCTTAACTTGGGGAGATTGCCCAATGATGGAAGCCATTCGAGGTTGCTCAAATCATTCAACTCTAGATGATCCAATTTTTTGAGAGGCGAAGGAGACATGGACATCCACGTTGGGAGAGTTCGTCCGTAGTAGCCACAAATGAATAGCGTTTCAAGAGATTCATTGGGGCGGAACTGTTCTAAGACCTCCTCAATCCTCTTCATCTCACCTTCATTCCTTACCCCTTCCACTCTCAACGCGCACTTCAATGCGAGGAACTTAAGATGGGGTTTCTTTCCAAGTGCTGCTACGCTCGCTTCTATTGCACTTGGTACCTTGTCAAAACTTTGTACTACCAAATACCTAAGCTTGGAGAGGTAATTCAACTCTTCAATGTTGCATCGGCCGCCCCTATTGTGAACGGTGAAGTCTCTTAGAGTTTGTAGGTCAGTAAGTTCCTGTATCCCTTCAGGTATACTGACCCAGCAATCGACTTCTAAATGCCTTAGCTCTTGCATCTGTGAAAGGCCTTTGGGAATCTTAGTGATATGCTTAGACTTCAAGAGGATTAGAGTTTGTACCTGCCGAAGATTGCATATGGAGTTGGGTAACTCCACTATGTTGGTGTTATAAAGGTTGAGGTATCTTAAGTGCACAAGCTCTCCTATGGAATCCGGAAGGTGATCAAAAGAAGCGTTGGAGAGATCCAAGATGTGGAGGAACTTGAGATTGTCATAAAGGTTTTGTGGGATCACCTTCATGCCCTTGCTCTGAAAGACCAACAAGGACCTCAAGCGACACTTTTTATTCTTCACTCTCTTAGGGATCTTCTCCATTTCTTCGACATTGAGGATTGATAGGCGGCGGACTTTCAGAGAGTCTTGTTGGTGTTCACGTCCGACAATGTGTTCTCCATGCGTCATGGAAATCGCCAACTCTCGTACAAGGTCATGCATCTTGCACGTCATGTCAGTATCCTCAGGATCAACTGAGACTTTCACCACTTGTAGGAGGCTCCTCATTACCAGTTCATTGTGATATGACTCTGCAAAATCTTCCATCTGTTGTGCCCCATTTATATCTGCAGCCTCTTTAACGAAACCTTCTGCCACCCACATCCGGATGACACGGGTTCGAGAGATTTCATAATCCTCTGGGAACAATGAATAGGTGAGGAAGCATGGCTTCAAATGGGATGGCAAGTCCATGTAGCTGAGGCGTAGCACTGACATCAGTAATTTGATCTGAGAAGTCTTATCATTTGATGATGACCACAAATCATCTGAGAGGACAGTGCGCCACTGCCCCTCGATGGGGTCCTTGTTAATTAGAACACCTCCTATAGCTGTTATTGCCAATGGGAGACCCTTGCACTTTCTAACTATTTCCATCCCCACGTCCTTCAGTTCCTCAATCTCCTCCATGTTGATGCTTCCTTGGGACACAACCTAGTTATAATTGGCATATCAAAAGTAATTATTAGTGAATATATTATATATGAAGTCAAGTTGGGGAATTAGAAATGATGAATCGAAAACATCTTTCTGTTTGTTGAAGTGTTATATATATATATATATATATATATATATATATATATATATATATATATATAGGGACGTGATTGCGTGCGGCGAACGGCAGGTGCGGCAGCGATCACGGGCCGTCGATCACGGGTCCATCGCATCGGACGGTCGGGGGCGATTCATCTCGACCGTTGGATGCGATGGACCCGCGATCGAACGGCCCACGTCGCGGCCGCACCTGCCGTTCGCCGCACGCAATCATTTTCATATATATATATATATATATATATATATATATATATATAGAGGGATAATTACGTGCGGTGAACGGCGGGTGCGGCGTCGATCGTGGGCCATCGATCACGGGTCCATCGCATCGGACGGTCGGGTGCGATTCACGTCGACCGTTGGATGCGATGGACCCGCGATCGAACGGCCCACGTCGCCGCCGCACCTGCCGTTCGCCGCACCTAATCGCTCGCGTATATATATATATATACACACGCGACCGATGAGGTGCGGTCGTGCGGTCGCGATCGTGGGCCGTCCGATCGCGGGACCATCGCATCTAACTGTCGACGTGATTCGCACCGATCGCACGACCGCATGTAATCGGTTCCCTATATATATATATATATACCCGAGTGATAGCGTGCGGCGGACCGCACGGTGCGGATCCGACGTGCGTCGTCCGATCGCGGGTCTATCGCATCCAACGGTCGATGTGAATCGCACCCGACCGTCTGATATGGACCCGTGATCGACGGCCCATGGTCGACGCCGCACGCGACCGCTCGCCGCACCTAATCACTCCTCTATATATATATACGCCGGTGATTAGATGCGGCGAACGGCAGGTGCGGCGTCGACGTGAGCCGTTCGATCGCGGGTCCATCGAATCTAATGGTCGACGTGAATCGCACCCAACCGTCCGATGCGATAGACCCGTGATTGACGGCCCACGATCGACGCCGCACCTGCCGTTCGCCGCACCTAATCGGCCCTCTATATATATATATATATATATATATATATATATATATATATATATATATATATATATATATATATATATATATATATATAGTCGAGTGATTCAGTGCGGGAAACGACGTTGATCGTTCGATCGTGAGTCCATCACATCCAACGGTCGATGTGAATCACACCCGACCGTCCGATGCGATGGACCCGTGATCGACGGCCCGTGATCGCTTCCCGCACGACCGCATTCCCGCACCCGACCGTCCGATGCGATGGACCCGTGATCGACGGCCCACGATCGACGCCGCACCTGCCGTTCGCCGCAGGTAATCGGCCCCCTATATATATATATATATATATATATATATATATATACACGACTGATTCAGTGCGGGAATGCGGCCGTGCGGGAAACGACGTCAATCGTTCGATCGCGGGTCCATCGCATCCAACGGTCGAGATGAATCGCCCCCGACCGTCCGATGCGATGGACCCGTGATCGACGGCCCGTGATCGCTTCCCGCACGACCGCATTCCCGCACCGAATCGCTTCCCTATATATATATATATATATATATATATATATATATATATATATATATATATATATATATATACTCGTGATTGCGTGCGGTCGTCCGGTCGGTGCGGATTCGACGTGCGTCGTCCGATCGCGGGTACATCGCATCGGACGGTCGGGTGCGATTCACGTCGACCGTTGGATGCGATGGACCCGCGATCGGACGACGCACGTCGAATCCGCACCGTGCGGACGACCGCACGCTATCACTCGACTATATATATATATATATATATATAGTTTCTTAAGATTAGATTGGCTGCATCTAACGAAGTGATTTATTGATAAGACAGCGAGAAACAAAATGATTCATTGAGAACCAGAAGGAGAAATTTTCAAACAAATAAATAAATAAATGATACGCAAACTGATTAATTATTCTAATTAGCATCTCAGCAAGTATCAAGAACATCAATATAAAGTCAGTCTGTAATGCTTTAGATTTAAATCATGCAATGACAATCTACTTCTACAATAAACAATCCATTTGAGGATACTTTTTTAACCTGCGCATCACATATCTTCACAGTTTGATATTTTTGTTAGGTGCATGAAGTCATGTTTAATAAAGAGAATCATGAATTTGAATCCCAACATTTACCTAAAAAAATAAAAGAAACAAATTTCAACTAAGGCCATGTATCTGTATGGGTCATGGCGGGGACATTCGTTTTGGGTAAAGGGAGCTGTGGTAGAGAAACATTATTTCCGGAGCTTCTCAAATGTAAAAACAAAACCCTAAAAAAGCTATATTGACCATTCAAACGCGAACGCCAAAAACTTATATGGATCAGCAATGGCGTTACACCTAATTCTCAGTTATGGAATCCGCCCACTGCTAAGATAATTTGTTTTAGGTTTTACTTGAATTAGGACTAGGCCAGGCAACCAACTAAATTAATATAGTAATATGTCCATGTAACATCATAGAGGTAAAATATAGGATGTGCAACCTCAAGAGTACAAAACAACCTTCACCTCATCTACTTTTATCACAATGTTTAGCAGTTTCAATTAATATGAATGTGGATTCGGGTACTAGTGGTACTATTATCCATGAAAAAATGGATCCAATGGATGTATGCATTCATATTGTTGTGTTTCGTTTAGTTCTGATATATATTCCTATTTTTTTAATTATGTTTTTCATTTAAAAATATTATATTCTCCTATTAATATAAATAATATTTTAGTAAGTAAATAAATTAAAACCACTATTAATTGAACCACATCAACACTAATAGAAAAAATACAAATAAATTAATAATATTATAAAGTGTCATTTTTAGATATATGTACATATTTAATATTTGTCTCATTATAAATGTCTCGGCAATATATTTTCAATTGTATTCATCTTCTAATAATTGAATTTGTATAATAAAAGTTATACTGGTTTTTTTCTAAATTAATTTTTTATAAAATATTAATCCAGAGATTTGGAGAACCATCTAAGTGTCTCGAAATTTGGAGGTCAAAGTGGGATCTCCAAAATGGAGATCCATTTAGATTTTTGTTAGAGAGCCAACTATGTTCCATATTAGTGATACAAAGCATGGCCTTTAAGATGTTTTTAGAAGGCGCCAATATTTTCACACACAGAGTTCTTCAACTCACCCCTTTCAAAAATATAAAAATGTGACTTTTTTAATAGGTGAACACACTCCGATGCATTCAATTTTGTAAAATCAGTCATTATGTTACAGGTTGAAATCACATAATCGAATTGGTCACAGAGACGTAAGGCATTCTCTGCGACCCATTTGACTTCATGTGGTCGTCAGTTATATACTATGTTCGACATCACAGAGTCGAACATGTCACAGATACCTAAGACTCTCGTGTGACCCATTCGACTTGATGAAGTCATCAATTATGCAGTGTTTTAAAACCTAACCTCACCCGCCTGGTTGAACTAGTTAAACATTCACCCGCTTTAAATTCTGGTTCAGTTTGCCCATATAACCCGATGATATAAAAATTGGTAAAGCTCAATCAACCCATAGGTTGAACTAACAGTTTTTGTGAAGCGGTTGCGGGTTGATTATATCGAATGGTTCTTTATTCAATGAAATTGTGATTAATCACTTGTTAATATATGAAATGTAATACAAAGTTTAGATTTTATAAATTAAAATTATGTTATGATGTTAAATAGAACCTTTATACAGAGATTTTCTAAAATATTATATATTTTTATTTAGAAATGATAATTAAAAAAATTATTATATTATAATTATGTCACGGTTCAAATTCGGTTGACTGAACAGTTGAATCAGTGACCCTTCACTTGTTCATTTTTCTGGTTCATTGAATGATTTGATTTTTAAAACATTACCATTATGTCATAGGTTGACATCACATAGTCGAACTGGTCCTAAGGACATAAGGGTCACAAAGAGATTCAAACACTATATCAAGTGATCTATCTTTCATGATACTGAACAACGCACCATTGTTTGAAAATATCATTTCATTGAGAATACCATAACACGTTAATATATTGTTCAAAACATAAAGTCGAATGAATCGTAAAAAGGGCCTTAGGTCATTGTATCAATTCGATTATGTGATGTCAACCTGTGAAATAATGAACAATTTCACAAGTTCGAATGGGCACAGAGAAGACATTATGTTTCTATGACCTGTTCAACTATGTGATGTCAAATAGAGTATAGAATTGATGACTACACAAAGTTGAATGGGTCACAGAGATGGTTTTAGATCTCTATGACCAGTTCAACTATGTGATGTCGACCTGTGACATATTGGACGACTTCACATTGTCAAATGAGTCAGGGTGTGTTCACTCCTTTAAAAAATCACATTCTAATAATTTGAGAGGGGTGGGGTAAATAGCTATGTGGGTGGGAATATCGGTGCCCTTTTGATAAATGGTACGATGATTTGACATTTTTATTTAAAAAATTAAAATATGTCATATCTAGTTTATATCATCCATCCCTGCCTCAACAATTTGGTTCTAAAGCCTTTTTTTATATCTTCTGTACAACCTTCAAAGATTGTAAAATTAACTATGGGGAATATCCCATATATGCGCGCGCACGCACAAAAAAATAAACTCATGGATATTTTTTGTTTGGATTGGGGCATAAGAATAGCCTAGAATAACACCTAAAACCATCTTTAGATGAGGAGAATAATTAAATATTGGGATTCCGAAATAAGCTGATATTAAGGGGAACATGAGTTTTGAACCCAACACATAGTGGGCGTGTTTTGGATTGCGTTGGAGGGGCAAGGGCAGGCGTCACCGTGGACGCGTGTTTTGACCCTTACTTTCGTTGCTTTTTAATTGTTGCATTTCATCTCCTTCATGAACCCAACACATTTTTTTCAACTATTATTTATTCAATTTCAACCAAACAACAATAACCTATTATTATTTTTTTCAATGATAATAACTAGAAAAACAATTGTATAGAAAATAATTTATTTAATCTTAAAAAAAAATTCATGAATTACTCTCATAAGTCAGTCTAACAGTAATCTTATTTTTATCAATTATAATAACTAAAAAAAGAACTAAACAAGAAATAACTTATTTAGTCTTAACAATAAATTCATTCATTAAACTCATAAGTCAGTCTAATAACAATCTGAATCAATAATTGAATAATAAATTCGATCAAAAACAATTCTTGTTTTGGGCTCAGTTACTGTATGCTTTGTACTTTTACATTGGCCAAAAACATATAATATATATTTCATTATAGCAGTAAAATTGTAAATGAGGATGCATGTATTAAAAAAATAATAAAAATAAAGAAGGGCATACCTTGCACAGAAGGGACCATGCATCTTCATCTGGTAGCACCTTCACTTGATGTGTGTATACAGCACCCACTTGTCGTGCTATTCTTCCGTCTCTGGTGGTAATCAACACTCTTGTATCCGCAGTGAAACTTTGAAAAGGAACTCTAAGAACTTTAGTCCAAACCTCAGGTCCCCACATATCATCCAAGACAAGAAGTACTTGCTTCCCATGGAGGACGTCCCTCATCATTTTATAAAGTTCCTCCTTGGTTTGAGCCAGCTGATGATTCCCACCTTCAGACTGTATGACGCTTTTCACCACATCAATTTCATTATAATTCTGGGACACACACACCCATATCTTATGCTCAAAGTTAAATTTATCATAAACTTTCTGAGCTAGGGTGGTCTTCCCAATCCCTCCCATCCCCACAACCGCAATCACACGGCATCCCTCCTCAGCCGCCTTTGGCCCCGACAACGACTGGACCAAGCAGTCTGAGTCCTCATCGATCCCAAACACCTCGGACTTGATGTATGTTGATACCGTCTTGCGATCCCAGAAGGTCTTTGTCGTCATTGACCTGAGAAATAATCATGTCAATTATTTGAAAAAAATCTGAACTCCTATCCGAAAAATAAAAAATATCTTATATGTGAAGACACGGAGTACATATATAGATATTAATCTATTCGATCAATCAAATATTATAAAAATTAATATTAATATTAAAACATATCGATTATTTGGAGAAAAAAAAACATTTTTATTTGATCCGAAAATATATTCGAATAAAAAAATTAATATAAAATGATTAGGATTGACAGGCTTACCGAGAGAGAGTAGATCCTTCCACAGTGGGCACGAGTGTGAACTGTGCTCTGTCCTGGTGGATCCGTTCCAGCCTATCATTGATTTCATCAATCCTCGTCCCGACGTCGTGACGGTGAAAGTTGCACTGAATGATCTCAGAAACGATTTCAAAGCATCTGTTATAAGCAGAGGTGATGACTGACGCAAATCCACCCTTATTGGAGGATGATGCGTCGTCGTCGTGGTGGAGGTAGACGTTGAAGTCTTCGATGATGTCGTTGACGTCGTACATGACGTCTCTCAGCTCGTCCAGCCATCGCCGGATCGCGACGTCTTTGAGCTCTTTGTTCTCTGCGTCCTCGAGGACGCCGCTAATGGTTGCCAGCTTGTGGTTGAGCGTCGTGAATCTGTCGTTCACGCCCCAGAGCATGAATGCCTCATCTTTGAGCAGGTCGGTCACCTTCCCGGTTATCTGTTTCACCACGATAGATGGGATGATCATGGTTGTGATCTCTCTCTCTCTCTCTCTCTCTCTCTCTCTCTCGTACAGGGAGGTGTGCAGTCTGGAAGAGATTAATTGTGTGAGAATGGGTCTACGGGACGGGCATTTATATATAGGGCGAGTAATTAAGGTTTCTTAAACCGAGACGGATTTTGAAAACCATGTGCCAAATGAGGGTTGACTATACACGCTATCAAAGTATCAATATCTTTTTGAAAAATAAATTATCAACAACTCTAACGTAAATATTAATTGTTATATTTGGGTAAATTGTCGTCATGCCCCTGGATCAAGCCCCCCATTTTTTCTGTACCCCTTGACTTTTGAAAATTTTTTATACCCTTGCAGCTTTTTCCAATTGTTCTGTTACTCCAGACTTTTCTAAATATCATTACTACCCCCTTATAAACATATCCCCCCTTTTTCTCTTCTTCTTCTCCTCCTTTTCTCTTCTTCTTTCCAGACCAGTCAATGAACTCCCCAAAATCCCTATCATTTTTTTTCTTCTTTCAAAATCGAGGGCCAAAAATATTGTAAATATCCATCGTCGACATTGAGATCCTTCACATTGTCACCGTTCACTCCGTCGCTATCCACATTGTCATCCGCCATTAACCTCGTCGCCCTTCACACCATCGCCGATCTACCTAGACCACCCATTTTGAGCGATTTATTTGATCGGACTCTCCGATCTCCCAACAGTCCTCGCCGATCCACCCCACCGATGTCTTCACTGCCTTCCATTTTTAAATACAAAGAAGATGCATTCACGAAAAATGTTGGAGAAGGTACTAATTTTCAGAATTTGATTGTGAAGTAGTGTTCAAGATGAAAGTTGGATCCACAACAAATGACTATAAAATACTCCGTTCCCAGCTACGAGATAGAGTTTTTGTCAGTCAATGATGACAGCGATATACAGAAGATGTTGAAGTGCATATTCACTTCAATGCAAAGCTGATACATATCTATCTTCAAAGTTCTACCACAAATGGGTATGATGCTATTTTTGATGCATTCAGTTGGTTATTGGGTCATCTATATTAGGGCTACATTCAGTTTCTGTGTCTCAATGAATTAGTATATAAGATATTCTATTTCTGTAACCATTTATAATTTAATTTGTAGTTTAGTTAAGTAAAATTGTAACTCATGGTACTGTTTCAGTTCATGCATATTTTCTACACTACATTAGGTATATGCTTAGAAATTGTAATTTATGTCTTTTTATTATATAAATTGCATGCATATGATTTGTAATTTTTATCGTCACGTGAAGTATCATGGCGTTTCTGTAAAGTTCTATATGTATTACGCGAATCTATTCATACATAGTGTAACTTGTGACATAATTTTTGTAAGTACTTGCAGAACTAAAGTTGGCCCTATTCATGGGAATGGATCACAAGTAAGTGATAATCAAAACACAGTCGAACAACCAAATGATATGACATTCGTGAATGTCCATAGTGAATCTAGTGAAGCTCATAGTCTAATGATTAGCATGTGGGGTGACCTTATTAGACAGCCTAGAAAAATCTTTCACGATTTGGATCATTTTCGTCGTGACCTTCGCAACTTTGCTATTGCACATAGATTTGACTACCATGTCATTAAGAGTGACCAAACCAGAGTTACTGCAAAATGTGCTGCATCCAATTGCGCTTGGCATATTCATGCATCGATTTTACAAGGAACGGAGGGGGAAAAATTGTTCAAATTAAGACTTATGTGCTAACACATACTTGTGGGGGTGGTTTACGAAGAGGAAGGCATCCCAAAGCAGGCAGAAAATGAATTTCCGAACTCGTTAGTGACAATCTCCAAGTTAATCTCCTATTTGTCGCGAAGGACATTAGGATCCAACTGAATAGACGGTTCGGGATGAATGTCTCATATGATCAGTCATGGCATGAAAAAGAGATTGTAAATAAAGACTTGAATGGCAATGAATTCTGTAGCTTAGATTTACTGAGATGGTATGCTGAGGTGATTGAAGCCACTAATCCAGGTAGTTCAGTGGTGATTGAAATGAATGGCACACAATAATTCAAGTATTTATATATTTGTTTTTGAGCATGTGTTGTTGGTTTTGAGACTGGATGTAAACCGATGTTGTGTGTTGATGCAACATTTATGAAGTCTAGGTTTCAAGAAATATTGTTGGCCGCCTCAGCCTACAACGCTGAAGATAAGCTTTATCATGTTGCATTTGCTGTTGTTGATATTGAGAATTATGAGTCTTGGTTGTGGTTCTTTACAAATATGAAGAATAGTCTTACTAGTGAACGTTGGATTACATTTATTTCTGACAGGAACAAAGGTTTGATAGTTGCCGTGAAACAAACGTTTTCATATTCATTTCATTCCTATAGTCTTAGGCATTTAAAGATGAATTTCAAGAGTATTGTTCTGAAACAGTATAACAAAACACGCAAGGAAGTTTCGTCTATTTTATTTGATTCTGTTGCTTATTCATTTACAAGATTTGGATATGAAAAAGTGCTTCAAGATTTGGTAAGGGAGATGCTGCAAGTTGAGGTCTGGATCGCTGAACACAATCCCGAGCATTGGTGTAATGCACTATTCCCGAGTAAGAGATACGCGATAAGATATCCACAGTCACATCTATTTATTTAATTGAATTTATGTGTCTTTATTCTTCTTTTATATTTCTGTAGTTACGAGATTTATTTCTATACACTAATACTACTATTGATCACAAAAGCTGATTACGTACTATTATAGAGCTATAATTGGATGAACTATTTCTGTATTTAATGTTTGATATTTGCGCAACTGAGTTTCCATATACGGTACATTTTTGCAGATCATGTATTCCAAGCTGGCCGAATCTTTTAACAATTGGATTATGCAAGCACGCCAGTTGACGGTTTTACAAATAGTGGATCACATTGATTCCCAAATTATGGATATAACATCAAGGAGGAGGATCAAATCCGGAACATGGCAGACTTTTTTTGTGTTCTAGAGTACATAAAAGACTTGAAGAGCTGAATGAGGAGCGAAGGGGAATGAGGGTCAGACGATCTGATGGTATCAGGTTTGAGGTTTTGGGTAGGGAACTCTCATTCGTGGTAAATTTAGAAGATCGCACATGCTTATGTGGGAAATGACAGGTCCTGAAATTATCGTGTGTGCATGCTTGTACGGTTCTTGTTAGCATCAATGAATTGCTACACACATGGAGTAACCCATTCTACACTACTGAAATGTATCGAAGAATTTATGCAGTCTATCTTTCCAATACCTACCATTGGGATGCCAAAACTAGCGTTGAATGACCTCGTGATCAAGCCTCCTGCGATGAAGAAGCGAGTAGGAAGAAAAAAGAAGAGAAGAGTTCCATCTAGTGGGGAGATTGATACATTGCCGTACAGGTGCTCTTACTGCGGACAGTTGGGTCACAATTGACAAACTTGTGAGGATCCAATGCCTTCCCAGATATCAGTGGACTTTGAAGCATAGGTGAGAACTAATTATTGTATAGAGTTCTGTAATTCAATGAACTAATTTGGTATGTTATGTAATTTTACTATTTAGACTTATGTCTTTTGTGTGATTCTATTGTTATGTAATCAAATATATGGTATGTCATGGGTTGAATCTATTTGATGAGTTATGTATGGTAATTGATAGTTCTAACGTCCAAGGCATATTAGTTTCACCAATGCCTTTACACAATAGTTACAGAAATGATAAATGTACATTACATAAATACTAACATCTGAATACAGAACCATTATGTATTAGTTATAGAAATGGATTTTATTAGTGACATAAATATATATTGCAACTGGATGGGTTGAAGTTATTTCATGAGTTGTTTATGGTAATTGTTAATTCTAACATCCAAGGCATATTAGTTTCACCAATGCCATCACACAATAGTTATTTACATGAATCATATTCTCCAAATACAGAAGTGTTATGCATTAGTTATTGAAAACGATTGTAGTGGTTACAAAATTATATATTGCAACTCGATGGGTTGAAGTCATTTCATGTGTTCTGTATGCTAATTGGTAGTTTTAACATCTAAGGCATACTAGTTTTACCAATACCTTCACAAAACAATAACAAAAATGATAACAGTGATTTACCAAAATAATATTATCCAAATACATAATTATTATGTATTAGTTTTATAAACTTATTTTAGTACTTACAAAAATATATATTGCAACTGGATGGGTTGCAGTTATTTCATGCATTGTGTATACTAATTGTTAATTACATAAACTCAGACAAACAATTACAGAAAATCTAATATCAGTTTATCGAAATATTAAAACTAGTTACAGGAAGATTAGAATATTTAGTACCGCAGTTTTTTTTACAGAAACACAGATAGCTAAACAAAAAGTCTTGTAACGAAAATGAGAGATACACCAAATGTTTGAATTACGGCGCTCTATGCCAATCCTAATAAAATCACTGGCTGCCTTCCCCCTTATCATTTTCGTGTCCTGCTGGGTGAAATCAAACCCAGTGAAAGGCCTTTGAACTATGCAATCATCATATTTTATAATGAAAAATGAGCAGTCCATGCTACAGTTGACGTGCAAGGATTAGTCCAATGTGAAGAGAAGAACAATCTGATTAGTAATAAAAGAGACTCAAATTGAAAACACTAAAGAACCTGGTCATAATTGCTTTCCTGTTGGGGCAGTTCTTTCTCCCAATAAATTTTTCATTTTGAAATATCAACGACGGTGATGTTTTCATGGAAGTACTTTTTGATGCACTCTACCCATTCAAGAATATTTTTCTTGTAATGAGTAAAAAATAATGAGTTATAAGCAAAGAAACCCTCCTTCCAGAAGTCCAACATCACCAAATGTCAATGCAAATCATTATTGAGGACAAAAAAAATACTTATCCGCTTCACTAATGATATCATATCTGCACTCTGAAATATAACGGGACATGAATTCCAGTCGCTCCTTGTCTTTGACCTGATTATTCACCTCCTCCTTTGTGTCTTCGACCTCTACCCCCTCCACCTTCCCCTTTCCCACTCTACTTCCCTCTTCCACTCCCACCTCATCTGCCTTCCCCTCGCCCTCCAATTTTTCTGTCCCCTCCACCTTCCCCTCCTCCATCTTGTTTCCCTCTTCCACTCCCCCTCTTCTACCTTCCTGATGTAGCGCGATCATGTACCGTTCGATCGACATTGATGACCACCAAATGGATGATGATGATTGATTTATAGTTTTAATAATTTTTTAGTTTGTTAGAATTTTATGCATTTGTTAGAATTTTATCTCATTTATTTAGTTACTATATTTAGATCTGAATTTCAAATCATATATTTGAATTCAAATTTAAATATTGATTAGGAGATTTGTTTGTTAGGTTTAAGATTTATATAATTGGTTGAGGTCCTAGTTTGTTGGGATTCTCCACTCTATAAATAAGCATGTAAACCAATTGGCATGCAGAGATTATTGAATTTTGAAGTTTATTTTATTTATCTATTATATTTTGTTAGAAGTACTAACATTTACATAGAACTACTAAATATCTGGTATTTCTTAGGAAATCAACAGGTATTTGAAGCCCAACATCCCTGGTATTCTGTATGAAGAATCAACAGCTTTGTTGGAGCGTGCAAATTCGTTCCTTAGATCAAATTAGCAGAAGAGCATGATCCCTCATGCTGCATCACTTCCCCTCCCCCTCCAATCCCTCTTCCCCCTCCACCTTCCCCTCCTTATCCATGCCCCCCTCATCCCCAACCCCTTCTTCCACCTTCCCCCCCTCCTCTAATCCCTCTCTCACCTCCACTTTCCCCTCCTCCTCATTCCTGCCTCCTCCATCTCCACCTCCTTCCACCTTCCCCCCTTCATTTCCCTCCTCCTCAACCCCCTTCTCCTTCTCCTGTTTCTTCTCCATGTCCTCTTCCTCTTTTTTTGTGATCCATCACCCTGTTTTCCTTCTTCTGCTCTTTCTTTGTCTTAGGCCTTTTCTTCTCCTTGCTCTTCTCGACCGCCTTCTTGCCAGTTCGACAGGGAGTCCCTATCTTCTTGGAGGCCACTCTCTCGGTTCTGCCCTTAATTCTCCTGATCATCGAACTAGGGCTAGGGTTAGGGTTTAGGCGTGTGCTCCTCCTCAAAGGGGGTGTCGGTCCCTGCTTCCCCGCGTTGGCCTTCTTACATAACCATATGGCATAGTTACATATACAAATATCCCTGATTACATAAATGAAATGCACACTTAATCACATTCCAGAGTCAATCTGATAATGTTGTCAAGGTTAATAACATATATCAGTTCACAATGACATTATACTATAGTTACATAACAATAAACAGTAGATACAGATACAAACATTATTCATTGCAGAAATGGAATGCACGGTTGTCCTCATTCCAGGGTCAACCCGATGTTGTTGTCAAGGTCAATAAGACATATCGGTTCACAGTAATATATCTTACAATTACAGAATAATAACAAATAGTTACACATATAAATATCATTGATTACATAAATGGAACTTAACCTCATGTAGATAATGCTGTTAGGTTAATATGACATATCAGTTTACAGTGACATTATTTTACAATTACAGAAAACTATGGAGTAGATGCAGATACAAACATCACAGATTACAGAAAGAGAATGCACATTTATCCTCATTCAAGGGTCAACTCGATGATGTTTTCAAGGTTAATAAGATATATCAGGTCATAGTTGTCGGTGTCGAAAAATCTGCGTGTGTGGGGGTTCTTCGGGGATTCGGATCGGATGCGTGCCCTGGCGGGCTCGGTCGGATCGTCTTCTGGGAAGGGGTGAGGGTGTGGTTCCTGGTTGAGGCGCCCGACAGCGGCTCAAGAGGATTCAAGGGGTTTTGTGATCGCCACCTGCTTTTTCTAAAAACAGGAAAGGGTTTGGGTCGGATTTGATTGCCTACGTGGGGAGTTTGTGGGGTCTCCGCTCTGAGACACGGATATACCGTACACAGAGGTGAAAAACAGGTAATCCTATTCTGTTCCCGGGCTTGACTAAAGGAGTTATGGGACAAAGGGGTGTGAGTATGGGGTGTGTATAGGGGGGCGGCTAGTTGGATCTAGCCGTCTGGTCAGGGGCGGCTACTAGGGTTTAGCCGTCCCAGGTCTGGTTTGATTTGGGCAAAGGTTTGGTAGGAAATGGGTTTGGTTTTGGGCAGAGGCTAAGCTAGGTTTAGCCCGGGCTTTTGGAGGGTGAGACGAGAGGGTATTTTATGTGGGGAATGGGTGTTTCTCTCACAAAAAGGGCTCTCTCTCTCTTTCTCTCTTGGGATTTCTAGTGTGAAAAGGGAATGTGAATTGTGGGATGTTGGTGTGGAATGGTTGTTTTTGGATTTCTTGATTGATTATTTGGGCTTGGGACCCCTCTATTTATAGTAAAAGAGGGGCAGGGAAATATCCCGAGAGTAATGGAGTGGTTTGGCTTCAATTGGACCTCTCATTAATGCTCTGGTTCTTCTGCCAGAGAACAGGTGAAGGGCGGCTAGTGCTAACTAGCCGCCCGGGATGGGGCGGCTACTTCCTGGTAGCCGCCCCTATCATGACCTGCCAAACGTCCCATCTCTGATAAGTGGTGGCTTGGGTCGGCTACTTGGTTTGAGCCGGCCAAGGGGGGGCGGCTAAAGGTCATGACCCGCCGCAATGATCAGCATTTAATATTGCTTTATGCCCATCCAGGGAACTGGTCCAAAGTCGGCCAGGGGGCGGTTAGGGGGGCGGCTAGTGTGGGCGGCTAGTTAGGGATAGCCGCCCCTTTCCAGGGACTTTAGGTTTTTTTTTTATTTTTTATTTTTTTATTTTTTAGGGTTTTGGTTTTGGTTTAGGTCTGGGCTAGGGTTTGGCTTAGGTTTAGGGTTTGAGCTAGGGTTTGGGTTTAGGTTAAGGTTGGGATTAGGGTTTTGGGTTAGGGTTTGGGTTTAGGTTACGGCTAGGTTTAGGGTTTCTGGTTAGGTCAAGGTTCTGGGGTTTCCGGTTTTAGGGTTAGGTCAAGGCTAGGGTTAGGCTTAGGTTTAGGGTTTGAGCTAGGGTTTGGGTTTAGGTTTAAGGTTTAGGGTTTCCGGTTTAGGGTTAGGTCAAGGCTAGGGTTAGGGTTTCTGGTTTACCGAACCTTCGGTTCTCTATTGGTGTCCACTTGTGGGATATTTCCGTGTGTTACTTGAAGTATTTCTGTCTCTCTGGACGGTCAAAATTGGGGTATCTACAATTGTCCCTCATCGGGCGGAGTCTTTGTGCAAAGCAGGAAAGACTTCGACCGATGATAAGGAAAGAGACCCCTATTTTGGCCGGCCCGACCTTCAAGAAGTTATGCCAACACGAACAATACTTTTCAGGGAGTTGATTTAGGCTGTCAGAGGCTAGGTCTTGACTTAGAATTTTTTATCCGAGAAGATGATCCAGGTGGAAGGCGGGGAAAAGTAAATGGTGAGTGATCCAACCCGCGGTCGGGGTTCTTAGCTATCGTGCACGGAGCAGCCCAGCGTCAGTTTCCTCGTGCCTACCGTTCCCGTGTTGGGAAAACTCAGCAAGGAGGGGATATCGCCGACAGAAAGCAAGTAAAAGGTTGATTTGGGTGAATTAGATCATCCGAGGGATAAGAACTCTGGAAAAGAACCAGAACTGAAGAAATTTGAATCTGAATGGTACTGAATGTGTTGCAAAACTTCGGGAGAGTCGTGTTTGATCAAGTAATGCCTGGAAATAAGCCAATACATGGCTGTTTGGTATGGAGAACCTTGAATTTTAGGGCTGAAAAGATTGGAAGGGGGTTTTTTAAGCAAAAGAGAAAAACTGGGAGGGGCGGCTAGTTGTAACTAGCCGCCCGAGATGGGGCGGCTACTCGCGGGTAGCCGCCCCTCGACTGGGTCCCTTATAACCGAAAAGACCCTCTCTCTCCCCATATGTTTTTAAAACGGTTTCTCTTCCCTCTTCTCTTCTTCCCTTCGGTTTCAAACTCGAAAACCCTGATTTCTTTGCCTTTCTTTCCTCCATTTCGACCTCAATCTTTCTCTTTCCCTTGATTTCGAAACCCTAGTTTGGGTTCTCCTTTTCCAAACCGAGGAGATGACGAGGTCGAAGGCGATTGCTTCGAGGGGGAAACGACCGCGGGTGGCTCGTGGAGAGCGTAGCCCGAGCTCTTCATCATCGGAGAGCGATAGGCCGGAGGTCGAGGCCGTGGGGGAGGGTATGGGTACGACGGAGGTGCCGCCGGTGGATATTGGCGTGGGTGAGGTCGGGGATTTGCCTTCGGGGGCTGTCCCGGAGGTAGGGGGGAGTGTGATAGGCTATACACGCAAGAGGAGGCGTGGGGATCGACCGGTGGTGGCCGAGGAGGTGGTTCCGGGGGTTGGAGAATCGATCGAGGGTGCAACCGAGGGGGTAGGGGTTGAGGGAGTTAGCGAGGAGGTGAGGGCGTCGTTGGATGCCCTCGTCGGGATGTTGGATAGGGAGGCCACAGAGGCCAGGGCTGAGGAGGAGGAGAGTAGGGCTATGGGGGCTTTGCGGAGTTTATCTCCGGCGTGGGGAGGGTGGAGGGGATAGGAGAGGCTAGGGACGGGGCCGGGGAGGCCGAGGGTATGGGCACTGGGGCCGCTGAGGCCGGTGTGGGTGTTGGGGTTGAGGCCGAGGAGGCCGTGTTTGAGGAGGATGAGGAGGAGGATGACGACGGGATGGACGATCCCGACGAGGCCGAGGTGGACGCCCCTGGGTCCACACGGGCCGTGGTATGTTCCTAATCCTTTAGTCTTTGCCTTTTATTTTGGTGTATATGCATGTGTTGGTGGTATGAACAGGTTGTATGTGTGTATTATACTCGTATATGTGTGTTATTTTTTAAATAGGCATGCTTGTGTATAAGTTAATCACGGTGGGATGCGTAAGCATGCTGTCATGGGTTTGTTTTTATAGGGAGGGGGACAATTTCTATATATATATATATCCATGTTTGTCATATGCATGTAAAGGAGAGAAATGATATAGCTAATATGCTTGCATGCGATAGTTTTCTATGTGTATGTGATTTCGTACGTGTTTGATCGTGGTAGAGCATGAGGGGGTGCATGCATTTCATGGGTTCGTGTTCCATATGGCTGTATCGCTTAGGTGTGTTTGATAGGCTTGATGTAAGAAAGTGCGTGAGTGGTGACCACGGTGGGATGTGTTTGATATTTGTCTAGCATGCGTGATCATATGAGGAGTGTAGTTTCTTAGTTTCATTCTTTTAGCATGTGGGAGTCTTGATTTCGCTAAGCATGGTTTAAAATGATTTCGTAGATTTGGACTCTTACCTCTCGCTCGTTTAAACTAACCCATGTTCCCTTCGTTGGTTTTGTAGAGGCCGAATCGTATCCGGGCTTTATGGCACGGGACAAAGAGATGGTACGACGCCTTGGGGCAGGGGGAGAGGAGCTTGGTGGATGGAGCGGGCTTCCGTTCCTTCTTCCTGATCGAGCCATTCCACGTCCACCGTCCATATGTGGAGGCCTTGGCGGAGAGATGGGATCCGGAGAGTTGCACGTTCATCCTCCCTACCGGTGCTGTCATGCCGACGCTCGAGGACGTCCATCGGATCACCGGCCTTCCGGTTCTGGGGGAGGCGGTGATCGCGGCCACCCTAGCTGACTACAGGGGGCTTTTCCGAGAGTTGATCGGAGAATGGGAGTTCGTGGAGCGGGAGCGGACGTTGAACCGGATCCCTTTGGGGCGGCTTTCGGGGCAGTACGGCCTCGGTTCCTTCACAGAGCGCCAGAAGGGCGAAGCTGCAGCTAGCTTCGAGAGGCGGCGGGCGATGATCGAGGCGAGAGAGGCGGCCGCGTGTCCACAGAGGGCACGGAGGGAGTTGAGAGCGTTCTTCCTCTACTTCTTTGGCCGGGTCCTTTTCTCGACGGCCTCTGATAAGGTCTCCTCTCATTCCCTTCTACTGATGCGGGACTTGGAGGGCATGGGGCGCTATGCTTGGGGAGCGGCGATGCTTGCCCACTTGTTTGCGGAGCTCTCGAAGAAAGTCAAGAGGGCTGGAGGAAAGAACCTTGGTGGCTTCGCACCATTCCTTCAGGTATGTGTAAGTGATGAGTGTCTTTTCTTGGTTTAGCTTTACTTTGGTCATGATAAATTCCCTCTTGCTTTGTTAGATCTTCGGGTACGAGCACTTCGCCATTGATCGCCCGACTTTGGCTCCGTTCGATCATGCCCTCCCTTGGGCCATGAGATGGGAACCCCGGGGATCTTCCCGCTTGCACCGCCTCGCCCAATTCCGAGAGGCCTTCCGCGTTTGTCGGAGGAAGAGGTATGAGTTTTCTTTGAATTCTTTGGCTTGTACTTGGTTTTCTTTTTGACTAAGCGCTCTTCCTATCTTTCGATGCTTTCTTAGATGACGTGGAGGCCTTACTCGGAGGAGGTTCCTGAGGCCCTGGCGCGAGACATCTGGCTGATCTACTTCAATGAGGTCGTGTTCCATGCGATCAGCCGGGTCGTCCGTCAGCTTGGGTACCATCAGTGGGTGCCCGATCCTCTTCCGCGGCGCCCTTCGATTCCGGTGGCCGGGATTCCTCGGGACACGAATCTCCCGAGGAATTACGCGACGTACGTGGCGGGATGGATGGGTCGAGGCGTCTTGGTGGAGCGTCGTCCTGAGGTGACTTCGAGTGACGAATACCTAGCTTGGTATCGTCGGGAGTATGCGGATATCCTCGGGACGATGGAGGAGGAGATCCCGGACGCTTATGTAAGTTAAAGAATCCCTTTTCTTTCCTCGTTCTCTTTTGCTTGAACATCTTCTGAATGGTATTTCCTTTTGCAGGTTGAGTTGAATGAGATGGAGAAGAGGCTCAAGACCGCCAACGAGCACCTCCAAGCGCGGGCCAGGCAGATAGAGGCGTTGCGGGCACAGAGAGGACGCTTGCAGGACCAGGTCCGGGTCCTCGAGGCTCAGGTGGATGCTCTGTCGAGAGCGAGGGCCGATGGCGCTTCTTCTTCTTCCGTCCCTCCTCCTTCCGTGGTTTCCGAGCAGGAGCTCGAGCTGACGAGGGAATTGGATGTGGCCCGAAGTGAGTTGGCGGCCACAAGGATGGAGTTGGGCCAGGCGAGGGGCAGGGCTTCTCGGGCTGAGGAGGAGGCGGACCGGCTGAGGTCCATGATAGCCTCGAGGGAGGAGGGGTTCATTACCCTAGGCCGTGAGAGGGACTCCCTCCAGATGAGGGTGTCGGAGTTGGAGGCTTCGGCGGGTGTTCCCGGAGGTTTGATGGGAGACCTGGTTCGTTCTCTCCAGGCGGCCGGGGATAGGGACAGAGAGGCACTCAGGGCGTCGGAAGCGAGGGCGCGGGAGTTGGAGGAGAGATTGAGGGTTGCTGAGGATCGGGCCAGAGGGACAGAGAGTCGCCTCCGACAGAGATTGGAGAGGAGAGACAGAGACATGCAGCAGGTCCGTCTCTGGGAGGCCACTATGAGGGGGAAGTTGGTCGGAGGGGGCTCTATGACCGAGGCGGACCTTGATCTTCTTCCACTTGAGCCTGACCATTCTCTCTCGGCTTCCTTGGCTACCGGGGCCACCTTTAGCCGTGCCTCTCGTCCTTCGGCGTCTCGGAGTCGTGGGATATACGCGAGGGCCGCGTCTTCGGTTCGAGAGACTCCTGCTGCTCCCGATGCTCCAGAGGTTCAGTCTTCTCCTCATCCGCCGCTCCCTTCTCAGCCAAGTCAGGACGTTCCTCCTACTCAGCCTCCAGCGGATGATGATACGCCGAGGTATAGCTTTTGTGTCTTGGTTTTAAGTAGAAGAATAGTATATATGCGATGAATTCATGCTTTTCTTCTTTTGTTTTGACTTAGGTGAATTTTCGATGATGCATAGCTCAAGACTTTGAAGTTTGGAGCGTTTTGAAGAAAGATTCCCTTTTTATGCCCTCTTTTAGGTTTAGAAAAAAACAATCGATGCTTGTGGTTTTGGGTGGGACAATTTAATCATTTCTCCTTTATATGCATGTGTTAGAGTAGTTTAGCATGGATGGTTCATGGATATGTATGTAAGTGTGGATGAATCTGGATTTTTATAGGTTTGATTCATGGATGGACATATGATTTTGAGATATGGTTGTTTTTCGAAGTGTATTTATATTGGTTTTATGAATGTATATGCGTATGAAATGTGTGTATGCAATTTTTGGAATGAAATGTTCTTAACAGGTATTTGGAGATACGAAGATTTGATTAAAATAGGACTGACAGCACTGGAATAGGTGCAGGCAGGGGGCGGCTAGTTGTGTTTAGCCACCCCTGCCTGGGGCTTCCTCACCTGGAACAGAGGGCAGGGGCGGCTAGTACAAACTAGCCGCCCAGTGAGGGGCGGCTAGTCGGCTTAGCCGCCCCCTGCCTGGGGTAGTTTGGTCCTGCTGCTCCTGTCTGCTGCTGCTGCTGAAAGTCTTTGCGGCCGTTCTATCCTTCAATACCTATAAAAACATTCTTTCCATGGACCAAGTGTTAAATCTGTCCAGATTGTGCCCCTGCACTGACTTTCGAGCCCTTCTTGCTTGAATTGTCAAGGTCTACAATCCATCTTAAGGGGAATGGAAATATAAATGCGAGAAAGTAAAGTGCGGGAGACCAGGCTTTAGTGCGCAAGGAAGGGATTCCAAGTGCGTGAGTGAAGAAGAACTTATGTGTAGGAGTTGGGGACAATTTCTTCTCACGCATGTGCGGAAGGGCATGAGGTGAGGGGGACAATTTCATATGAGTGGGGATAATTTTGAATTTCGCGGGGACAATTCTCATATGAGTGGGGATAATTTTAAATTCGGGGGGGGGGGGTTAACTTTAATGTTTCAAGAAAATCAGATGCCAAGGTGTTTTGAGAAGGAAAATGCGAGCTTATGCGTAAGTATAAGTGGCATAAGGGGGCATTTTAGTTCTTCAATGACTTTTTAGGTGAGGGGCAATGTTCTTGATTTTCATAAGTAAAAGACGCCATCAAGCCCCGTGGAGGAGCCCTTGTGGTCACTCATGTCCAAACCAGGATTGTATTTGAGGGTATAAGCCTTAGGCGTCGATTTTCCTAGGTTCATGGTTCTCAAATGCTTAATCGTATTATTCTAAACATGCTGAAAAATCCATGAATGTACCAAGAGTCAAGTCAAACAAGCTTCCTTTGGATAGGCAAGTTTCTAAATGAACTCGTGTGAGTGTGTGTGTAGGTGTAAACCTGGACGTGATCTACCCTTGGTCAAAATTTCGCTTTTCCTGGTGGACATAGCTCAATTTTGAACCCCCATTGCAAAAAAAATAAAAAGGGGAGAGGGTGAATGAGGTAAGAGTAATATCTTCCTTTCGGGCAATATTTTAGAATTGTCCCAGTCTAGCACATGTCTTACTTCCTAGGTCCCTCTGGCTTTCTTCTTTTTACCACTTCTTTATTTTTGGGTGGAAAGGTACAGTCCGTTGTTTGGATCTGTACTGGTATAGCCGTTGTTTAGCGTATACCGTGCGTAAAGGCGTGAAAGCCTGCTAAATAGAGAGTTTAACCCGTTCACTTGGGTGTTTGGCCTCTCCTTGCCTGACTTTCTCTTTTTTTTTTTTGTTTTGATTTGAGGGGGGGGGGGCTCTTCTGTTTTTCACCCCGATTCTTTTCATGCTTCCCCTCTAGAAGTGTTTATATAGTGCCAGAGCCAGTTTTTGGGACATATGCTAGGTCCGGGTAACTCCTCATTTTGACCTAGGGTTAATACGAGCGGGGCGAAATAAGGGATATTTTGCTTTGGGGAGTTTTAAATTGTCCCAGTCTACGGGGTAGGCAATTTTTCTTCCATCAGGCAAATCTAGTCCAGTTATACGTGTGTGAAGGGAATGACATGATTTGGCGGAAACGTGTTCAAATAGATACGAGTTTATCTTTGAGAGTCTTATAATTCTATCATCAAGTACTAAACGCTGGAAATCGCAGGAAGGAAGAATAATAGTTCTTAAGTATTGAAAGCTTTTCATGCATGGAATTTCTTTAGATAAAGTGCATTCCACGAACCTGGAACCTCGACTCCTTCGGCATCTACCAGGCGGTAGGCATTCCCGGAATAGGCATGGGTGATCACATAGGGTCCCTCCCATGTGGGTTGCAGCTTTCCTCTCGGGTGAGGCTGTCTTGATGGCATGATTTGCTTAAGTACTAATTCCCCGATTTCGAATTTTCTTTTATCACCTTTTTTCAAATGCCCTTGCCACCCTTCTTTGGTAGGCCTGGGCATGGTCTGCCGCTCTTAATCTCTTCTCGTCCAGTAGTTCGAGGCGTAGTAGGAGTGCCTCCCTCTTTTCCTCAACTTGGAGATCTTCTTCTAGTACTATTCTTAAGGATGGGACGAGAATTTCGTAAGGTACTACTGCTTCGGTCCCAAATGTGAGTGAATAGGGGGTTTGACCAGTGGGCGTTCTAATGGAGGTTCGGTATGCCCAGAGGGCATCTACCAGTTTATCAGGCCAATCGGTAGCCTTGTGGGTTTCTACTGTTTTCTTTATAATTTTGAGTAAGGTTTTGTTGGTGGCCTCTGCTTGTCCGTTCCCCTGTGGGTAGTATGGCGTGGAATGATGGAGTTCTATATGGTGTCTATCGCATAGGTCTTGGAACTCTTGGGAGATGAACTGGGGGCCATTGTCAGTTATGATTACTTTGGGGGTGCCGAACCGTGCCAGGATGTGAGTGCGGACAAAACGAGACAGGGTAGAGCTTTTAATTACTACGTAGGACTCGGCCTCAGCCCATTTGGTAAAATATTCTGTGGCGGTGAGGATGAAGGCTTTTTGGGTGGTGTTTTCTATGGTGTCCCGGAATGGTCCTATTATGTCTAATGCCCACATGGAGAAGGGCCATGGTGATGTCATGGGATGTAAAGAAGATGCTGGTGCGTGTATTTTGTTGGCATGGGTTTGACATTGGATACAACGCTTAACGTATTTGTTACAGTCTCCTTCGAGCGTGGGCCAATAGTAGCCCATTCTTAGTACCTTCTTTGCTAGCATCTGGGCGTTGACGTGCCCTCCGCATACCCAGAGTGAGCTTCTTCTACAATGGTGTATGCTTCTTCGTCGTCCAGGCATCTGAGTAGTTCTCCGTTGAAAGAGGCTCGGAAGAGTATACCCCCTCGGAGGCAGTATTTGATTGCTATCCTTTTAACTATTTTCTGGTCGTCGTTGGTAGCATAGCTTGGGAATGAAGCGTCTCTAAGGTAGTTTTTAATATCAAAGTACCATGGGTTTCCGTCGTCCATATTTCCTGGTTCAATAGTTAGGATTTCCGTGATACCAGTATTTTTGTTGGCCTGGTTCTTTTTAGGAGATTTTGAATTTTAGGGTCACTGAGTTCGGTGGCAGGTGTTTCCAGTCTCTGAATAGTGACTGTTTCAGATGTCCTAGATAAAGGGAAGGCGAGTGATGAGGCTAGGGAGGCTAGAGAATCGGCAAGAATATTGCCAGTCCGGGGTGTGAAAATGTGAGTGACCTCACGGAATTGTTTTAACAGGACTATGGCTAGTTCTCTGTATGGCTTCAGCTTTGGGTCTCTAGTCTGATATTTTTTAAGAGTTTGGCGGATACTAAGAGGGAGTCTCCAATGATGTCTAAATTTTTAGCTCCTAAGGCTAGGGCTGCCTTCAAACCTGCTATTAGGGCCTCGTATTCTGCAATATTGTTGGTCCCTTTTGGTGAAACGCTTGTGGGATAATGACGCCTTCGGGAGAGATTAGTGCTATTCCTATTCCCTTTCCCTTTTGGTTGACTGCTCCGTCGAAGTATAGCGTCCAGGTCTCTCTACTTTTCTCTTCAATAAGCGCAAATATTTCTTCGTCCGGGAAGTCCGTTTTTACTGGTTCGTAGTTGGGGAGAGGTAGTTGAGCGAGGTGATCAGCGATGGCTTGTCCTTTGACGGATTTTTGAGTGGCGTACGTGACGTCGAACTCATTTAACTGTACTTGCCATCGAGCTAAGCGTCCCGTCAGTATGGCTTTCTCGAATAAGAACCTTACTGGGTCTATTTTGGCAAAGTATTTGACTTTGTGGGCGAGAAAGTAGTGTCGTAATTTTTGGGAAGCCCATACTAATGCTAAACAAGTTTTTTCTGTAGGAGGGTAGCCTTTTTCGTATTCAATCAGGGTTTTACTCAAGTAGTAAATGGCCTTTTCCTTTCTTCCCATGTCGTCGTGTTGTGCAAGTACGGCACCAATGGCTTCTTTAGTTGCGGCTATATAGAGGAGTAGGGGGCGCCCGGGTACTGGGGCTGAAAGTACTGGGGTTTAAGAAGGTACTCTTTTAAATTATCAAAGGCCTTTTGGCATTCACTATCCCAATTAAACCGGACTCCCCCTTTTAGTAGTTTGTAAAAGGGGCGACATCGTTCAGCATGTTGAGAAATAAATCTCCTAATAAACTGCAACCTTCCTATAAGCCCTCTTAGTTCTTTTAGGTTCTTGGGTGGGGGCATTTGGGCAATGGCTTTTGCCTTGGTCGGGTCTATTTCTATCCCCCGTTTACTTACCATGAATCCCAAAAGTTTTCCCGAGGAGACACCGAAACGACATTTCTTTGGGTTCATTTTAAGTGAATATTCCCTGCATCTCTGCAGTACTTGCCTAAGTATTTCTGCGTGTCCTATTCGAGTTCTAGATTTAACCAAGATGTCATCCACATATACTTCTACTAGTTTGTGCATCATATCATGGAATATTGAGGTCATTGCCCTTTGATAGGTTGCCCCTGCATTTTTGAGCCCGAAAGGCATCACTATGTAGCAGTAGGTTCCCCAGGGTGTGGTAAAGGAGGTCTTTTCTTGGTCTTTTTCTGCCAGCCGGATCTGGTTGTATCCAGAAAAGCCATCCATGAATGAGAGCATCTCATATCCTGCAGTGTTGTCGACAAGGAGGTCGATGTGTGGGAGTGGGAAGTCATCTTTTGGGCATGCTCGGTTGAGGTCCCTGAAGTCGATGCATATTCGAATCTTTCCATCTTTTTTTGACACTGGAACGATATTTGCTATCCACTTTGGGTATAAGACTACCCGGATAAATTTAGCCTGGTGGAGTTTGTCCACCTCATCCTTGATTTTTAGAGCCACTTCGGGATGGAGGCGCCTTAGCTTTTGTTTGACTGGTTTTGCGTTTGGCTCTAAGATTAACTGATGTTCGACTAACGAAGTATCGAGCCCAGGCATGTCTTTGTAAGACCATGCAAAGACGTCTTTGTACTCGTGTAATATTTTAATTAGTCTCTCTCGTTCATCGTGATTTAGTTCTGCGCTAATCGAAATGATTTTGGGGTCAGTATTTGTCCCTAGGTTCAGCTCTTCTATCTTCTCATCTGTTTCCTCTGTCTTTTCATCGAACCTTTGAAGGCTCTGCTTAAACTCCTTAGACAGGTCTTCTCTTTCCTTATCGTCCTCATCACAGATTTCGAAGACTCCTAGACCGTCATCTGGGTTTTCTATGTTATCTAGGTCTGGTTCTTCTACCACCGCTATTGATTCAAATTTCTCTAAACCTAGTATGGCCCTGCTATATCCTTCCAAGTTGCTAATGATCTGGTCAGGTACTTGGCTCCTAGTGGGTTTTACCGTTTTGGACGAGGCACTAGGGTTGGGGTTTTTGGCTTGACTGGCGAGACGCTGTAGTTTGTTCAGGAGATCAGAGTCGTCGCTGAAGGGGTGCCATGTTGGAGTGAAGTCATCTTTGTCGAACAGGGATCCTAGGGTTCTGGTTTCCATTTTGTTTTGTTTTGTTCTTGTTTTTTTGTTTATTTTTTGTTGTTTTTTGTTGTTTTTTTTTTGTTTTGTGTTGTTTTTTTGTTTTTTTTTTTTTGAACAGAAAAGACACTTATTATTTACAACCTACTGGATTGGCGGAAGTGCTTCAGCCGACTTTCCTCCAGCAGCTGGCGCTCCTTTGTTGCGATGCTTGAGCACTGCGAGAAAAGGAGCCTCGGTCAGCTGGAGTTTTGTCGTCTGTTGGGGCAGTTCTTTCTCCCAATAAATTTTTCATTTTGAAATATCAACGACGGTGATGTTTTCATGGAAGTACTTTTTGATGCACTCTACCCATTCAAGAATATTTTTCTTGTAATGAGTAAAAAATAATGAGTTATAAGCAAAGAAACCCTCCTTCCAGAAGTCCAACATCACCAAATGTCAATGCAAATCATTATTGAGGACGAAAAAAATACTTATCCGCTTCACTAATGATGTCATATCTGCACTCTGAAATATAACAGGACATGAATTCCAGTCGCTCCTTGTCTTTGACCTGATTATTCACCTCCTCCTTTGTGTCTTCGACCTCTACCCCCTCCACCTTCCCCTTTCCCACTCTACTTCCCTCTTCCACTCCCACCTCATCTGCCTTCCCCTCGCCCTCCAATTTTTCTGTCCCCTCCACCTTCCCCTCCTCCATCTTGTTTCCCTCTTCCACTCCCCCTCTTCTACCTTCCTGATGTAGCGCGATCATGTACCGTTCGATCGACATTGATGACCACCAAATGGATGATGATGATTGATTTATAGTTTTAATAATTTTTTAGTTTGTTAGAATTTTATGCATTTGTTAGAATTTTATCTCATTTATTTAGTTACTATATTTAGATCTGAATTTCAAATCATATATTTGAATTCAAATTTAAATATTGATTAGGAGATTTGTTTGTTAGGTTTAAGATTTAGATAATTAGTTGAGGTCCTAGTTTGTTGGGATTCTCCACTCTATAAATAAGCATGTAAACCAATTGGCAATGCAGAGATTATTGAATTTTGAAGTTTATTTTATTTATCTATTATATTTTGTTAGAAGTACTAACATTTACATAGAACTACTAAATATATGGTATTTCTTAGGAAATCAACAGGTATTTGAAGCCCAACATCCCTGGTATTCTGTATGAAGAATCAACAGCTTTGTTGGAGCGTGCAAATTCGTTCCTTAGATCAAATTAGCAGAAGAGCATGATCCCTCATGCTGCATCACTTCCCCTCCCCCTCCAATCCCTCTTCCCCCTCCACCTTCCCCTCCTTATCCATGCCCCCCTCATCCCCAACCCCTTCTTCCACCTTCCCCCCCTCCTCTAATCCCTCTCTCACCTCCACTTTCCCCTCCTCCTCATTCCTGCCTCCTCCATCTCCACCTCCTTCCACCTTCCCCCCTTCATTTCCCTCCTCCTCAACCCCCTTCTCCTTCTCCTGTTTCTTCTCCATGTCCTCTTCCTCTTTTTTTGTGATCCATCACCCTGTTTTCCTTCTTCTGCTCTTTCTTTGTCTTAGGCCTTTTCTTCTCCTTGCTCTTCTCGACCGCCTTCTTGCCATTTCGACAGGGAGTCCCTATCTTCTTGGAGGCCACTCTCTCGGTTCTGCCCTTAATTCTCCTGATCATCGAACTAGGGCTAGGGTTAGGGTTTAGGCGTGTGCTCCTCCTCAAAGGGGGTGTCGGTCCCTGCTTCCCCGCGTTGGCCTTCTTACATAACCATATGGCATAGTTACATATACAAATATCCCTGATTACATAAATGAAATGCACACTTAATCACATTCCAGAGTCAATCTGATAATGTTGTCAAGGTTAATAACATATCAGTTCACAATGACATTATACTATAGTTACATAACAATAAACAGTAGATACAGATACAAACATTATTCATTGCAGAAATGGAATGCACGGTTGTCCTCATTCCAAGGTCAACCCGATGTTGTTGTCAAGGTCAATAAGACATATCGGTTCACAGTAATATATCTTACAATTACAGAATAATAACAAATAGTTACACATATAAATATCATTGATTACATAAATGGAACTTAACCTCATGTAGATAATGCTGTTAGGTTAATATGACATATCAGTTTACAGTGACATTATTTTACAGTTACAGAAAACTATGGAGTAGATGCAGATACAAACATCACAAATTACAGAAAGAGAATGCACATTTATCCTCATTCAAGGGTCAACTCGATGATGTTTTCAAGGTTAATAAGATATATCAGGTCATAGTTGTCGGTGTCGAAAAATCCGCGTGTGTGGGGGTTCTTCGGGGATTCGGATCGGATGCGTGCCCTGGCGGGCTCGGTCGGATCGTCTTCTCGGAAGGGGTGAGGGTGTGGTTCCTGGTTGAGGCGCCCGACAGCGGCTCAAGAGGATTCAAGGGGTTTTGTGATCGCCACCTGCTTTTTCTAAAAACAGGAAAGGGTTTGGGTCGGATTTGATCGCCTACGTGGGGAGTTTGTGGGGTCTCCGCTCTGAGACACGGATATACCGTACACAGAGGTGAAAAACAGGTAATCCTATTCTGTTCCCGGGCTTGACTAAAGGAGTTATGGGACAAAGGGGTGTGAGTATTGGGTGTGTATAGGGGGGCGGCTAGTTGGATCTAGCCGTTTGGTCAGGGGCGGCTACTAGGGTTTAGCCGTCCCAGGTCTGGTTTGATTTGGGCAGAGGTTTGGTAGGAAATGGGTTTGGTTTTGGGCAGAGGCTAAGCTAGGTTTAGCCCGAGCTTTTGGAGGGTGAGACGAGAGGGTATTTTATGTGGGGAATGGGTGTTTCTCTCACAAAAAGGGCTCTCTCTCTCTCTCTCTTGGGATTTCTAGTGTGAAAAGGGAATGTGAATTGTGGGATGTTGGTGTGGAATGGTCGTTTTTGGATTTCTTGATTGATTATTTGGGCTTGGGACCCCTCTATTTATAGTAAAAGAGGGGCAGGGAAATATCCCGAGGGTAATGGAGTGGTTTGGCTTCGATTGGACCTCTCATTAATGCTCTGGTTCTTCTGCCAGAGAACAGGTGAAGGGCGGCTAGTGCTAACTAGCCGCCCGGGATGGGGCGGCTACTTCCTGGTAGCCGCCCTTATCATGACCTGCCAAACGTCCCATCTCTGACAAGCGGTGGCTTGGGTCGGCTACTTGGTTTGAGCCGGCCAAGAGGGGGCGGCTAAAGGTCATGACCCGCCGCAATGATCAGCATTTAATATTGCTTTATGTCCCATCCAGGGAACTGGTCCAAAGTCGGCCAGGGGGCGGTTAGGGGGGCGACTAGTGTGAACTAGCCGCCCAGTGAGGGGCGGCTAGTTAGGGATAGCCGCCCCTTTCTACGGACTTTAGGTTTTTTTTTTTTTTTTTTTTTTTTTTAGGGTTTTGGTTTTGGTTTAGGTCTGGGTTAGGGTTTGGCTTAGGTTTAGGGTTTGAGCTAGGGTTTGGGTTTAGGTTAAGGTTGGGATTAGGGTTTTGGGTTAGGGTTTGGGTTTAGGTTACGGCTAGGTTTAGGGTTTCTGGTTAGGTCAAGGTTCTGGGGTTTCCGGTTTTAGGGTTAGGTCAAGGCTAGGGTTAGGCTTAGGTTTAGGGTTTGAGCTAGGGTTTGGGTTTAGGTTTAAGGTTTAGGGTTTCCGGTTTAGGGTTAGGTCAAGGCTAGGGTTAGGGTTTCTGGTTTACCGAACCTTCGGTTCTCTATTGGTGTCCACTTGTGGGATATTTCCGTGTGTTACTTGAAATATTTCTGTCTCTCTGAAGGGTCAAAATTGGGGTATCTACAATAGTGAAATATCTTACAATTACATAATAATCACAAATAGTTATAGATACAAATATCACTGATTACAGAAATGAAACTTAACCTCATGTAGTATTACACCTAATAATAGATGGATACACTAGTTGAATATGATTTTATTCCAGAATTCGTTTCATGTTTCTTGTTGGCAGTAAATGAATTCTTTTTTCAGTTTGTGCTATTTTTTTAATTCATGGATATTGACTGCAGAACTGCTAGAAACTATGATGAATCTGATGCGATTATATTCAGATAACTTTGATTGGATATAGCTCTATTGTAGACTACAAAATTTACAATCAGGAGGTCCTCGGCTCAAATCTAGGTCGAAACAAAGATGAAGGAAACGAGGAGAGGTAGAATCCAGGATTTGGAAGATTAAAAAGGAAGAAATGAAGATTTGAGGGAGATATGTCACAAGAGGGTGAAAGAAGAGAATACACACACACGGAAGTGATAGGAAGCAGATACTTGTTGAAGGAAATTTTGATTACTTAAAGATCATTATCCTCAAATCATTTTTTTCTTGTAGATAGAACACCCTTACAGTAGTAAAACCTAATCAAATGTGAACTATAATAAAAGAAGAAGATTTTTCGGTTATAATTTTTCAAAGGGACAGGATATGAAGAAAATGAAGGGTTCAAAATTTGTGTTTGCTGTAGTGGAGTTGTTAGCATTGCTCTCGCTTAAATAAATAATGGTTACATATCTATTTTTTCAGCATGCAAAATTGCTGCTTCTGATTTCTTGTGACGTAATTTTGGCAATATATTTCTCAAGCAATTTTAAGATCAACTCCTACTTACAAAATAACATATGTTATTAACATATATCAGTTCACAGTGACATTATAATACAATTATAGACAACTAAACACTAGATAAAGATACCAACATTAGATATTACAGAAATAAGATATAGCACGTCACATTGATATATCTTACAATTATAAAATAATAAGCAATAGTTACATATACAAATATCACTTATTACAGAAATGGATCTTAACCTTATCCCTCTCTTTAGCGTGATAATGCTATCAAGGTTAATAATATATATCAATCTATAGACATTATGATACAATTACAGAAACATAGACACTAGATACAAATACAAACATCACAGATTACAAAAATGGAATACACACTTGTCCTCATATCCAGGGCTCAACATGATGATGTATTCAATGTTAATAAGATATATTAAATCACAGTGACATTATGTTATAGTTACAGAGAAATATGTATTAGCTATAGATTCAAACATCACTGATGAATGAGATGGAAAACATGTTATATTGGTAGAATTACAGTGATAATAGTTGCACATATCCATGGCATATACAGTTGAAACAGATAGAGAGTACACATAAAGTTAATTAAACTTTACCTGCTCCCTTGCGAGGAGATTGAATTTTTCTGAGCAACGAATAAGGGGGCCTTTGTCATCTAGCCTTCCCCATCGAAACATCCTTCGCATTTTACCATAGGCCGAGGGCTATCGTAGCCTGGTGTGTTCGTAGAACCACACCTGCATTGTAAGTATACATTAGCCCACATAATATATTTGCATTAACAAAATAAAAATAATATGGTAAACATACCATCACGGTAGCAGTACGTACACCAACATAGCCTAGGGGAACCCCTTCTTTCCCTGCATCTCTTTCTCGGATCCTTTTGGCAAGGAGCCTTAGGTCATCTAAAATCATTTCTTGGACAATGGAGGCCCATGAAAATTCACACATCGCATCTAAATCATCCAAGTATTCCACCAAGATCCTTGGACGTGCGTACCTCTTGTTGGGTAGGAGAAAAGTGGCAAACATAAAGATTATCAGGATGCAGACAAAGTCCTCCATATCCTCGTCCTCCTTGGAAGAGAACAACTCAATAAGCTTCAACCCAACATCTTTTATGTGCAGTGGCTTAGACGGAAAGTGCTTTTGGAGGAGACATGTATTAGAAATCTTCTTACTCTTCACATCCAAGGCCTTCCCATGGAAGGGTATACCTATAATCAACGCAACCTCCTCCTTCGAGAATTTACATGTAACCCCACAAAAGTTGAACTTATCGTCTGACACATAACACTGAAATTTTTTTCTATGAGGTGCCCCTCACAATGAATGACTGGTATGTCGGGCAAATGGTATAATGAGGTCTTCTGAAGGATGTGCAGGGGCTCAGTATATGGTCTGACCTTGCCTAAGATATCTCTAAAATATTATACATAAAACTGATGGTTCACTTCATTTGCATAAGAATTGTACACATCACATTATTACAAAATTGTAATATCAAATCACATAAACATAATACACACATATAGAAAGGTACATAAACCCATTATAGAACAGAAAGAAAACCACCAATTTACACTAATCCCTTACAGGACTGTGGATGATAGACATGTAAATCCATTTACAAAAAGAATATATCATATTACACATAGACAATAAGAATTTACAAAACAAAATACCATATTACAGGAAGCACTACACTGATACATTACATAAACCAGTGTAATGTAAAACATAAGCATGTAATAAAAGATAACATACACCAATGTAATGCCATCTATCATTCAAACAACAACTACATCAAACTACAACTATCACACAATTACATAATGTGTTGTCCAATGTAATGTAACAACTACATGCAACACATATTCCCAGATATTTAAAGAAGAACATAATACCCAACACCCAAAGCAAATCACCCATTTACACTAATACCTATCAACAATATAGACGATAGACACATACATTTACATAACGAATATATCAATTTATCTATAAATAATAAGACTGTACAGATATTGTATAGCTCATTAGAAGTACATGAATCATTAAAATACTAACAATCCAACATGACATACAAGACTATTACAGAATATATACCTATGTAGTGTTAAAGAAAATCATTTACGAAACAATATAACACCTACCAATGTAATGCCATGTATCATTCACACAATAACTACATCATACTACAAGTTAGTAAATGCTATCATTCCTATGAGTTACAAAGTAACAAGTAACTTATATAACAACTAATCATTTACGGTAACATAATCTTTAATTGTATCATTCACATAATAAGTAATCATTTACGGATATATAGACATTGTGGCTATTATTCTTGTAAGTTACAAGACAAACAACTCTGTATTGTACAAATAAAAACATCGTTGCACTACAACTATAACAGAATTACATATTGTGTTCCAATGAACAACTACAATATTAAACTTACAATGTAATCACATATGTCCTTCGTATAAGACCAGCCAGACAATTACAGAATGTAATGACAATTGAAAATGACATATTTATCTAATCATTCATAGGCATGTAATCATAGGTAATTGTAAAAAAATTATACATGTTCATAGAAATGTAATACCCATTAACCTATATAAACATGATGAGTTACAGAAACATTAAAACAAATACAAAATGAAATTATGGAGTTATAGAAATCAGACATATGAGAACATTACGAATATATAAACATGATAAGTTACAGAAACATTAAAACACATTCAAAATGAAATTATGGATTTACAGAAATCATACATATAAGAACAATACGATGATGCAACATTTACACAAACGTCATAACACCGATTTTAACTCATATTTCATTTACACAACAATTTAACACAATATATAAAATTAAAGTAACAATTTACAAGTAGTTACTATGGAAATACAATGAAATACATCATAACCTGCATACCTCCCATTGGATTAATGTACTTCAGCTTCTTCTTCGATGCTATTTTGGGTGATTCAGCCATATTTTGATGGTTTAGGGAAAGGGTTAAGGTTCGGCTAGGGTTAGGGTTAGGGTTTAATTGAGGGGATAGTATTGGCAAGGGAGAGTTTGTGTGAGAGTGTTGGGAGAGAGAATAGCTGTTGTCGGGGAAGTGTGAAAGTCGTGAGTCTCTTCAGGTTCATCGTGAACGGATAATGTCGCACGACCGTCGAAAATTGGGGTGAAAGCAAAGGAGTTTGGAGGGGAAGTTCCGCAGGGAGGAGATCGCGGGGGTCGCCGAAAATGGAGAGATTAAACGAACCTCGTGAGTATCACCGGAGAGAGAAAGTCGCAATGAGAGGAACTCGTCGGGGGAGAAGATGGTGCGATTTGGGGGGGGGGAATGAATTAGTGGAGGGTATTTTAGGCGTCAGGGGTATTTTGGGTGGGGAAATGTGAATAGGAAGCGGTGAGGGGTTAAAAAACAATTGTATAAAGTCGCAAGGGCAAAAAAAAATTTCAAAACGTGCAGGGGTACAAAAAAGAGGGGTTTGGTTTAGGGGCATTTCGATAATTTACCCGTTATATTTTTATTTATGCAAGCTAATTGACGGGGCGACTTCAAATTATTATATATTGATTAGCTCGCTATAAGAGATTAATTACTTCTGAAACCCACTCCATGAGATTGGGATTTGCCCCCCCACCAGGGGCGGAGTCAGGAATTAGAGCAAGGGGGGGCCAGCTAGAGGGCCAATAGATGAGTAAGATAAAAAAAAATTATAGATATATGATAAGTTAAAATAAAATTATGACAATTAGATAATGATATAGTCCCCAAAATAATGACAATCAATTCATATTAAAAGTTATTTTTTACTTATTATCTATAATTAGTGATAAAAAATCATTTATAGAAGATCTAATTTTTTTTTAAACCTCATTACTCCCATCATAAAAAATAGAAAAAATAAACTTTCAATAAATTAAAAATATGAATTTGAAGAAAATAATTGATCACAAAAATAAATAAAGATATTCATTAGGCTTATATTTTGGAAAGATATTTTCAAATCTAACTTTCAAAAAATCTAAGAAACTCAATATAGTAATGATGAAAAATCAAAATAAACAAAAAAAAATTACCAAACCATCCAAATAAGTGATTTTTCAGCACTTCAAAATCAAACATTGTATATTAACGTAATATATATTCTAGTATCTCCATATACAATATTACAAAAAATGTAAATAAAATATATGCATTTATTTTATATGAACATGTATATTATTTATATAAAAGATTAATATATTTTATATATGAGTATGCATTTAAAAAAATTCCAATGTATGCATGCTAATTGAGATACAAATGGGACTGCATGTCATATTTTTCAATTTCAAACCCATTCATTTCAATTAATATTTTTTACATATACTGCGGAAAAAATAACATTTTGTCAAAATAACTCTAATGAATTACTATTTTCAGCAATACCCCCTCTTAGGAATGGTGTTGCTACAAAATTTAAATTTTTTTATATTGTACAAAAATACCCCTTAAAAGTGCATTGATGTAAAATTTAAATGGAGGGAAATAGATTTTCAAAGGGGGTATTTGATAATATAAGGTTTTCTGAGGGTTTATATGCACAAACCCTTTCAATTGCCATGACCTATGTTGATGGGGGGTATTTGACAATATAAGATTTTTTGAGGGTTTATATGCAAAAAAAATTCAATGACCCACTATAGGGGTCGGCAACGGGCCGGCCCGGCCCGTTGAAATGGGGCCCAAGCCCGGCCCTGGGCCCAGGCCCACAGGCCTGCTTGGCCAACGGGCCCGGGCCGGGCCGGTCCGTGGCAAAAAAACAGGCCCAGGCCCTGCCCACGGGCCCGGGCCTGAACGGGCCTCATGGGCCGGGCCTGGGTTCGGGCCCACGGGTGGGCCTACGTGCCCAAATTCAAAATATTTTATTTTTTTATTTTACGTTGTTTATTTGTATATAATGTTAAAATAACACAAAATTTAAAGTGTAATGTTGAAAAAAATATTTATATCTATTTAATTTTCAAAATAAAAATATCAAATGAATTAATTACTTACAAAAATGAATAATTACATGTACCTAATTAGGTTGACACCTATATAAATGTTAATAATTTGTATAACTCAACCACAATTCAAATAAAAATTACATGTTACTAGTTCATTAGATCACCCTCCATGGGCCTACGGGTCGGGCCTACGGGCCAGCCCGAACGGGCCGGGCTCGGGCGGGCCTACGGGCCGGGCCCGGGCCCCAGAACCAGGCCCAAGCCCGGCCCTCCCTGAAAACGGGCCGGGCCCGGGCGGGCCGGGCTTTCGGGCCTCGGGCCTTTTGGTGACCCTTAACCCACTATGATCACCTATGTTGATGCGGCTTGGGGGGCATGGGCCCCAGCCCGCCCTCCCTTGGTCTCGGACGCTATTGTCTATAACTTTAAAAGAGCGTTTGGATGTGGGTATAAGAATTAATTTTTTTCAAAAATTGAGTTTGCAGGAAACTATATCGACATATGTCATAAAGAAGAGCTTTTGAGCATTTATTTATAAAAATATGCCTACAACTTTTAATTAAGCTGCAGTTTTTTTTTCTTTTCTATTTGGTCTCTTATTTTATTATTTTTAATAAGTGAATTTTAACAATAGTCTATATTTTTGCATTTGTAGAGGGGTGGGGTGCCTTTAGACATGGTGTGGACTTGTTGGCAGTGACTTACTTTTTTTTTCTTTTGGGGTGCCTTTAGACATGGTGGGGATGTAATTTCGGAAACTTCAATTGATGGGTTTTTTTTTTTTTTTGAGAGAAGGTAGTAATTTGCTACCCGATTCCATTACTGAATATCGAATTACAAATTCTGAATGGGATGAGGGGGGGGGGAGGTATATTTAGAAAAACAGGGCATGGGGGGGGGGGGTTTGCGTCGAAGGGAAGCCCACCACGAGGACGTCTCCCGGGTAGAAGAGGATTCTAGCCCGTGGGAGGTCGATCTCCTCCCGTCACCCTCCTTGCACCATCAAACGGCCGTTGTGTATCAAGATTTCCCTTGCCCGTGCGAGGCCTCGCCCCCAGTCTAACAAACTCGTGAGGAACATGTCCCACATGTTCTCAAGGTATGGCCTTGTTCCTCGGAAGATCACCTCGTTGCGCGTTCTCCATATTGCCCACGCCCCTGCTGGTACGTCCGTGACACCTTGGCTGTCCATACTTCAATTGAGGGTTGACTATATAATATCAATATGTTTTGAAAAATAACGTGCGGTCCATCTGCAGGCAGTGGCGGACCCAGTTTTTGCGCTTTCATTGTCAACTGATCTAGTCTTTTCAATACCTTAGTATCGTTGGAGGATGCTGTTTTGTCAAATGAAACGGTAGTTTTAATATAATGGGACTTTTACATAGGTTATCTGCAATAGAGATTATTTTATCCTTTTCTTTTTTTTTTGACACAGAAACCCGTGAGACGATTACAGGCTTAGGTGAGTACTGCGCTAAGTGCGTGGGGGACAATAGAGATTATTTTGTTGGCTCTTCCATTGGATCTCACACGTTATTACCAAGAACTCAAGAGACCAATTATTTATCAACCCCTAAAAAAATAAGAAATGAAAGGAAGACTCCAACAGACTGATTGCTTTTTAATTGGACTAGCGTAATGATTCTATATGAAACAGAGATTATTTTGTAGTCTCCTTCGTACCACGCACCGCCGCACGTTGTTGTAAACAAACCAATTATCAACAACTCTAACATAAAATATTGACGGAAATAATTTTTTACATTTATTTATGCAAGCTATCATTGACCGGCGACTTAGAAACTGTTATATATTAGACTTGCATAATGATTCTATGCATGTAAGAGAGATTATTTTGCTTGTTCATTCGAATCTCTCATTTAAATTAAGTTTACAGAAAATTGTCTTTTTATAATGATCAAAAAGAACTTTTTAACACTAATTTATAAAAATATGGTTTGCAGCATTTAATTAAATTACAGTTCTTTTTTCTTCTATTTGGTCACTTGTTTTATTATTTTTAATAGCTGAAATTTAGCAGTATTTATTTTTTCGTTTACTGGGGAGTGGAGGGTGGGAGGGAGAGTAGGGATTTCAAATCCGTTAATTGAGGGTTGACCATACAATATCAATATCTTTTGGAAAATAACATGTGCAGCCCATCTGCACCAAGTGGCGGACCCAGTTTTTGCGCTTCTATTGTTAACTGATCTAGTCTTTTTAAAATTTTAGTACTGTCGGATGATGCGGTTTTATTGTCAAATGAACTGGTGGTCTTTACTCTCAATATAATGGGATTTTACATAATGGTTCTCTACAATAGAGATTTTTTTTTTTTTTGGCTCTTCGATCTGATCTCACACGTTATTGCCAACAACTCCAAGGTCCCGACGACACGTTGTTTCCAACAAACCAATTATTTACGAACCCCCAAAAAAAAAAGACAAAAAAAGGAAACTCCGCGAGACTAGGGCTGGTAAACGAGTCGAGCAGCTCGGGCTCGGCTCGGACTCGACTCGGTTAAAGCTCATTCAGGCTCGTTCGATTAGATAAACGAGCCGAGCTTGAACAATTTTTAAAGCTCGGTTTGTAAACGAGCCGAGCCCGAGCCTGGACGAGCTCGTTTACTTAATAAAAAAAAAGCGAAACGAGCCGAGCCCGAACCGAGCCCGAGCCGAGCCCGAGCCCGAACTTATGTTATTTTCACATGTATAAGGTGTTGTGATTTGTGAAATGTGACTTTTCAAATGCTAAACAAGGTTTTTTTAGCTAAACGAGCCCGAGCCGAGCTTTGATTCGAGCTTCAGCTTGACTTGTTTAACAAACGAGTCGAGCCGAGCTTTAACCGAGCCTAACGAGCCGAGCTTGAACACGAAATGAAGCTCGTTCCCGAGCCGAGCCGAGCCTGCTGCTAAACGAGCCGAGCCTGAGCAGGTCAAAGCTCGGCTCGTTCGGCTCGTTTACCACCCCTACACGAGACTGACTGCTTTTTAATGGGACTCGCATGCCCTTCATTTTGTAAGTGGTCGCTCTTTTACTCCTACAAATGAGCCGTCGTTATAACAAAACATTTTGTATTATAATTTATATAATAGAAAAATTCAAATAACTGTTTGTAAAAACTGTCTAAAATCCATATAATCATCTTATTATTTTTGAAGTCCATATGATCTCATGAAAACACCTATATAAATTCAAATAATCCCCTGAACTCAATTTCCTTTAACAGATGAGGAATATTATGCGAATATTCTGTTTGATTAAACTAGGATAAAAACAAAATATACAAAATTCTTTTTGTTAAAAATGCAGAAAGTCTTCCATAAATGATGATTTTACCATTTTAAATAGATTATAAAACATTATTCGTGGGTAAAATTTTTACTTGTAGATGATTTTTTTACATTTTTAACACATTTGAGAGATTTTGGTACAAAGCAAATAAAATATTTATATAATATTTTTCATTTGTCAACGAAAATTTAATTAACGAGACTATTTGAATTTACATAAATGTTTTAAAAGGGTTGTGTGGAGTTCAGGAAAAGTTTAAGGGTTACATGGATTAAAGGCGGTTTACAAGAGGTTATATAGATTTTTCCGTTTATGTAAACCATTACTCATTATATACACGTGCCAAAAGCACGTGATACAATATTACATATTATATATGTAAATAAAATAATAATTTTTTTAATAATTTTAATTTTTTAAAATAAAACAATATATGCAAGTTCTTATGTACTTCTATATTGTATTATTCGTGATTATAATAATGATATTGCTAGGGATAATATCTTATGAAGGAAATTTTTATAGAATATTGAACCATCCAAAATGCTCATTCTATTTGCTATATAGGAAAATAAATTTGTACACCAATAAAAACCACATAATTTTTTTATAGAATTCAATTGACATAAATTTAATGAATATCTTAAATTAAAAATTATTAATATTTTAATATATTGATATGGTTTACTTAAATTTGAGTGTAAAATTTTAAAATATATATATATGATTTATCTACATCTAATTTTAAATCTTACATACTTTTCATAATAAGATATAAGTAATAAATGTCAGTTGAGTCACTTTCCTTTAATAAGTAAATAATAAGTATAATTTTTGTGATATTTTTCACTTTCAGTTTATTCTAATAAATGTCCATTGTCGTTTATTTGATGGTTTTCAACGGTCACAACAAAAATGTTTATCGTTTATTAAAAACGTTTAAATCAAATTTATAAGTATGTTATTAATTATAATTAAGCTGTAAAAGACATCTATTAATTTATTTGGTAAGCCACAATGGTTTTTTGCATGTATACCATTGAAGAAACATATTATTTATTTTTATACCATTACAAATAATATATTTACTTTTGTACCATTAAAGTTTTTAAAATTATGCATTTTTATTATTTTAGTTAAGTTCCATCAAATTTTTACTAACCCCATTAAAGACATGGAGAAATGACCAAAATATCATTACTTTTATTTTATATTTGCTATTATCAAAATAAAATATTTATTTTTATACCATCAAAAAATTATATTTATTTTTATACCATGGAAAAACAAAATGTTAAATTTATTATGAGAACAATTTAATGATATACAAAATATAGCCTGATTTTGGGTGTTATATATGCAAAAAAAATGGGTTTTTTTGCATGTATACCATCACAAAATATGGTATTTATTTTTATACCACTACAAATATCATATTTATTTATATACCATTATAATGTAACAATGTGCCCCTCTTTTATCATTTTTAACCAAAATGAACATTAACTATAATTAGTTTTTTAACCAAGAAGTAAAAATGACAAAAATAACCTTAACATATAATATTTTTTGTGTTAATTTAAATAATTAAACATCATAATCTAATTAATTTTATGTTTTTTCTAAATCAATCATGACTCATTCAACCTTATCCCTTCTTTCATTTTCTTCCAATCAAGATTTAATTTTTTTTAAAAAACTGTATTTTATAATATATGTTATTAATTGTTTTTAAAATAATTTTATTTCATTTTTACTAATGTAGGTATTAATAATCATTATATCCTTGCTAAATATCCTTGCCAATAAATAGTTTATATGATTAAATTTTATGTTTTTGGATTTTAGATAAAATTTACCATTTTAATGTTAAAATTAATATTTTTATTTTTATAAATATTGTATTTGGCAAGGTTAAATATGCAAAAAGGGTAATTTAGTCTTTTCTCCAAGATTTTAACGGTTTCAGTGGAAATTTGGATGGAAGTTAACTAGGATGGTAAATATACATAAGTTCTATATATTTCAATGGTATAAAACAAATATGTTATTTGGAGTGGTATAAGTATAAATTTGTGATTATCAAATTGCATCAATTTTGAAAATTAAAGACTATGATATCATTAATAATGAATAAATCTTTGATATTTAAAATGTAATTTTAAAATATTTTTCTTTAATTATCATTTCTATTTAAATATCAAAATCCTATGTTTTATGATATAAAACTAATATATATATTATTTTTATAAATACTGTGGGAGACTTTGTGTATGTATTTGAGTGTGATTGTGTCTATATATATATATATATATATATATATATATATATATATATATATATATATATATAGTCGAGTGATTCAGTGCGGGAATGCGGGAAACGACGACGATCGTTCGATCGCGGGTCCATCGCATCCAACGGTCGAGATGAATCGCCCCCGACCGTCCGATGCGATGGACCCGTGATCGACGGCCCGTGATCGCTTCCCGCACGACCGCATTCCCGCACTGAATCGGCTCCCTATATATATATGTGTGTGTGTGTGTGTGTAGAAAGTAAGGTTATTTTGATATTTTGTATGCTTGAATGACATTAATAGATATATTTAAAAATATAAAAAACATTAGTAAAGTGATATTTAAATATATATATATATTATTACTAAATAATTTAATTGTATAAAAATAATATATAAATTATTTTTAATGGTATAAACATAAATAACACGTTTTTGAATGATATGTGCAAAAACTTGTTATTCTTTACATTATGAAAAAAGTTATAATAATGTTATTTTGGTCATTTTCTTTGTTTAGTTAAAAGTTAATTCTAATTAAATTTGATTTTAGTTATAAAAAATAACAAGGTAGTACAATTTTTGATGGGTATAGATTGTCATGGTATAAAAATAAATAACATAATTTTTAACAGTATATACATAAAAAACCCAATTATCATTTTTTTTTTAAAAAAAAAGGCTCACGAGGGGGACGATTGCATGAACAAGTTGAATTGCCATTTATGGTTATGAGTATGATATTCTGAACGCAGGTTTCCTGGAAGGTCCCAAGAAACAAAACAATCCAACTCGTTTCCTGGAAGGTCCCAAGAAACAAAACAATCCAACTCGTTTCCTGGAAGGTCCCAAGAAACAAAACAATCCAACTCGTTTGACATGTTGAATGTACAGAACGCTAGATCAGAAAAGACAAACGATATAACAAAGAAGTAAAATAGAAGAATGCATTCCTTATTAATGAGACAGGTCATTCACTCGGACCCTCGGACACTCGGAAATAGAATAGAATAAGTATGCAAACGCTTGGTCATATCTATAATAGATCCTATTATTATGGAACAAAGTCCAAGTTATTCACGTATAGTTGTAATATTATTTTTATCAGTGTTCTAAAAATCGGAAAAAAGCAGCGTCTAGGCGGCGCTTTAGGCGGAGGCGGGTACTGCTTGCATCGCCCAAGCCATAAGCGGCCTTCCTAGGCGGCTGAGCCTAATCGACAGCTTAGACGGGCCTAATCGAGGTCCGATCTTGAACGAGGCCGATGGGACGAGCCTTGAATCGAGGAGACCGAGGATACCGGCGCAGATCGACGATGAGGAGACGTGGTTGGAGTTGCCGCGGGACTCCTCCATCTCGATCGAGGTGACGAAGAGCTGCTCGGATGAGGCAGAGTCACGACCTCTTCATGAATTCCACCATCTCCTCGTAATGCTCCGCTTGCTCCGCCGGCTTCACCATGTTTTTGAGTTTTGTTTGCCTTTTTTTTTTTTTGGTAGGGATGACTTTAACTGAGGAGCTGACAGACTTAATTGAGGAGCTATGTTTGTTTTTAATTTTTCTTTTTTTTTAGCAGATCACTCTATGCTCTCACATATATATATATATATATATATATATATATATATATATATATATATATATATATATATATATATATATATATATTATTTTGTACTATTAAAATAGTAGTCGATTAATCCCCGATTAATATCCGTCTAGCCGATTAATCTCTAGTCTCTTCTCAACCACCGACTAACGCCTAGCGTTTTTTAGAACGATGATTTTTTTATGCAACGATTTGTATGATATTAAGTTGTGCAGACTTGTAGATAAGTCAAGTCAAGCTCTATAATGAAAAGATTACATGACATGTATTATAATAAATTTATCTTTAATTTCTTTAACATATGCGAGCAAGGTGGTCATTCAGGACCCCTTCTATACCCTCATTTAGGGAAGGTTCCTAAATCTTTAAGAAATGCTGGCGTAAATCGTTTATGTTTCGAATATATATATATATATATATATATATATATATATATATAGTGAAATGCGACGTGGACGTGAACGTGCGCACGCGATCGCGGGTCATCCGATCGCGGGTCTATCGCATCTAACGGTCGACGTAATTCGCACCCGACCGTCCGATGTGATGGACCCGTGATCGCGTGCGCACCGACCGCACGTCCACATGTAATCACTTCCCTATATATATATATATATATATATATATATATAGGGATGCGATTACGTGCGGTGTGCGGTCGGTGCGGTGCGCGATCACGGGCCGTCGATCACGGGTCCATCGCATCGGACGGTCGGGTGCGATTCACGTCGACCGTTGGATGCGATGGACCCGCGATCGGACGGCCCACGTCGCAAACCGCACCGACCGCAAACCGCACCTAATCGTCGGCATATATATATATATATATATATATATATATATATATATATATATATATATATATATATATATCCATTTCTTGTCTCACTTTTAATTTAATTTGTTTGTTTATTCATTTATTTCAGGTATTACAATTTAATGTTTGGTTTACATTACTAAGCTATGTATAGTTTTCATCCTTTTTTATTTTATTTGTTAATTTTTTGCTTTGATTTTGTTGGGATCCTTTAGTTTGTGTAAAAGAAATTTGTGAGTGCTATTTTTGAGAATGGTTCAAAAAACAATGATCACAAAAAAAAAATTTCTTTGCTTAAGAAAGATTAGTGATCTGGTACGCGCGTATGCGCGTATATTTATCAACGAATTATATATTGGATTCACTATATTTACATTCTGATTGAGAATTATAATTTTTTGCATTATTTCATTATTAATAAAAAAAAGAGAGAGGATCTAATACTTCAATTATTACATTAAAAGTAAGATGATTAAAGAATAAGCGGGTTTTCCGCTTGCATTTTTTACCCAATAAACTCAACAGTCTGCCTCAAGAATGTAATTAACTTAAAAAATTCCACCAACGTGAAGAAAATAACATTACAACTTAAGTGACATACAAACAATATTATACTCTGCTTATACCCAGGACGGGCCATACATTTGATCAATACACAAATAATAATAAACAAAAAGTATTAGAAATGTAATATTATCTTAGGGTATTTGAGTATTTCTCAAATATTAATGTTATTATGGACTACTTTATCATTAAAAAAAATTCTGTACCTGGTGAGACTCATTTTTCTTTGTAGTTTTTTTGGGTGATTTTTTTTAATTTTATTTTAAAATCATTTTTTTTATTAATATTATCACCAAATCACCTATAAAACACAGATATCATCCTAATGGCCCCTCAAGGAAAAAAAAAACTTAACTCACAACACCTCAAGATCAAATCCAAACGGACGGCCACGATATCCCAATCATCTATGGTGAAAAGTCACCAATCTTTGCTCTCTGTTCACTCTGCACATCAACAGCCGTCTGATCCTCATCGGACGTCCCAAACCCAACGCCGTGACAACGAAGCCAAAAAAAGAAAAAAATCATGCAAAATTACCATTATATCCCGTTGGCAAAATTTTGTCTTCTTCATACCACTTTATATATAATAAATAATAATAAATAGTATATAGATAAGTTATGAATCAGGAAAATGATACGTCCAACCTTTTGTACAATCACAACAGGAGTTCACACGATTTTATATTTTATTTTTTAAAAATCACTATCGTAATAAAGTACATCATGTTATACGAAATGATATATATACAAAAATACAATGACATATTTTTTCTTCTAAACAAATGAAATTTTTTATACTATACATTATAATAGTGTCTCATACATTACGATATTGTAATATATATTACACTATACAGTTTGTACTGTAAAATAGATTGAGTGTATCAAGATCTCATAAATTATCTGTATTTTGGGTACATGACTTTTAAATGTCATACATTGATTTGGGATCTGCTTCCACATGTGAGCATCGTTGGAATTCGAAAACGCCAAATGATGGTTGATTATACAATAAATATATATATATATATATCTTATGGAGAAAACCATGTCCAGCCCATCTGCCGAGTGATGGACCCAGTTTTTGCGGTTTTACTTTCAATTGATCCAGTTTCTTTTATATATATATATATATATATAGGGAAGTGATTACATGCGGTCGTGCGGTCGGTGCGTCCGCGATCACGGGTCGTCGATCACGGGTCCATCGCATCGGACGGTCGGGTGCGAATCACGTCGACCGTTGGATGCGATGGACCCGCGATCGGACGGCCCACGACCGCGACCGCACGACCGCACCTCATCGGTCGCGTATATATATATATATATATATATATATATATATATATATCTAAATGATTAGGTGCGGTGTATGGTCGGGTGCGGTTGCGATGTGAGTCGTTCGATCGCGGGTCTATCGCATCTGACGGTTGATGTGAATCGCACCCGACCGTCCGATGCGATGGACCCGTGATCGACGGCATGTGGTCGACACCGCACCGTACGCAAACCGCACCTAATCACTTTTATATATATATATATATATATATATATATATATATATATATATATATATATATATTGTCGGATGATGCTTGTTCTATTATCAAATGAATTAGCTTTGTTTTAATGTAATGAGACTTCTATAATAATGGTTCTCTGCAATAGAGATTATTTTGTCTGACTCTTTCATTAGATCTGACACGTTATTGTCGGCAACTTTAAAAGCTAGTTTGACAAGAATTAATGTTTTAAAGATAAGTTGTTCTAATATTAAGGGATAAAAAATCTATTAATTTTGTTCATATTTATATTTGTTAAAATTATAATAAAAAATAGAGATAAATGCTATATTAACATTTAGATGAAACAAAATATCTTCATTTGTATTTTCAAATTTGAACAACTGTCCACAGTTATTCTAATTATTTTTTATACGCGCGAAACGGGGATAAACAATTCCTACCACTCACTTAGAACCTCGTAATTATCAACCCCAAATTAAAAAAGAAAAAAAAAGAGGTCTCCATTAATGGGACTTGAATAATGATTCTATGCAATGGAGATTATTTTGTTGGCTACTTCAGAGCTGGCACGTTATTAATTACCAACAATTCCAAGAAGATTATTTTGAAAGTGCAGCTTTAGCTATAAAAGCTTCTGTTCAGTTCAAGCTATAGTTATAAGAGCCATATCAAACAGTGCCAAGCTAACAAGCAAAAAAGATCATTAATTAAGAACAACAAAATATGGGTTGCTTTGTGTCCATTCTGTCCCTTCTATCCCCAGATCAGGCCGAGGAGGAGTTCCCAGAAGTACAGTATCACAAATTCAAAGACATAGTGAAAGATGCCGACAACAAGTCCGAATCTCCTCCAACGAGTCCGTTCCGGCATCTACTTGAAAAACAAGGAAATGGTAAAACTTCTCTTCTGAGCATAAGTTTAAATTCCACTAGGCCTTCTAAATATATATATTGGGTAGATGAATCAGGCTGTTTGGGGGAAGGTCTGTTTGAGGGGACTGCAAATGGGAGAAGTTTTTCATTGTGGTAGGATCAATTTAGGAGGCGAAACACATTTTCCTGTGCATGATTTAGTTCTCTGTTGATTAATTAACCTTTTTCTGTTGCAGAAATATTTTGTAGATGAATCAGGCTCCAATTGTTTCATGTGTTACGCGAGGTCTCTCAGGATCGCTGGGGCTGAAGATAAGCAATATTGGAACTGGATCCCTACAAACGAATCCGGGTGGGGTTACTATTGCACCCTGTTAGAACTTAGAAGCCAATTATATTTTAACAGTTTTCCGTTTTCTCGACATTTAACATATAAAACTAAAATTCAAAACTAAAAGCTACCTATTTAAAATTGATTATCTAAAATTTAATTTTTATAAAATCAAAATTAGCTTGACATGCAATCGATTCACATAAAATATATTTTTGGTTGAAAAATGTTAGGAACAGTCTTCAAATGTTTTAATTTTCTTAAATAATAGATATTGTTCATATCACTCCATTCAAATTAAATGTACTTATTTTTTTTACCTCAGGTAAAGAGGTATATATATATATATATATATATATATATATATATATATATATATATATATATATATCTTGCTAGATGACTAACGAGATATATAAGACTGTATTTGACAGTGACGAGGATGTGGAGGTGGCGTGCCTTATGGACATTTGCTGGCTTGCAGCGGAGGGGGATTTTGACGAGTCGCTGCTATCACCAGGTGTGAATTACGAAGTGGTGTTCATCCTAACCATGAAGGACTTCTCGCACGGCTGGGATAACATAGTGACACTGAGGCTCGAACGACCGGACAATACAGAGCACGAAGAGGAAATAATTTTGGATCCTGAAGAACTTAAGGGGCAATGGGGGGAGTTAGTGGTTGGAGAATTCAATTCTGGGGTGGCGGATTCAAAGGGAAGGGTGGTGGCGTTCAAGTTGTCAGAAATCACAAGCGGACAGTGGAAGGGAGGGCTCGTCATCAAAGGGGTCCTTTTACAGCCAGTGAGGGGTGACTCTCCATGAGCACCTTGGTTTTATATATTTATGATATATCAAAGTGAGATGTGGCATGAGAAATGTGTGGTTCAACTTGATTATTATGTTTTATAGTTTTCTATAATAGGATTATTTAAAAAAATAATAATTTAGGTTTTTCTGCATATATGTACTCCGGTTAAATATCGATTTTGTCCAAAAATACTCTTGGAAAACCATGAGTTGCGCATCCATACCTTTATGGTTAACAGGCGTGAGATGAGGTTAATTGTCTCCGTAAAAAGGCCATTACCACAGTTAAAAACGGTTTTAAAAACCAAACTAAATTTGTGATGTAGCGCGATCATGGATTGTTCGAAGACTACCAAATGTATGATTATGATTGATTTACAGTTTTAGTAATTTTTTAGGTTGTTAGGATTTCTTTTCATATATTAGGATCTAGATTTGGATTTGAATTTAAATTTTGGATTTGAATTCAAATTTGGAGTTAATTTAAATTTGGAGTTAGTAGGATTTGGTCAAATAAATATGTGATTTGAGTTTCTTATGATTCTCTGCTTTATAAATAAATAGGTTTTGTAATACATAATTAAAGAAGATTTGATTAATATAATTTTATTTTTTCTATTATATTTTCATTATCCTTGAATGATTGTCAAATATATAGAATTAACAGGTTTGTTGAAGTCCATTGTTCTGGTATTCTTCACGTATCAACAGCGTCATTGGAGCTTGCAAATCTTGCATCCTTAATTGGATCTATAGAAAAATGTAACCCTACTCTGCATACCAGTATCATACCATGTAGAATTTTGAGATAATCCATAACCCATATCACATTTATCTAGGGGTCGGCAACGGCCCGGCCCTGGGCCCAGTCCCATGGGCCTGTCTGGCTAGTGGGCCCGTGCCGGCCCGCGACCAAAAAACAGGGTCAAATTCTAAACATCTTATTTTTTTTAATTTTTTAATTTTAAGTTGTTCATTTGTAAGTAATGTTACAATAACACAAAATTTAAAGTATAATATTAAAAAAAATATTTACATCTATTTAATTTTTAAAATAAATATATTAAATGAATTAATTAATTAAAAAAATGAATAACTACGTGTACCTGACTAGGTTAATACATACATAAATGTCAATAATTTGTATAATTGCACAATAATTCAAATAAAAATTACATGTTACTCATTTATTAAATTATTCCAGATGGGCCTACTGACCGGGCCCGCGGACGGGCCTACGGCCCGGGCCCGGGCCCCAGAACTAGGCCCAAGCCCAGCGCCCTGAAAATGGTCCGGCCCGGCCCGCGAATGGGCCCGAGCCAGGCTTTCAGGTCTCGGGCCTTTTGAAGACCCTTACATTTATCTGTCCCTTTCCCATATAAAAAACAAAAAAAATTCCAAAAACCATTTTTTCTAAAGCCCAACCTCTTCGTTTATCTTCCCTGCAAACCCCTCCACCCCAAAAACATAAAAATAAAAATCACCCCCACGTCCCATACTCCGCATATATCTAGGAAAACAAAATTAACAGACCTTGTCTAAGGAACAATTTATCATGACATAAAAACTTATATACAATTCTCACTAAAATGACTTCTTCCAGGAAGCTGTATGGTATCTCCGCAACTATTGTATCCATCACCCGGGATCTACTTGCAACCTATCAATCAGCAAGGGGAGAAACTGTTATTCAGCCATATCAGATTTGGCATGACCTGGCGGAGGCTATTGAGAATGATATGTATCGAGAAGGATTCAAGAGAGTGAAGTGATACAATGCAAAGAACTGAATTGTTGATTCTTATTAGATGAAAACAGGGTATTTTTGTAACACTCAAGGGCTTCAAATCTGTTTTTTTGTTGCTCTCCCTTAGATGAAAACAGGGAATTTTTTTTTTACACTCAAGGGGCTTCTAATCTGTTTTTGCTGCTCTCTTTAAAGAGTTCCTTTCGTTCCGTCTATAATCAAATCCCCACCTTTATAACAATACAATATTTGATCCAATAAAAAAAACTATTGTCCACGACACAGTCCCTTCGATCTCCCCGGACCAGTGATGGATATTGATACATTTGAATATTTTATGATAAATTGAGTCTGGATAATGTCAAATTGAGTCCGAAATACATCCAAAACATCTGAAATGAATCAATTGTATATAGAGCATTCACCATAAGATTAGTTAATTTTAAAAAACATTCTTAACATTTCAATGAAAAAATATTTCAAATATTGTTTTGGCAACTGCAAAATATTTTTCAAATAACATTTTTAAATTAACTCATATTTGAAAAACACTTCAGTAATGGAAGTTTCAGAAACTAAAATACCAGGTGTGTGATTTACCTGAAAGTGAGTGGGCTATAAATTCCAATCTCAACCTCAACATTATATCCTCACATTACAATAGTTACTCCAAAAGCTCACACTCTCTTCCAAATTAAAACCCCCACTTCAGTCACTGAATGAGTGACGAAAAATGGAAGCCGAAGCGGCAATGATGGTCCCAACGGCCATTGTGGCGGTGATCGTGAAGAGAATGAAGTCCGCATGATACGGAGCTTGAAGAAGGACATCGAGAAGCTCAAGAACAAGTTGGAGTTGATCCAACAAGCCCTCGCCGACCCAGAGACGAGAGAGTTCCATGACCCCGCCGTCAGGTACTGGCTTAATGGACTGAGGGACATCATGTACAACGTCGACAACATCCTAGACCCAAGACTACTTAACGGTTCCCATGGCGTCGTCGCCTTCTTTGATGGGCCGCCGCATGGAAGTCTTCTCTTCCTCCTCCAATAAGCATGGGTCTTCTACATCATCTTCACAATTGGTCAGCGTTTCCCCTCTCTCTGTTGTTCACATCTCCCTGAAGATTCTTTTAACTTCATACAAATTGTTGTGCCACACATAATATTCTATTTAAGTTATCCATGCATGATTCTATTGTACATATAAAATAAAATAAGAGTATTTTTTATTGGGATGATTTTTTTTTATCATTTACATGACATTTTATTATTAATTGTCATACGAATTCTCTATGACTTTCATATAAGGGAGATGAACATAAAAAATGCATCATTTATAATTCTGCCATATGTATGAATTACCAATTAATTATACGATTATTTAGGTTATCAATACATATATTTGAATTTAATATGAAATCCTTCATTAATGGATGGTTGATTTGGTTTATTAGTCCATTCCAGATTTATCACTACAAATCTTTTTATTCTTTTTTCTATGACTACTTAGATAAAAATACATGGACACACATCAACTAATACAGAAAATCATGTGTGAAGACATTATTTTTTATTCTTTCTTCTACTATTGTTCCCCTCTCTTTTTTTTCATGTCCATCTTCAGGACGTAGATCAGGTCCTCTCCATTTTATATAAAATCGGTAGAAAAGGCATATTTAAATTTCAATTTACTAGGGCGAAAATGCAATTTAAACTCCATAAAATCAAGAAGATTAGAAGAGGATTCAAGCAATCAATGGTAGGGTGACACGCACTCACAAAAACCGAGAACAGTTGAAGTTAGTGCGACAGACTGTCCAAATGAATGGATTCGTTCCACCTCAGACGGCTTCAATGTACGTCGAGTCCGACATCGTCGGGAACGATAAGGACACAGACTACTTGGTCGTGTCGTTCCGTGGGCCGAATTGGGAGAGCGGCCGGTCATCACTGGGATGTGAAGTTTGCATTGTTCGAATGTGAAAGCAACCAGTGGAAGGGAGGGTTCGTCGTAAAGGGGGGTCATTATACATCCAGCAAGGGGCGACTCTGCTTGATCAACAGCTTGACATAATTATCATGTAAGAGTGGTTCTTCGTTGGAAACTATTCAATATGTGCTCACTAAAGGGGTTTGGATATGTAGCTCAGTGGTTGACAAAAGAATTTGCAATCAAAAGATAATGAATTCAAATCCCAGCATTTACTTGCCAAAAATTGAGAGAATATCATATTTAGAAAGCCATATCTCCCCAAATAGATCTTTACTGTGTTGGAAACATCTCCATTCTCATTGATACTTGATCATTTTATCTCGTTTATATTCTCATTACCTATCTGATTTACTTGTTGAACTTAACATATCACTGCATGCTATGCAGGTGTAGCTGTGGTTTGTGCAATTCGTGGAGCACTAAATGATGGTCCTTTTGCATGTCGTGGTATCCTAATTAAACACTCTATTAGAACTAATTGTGGTGGGAATTATGCTAGTTGGATTACAATGGTGGTTTGGGCTAATCGATATGTGGTGATCCGCACAGTCTGATGTTAATTTGGTTATGATCATGAGATGAGAGTAAAAAATTAGAATTATGTTGCTTGATGCCACCACTTATTTATAATTGTGGTGTTGTTTTTTTTATAATTTATTGTGGTTTAGTTAAGTGATCTCAGAATGTTAAGAGCCAGCATCACAAAATTTCCTCGAACATTAGTAGAATTTAGAGGGGTGATAAGTATAATCCAATGGGGTTAGCTACTTTCCCTTTGGTAGCCTAAACATAACGACACAGTTACAAAGATAGTAGTAACCCACTGTTTAGTTTTAGGCATGCATGGATGAACAAGGGTTTAGAACAAACGGTGGGTTTGAAGTCTATAAGACCCAACCTAGAGGACTGTGGAACAACATTTTTCACTTGCCTGTGGCAAGTCTACATGGGTCCGGAAGGCTCAAAACTTATGAATGGACCAAAGCCCACAGACCCAGTGCAAAAGGCTCAACATTAGTAGAAGGAAAATGTTAGATTCAGTTTGTTTTACCAACTAAAACTCAAACCAAACCTGTTTTTATTTTTTTTATATAGTAAACATCATCTAATGAAGTATGTATTTTGATAAAAAGTGTATATCTCTTCATTTTGAATTGAATGAACCCATTTTTAGTAAGTGTAAGAAAACATTTAATGAGGTATATACAATGTTTAACAAGGTATATGCTTCACTAGATTTCTAACGAGATGTATAGGACTGTATTTTGAACTGAGAAAAAAACTGAGTATAAAAGACTATGCTAAGTCCACATTAAAAAAAGATTAGTTTCTATTAATATTTTATGTTAGGAATCTTGAAAATAACGTGTGAGATTCCAAGGAAGAGTCAACAAATGTTTCCGGATAAATTAGATGGGGATTGTAAAGTTGATTTCATTTTAGGTACTTGTTTTGATTTTTTGTCCAAGGTAAGATAAGATAAGATAAGATAAGATAAGATTATAACTTATGAATTATTTGAAAAAGAATTCTTTTGAACATAACTACTAAAGTCTAAGGGTGTGTTTGTGCATGATGGAAAGTGAAGGAAAGTGGGGGAAAGTGAAGATTTTTCCTTTGACCACTCAAAAAGCTAGCATTTGTGCCAAACAAGGAAAAGAAAAAATTTTCCATCACTTTCCCTCTCCTATTTTGTCTTATTAGAAAAAGTGGGAAAAACTTTTCCTTTCCGCATAGGTGAGAAAATGAGAGAAAATGAAGGAAAATTTTTCCACCACACGCACAAACACCTTGAAAGTTGGTCAAAGGGAAAAAATTTTACTTTCCACCACTTTCCCTTTGACCCAAATTCCCTCACTTTCTTTCATTTTCCCTTCAACTTTGTGCACAAACACACCCTAAGGGTCCGTTTGGAAACACATATTTAAAAGTAGATTTTGGAATAAAGCTGCTTTTTAAGATGATTTTAGACCTTTGACTTTTTTGTGATGTTTTTTTTTAATTCAGGAATCAATATTTGGAAGGAATTTAATGTTTGGTAGAAAAAGTTGCTTTTCAATTCAAAAAATCGATTCCGACCAAAAAATGTTCTTTTTGAGATTTTAAAAACACGAATTTCGAGAGAGAAATTAAAAGGAATCCAGCTTTTTGAAAAAGCGGAATCCGACCCATTTGATTGCGCGTTTGGGCGGAATCCGCTTTTTAAAAAAGTGGAATCTGTCCAAACGCGCAACCAAACGGACCCTAAGTCTTGTTATATCCTCTAACTTTTCCTCTCACCTTTCAAAAACACTACAGAAAATGAAAAAAAAAATTTCATCAAAGTCTATAAAAGTCAGTGAAAATTCATATGTCAAAGCCTGTGAAAGTTTACAAAAGTTTATGAAAGTCTACAAAGTTTATAAAAGACTATCACTTAAATAATGTCCATAAAAATCCGTCAAAGTCCAAATCAACTGCCCCCTATTATTAATAAAATCTTAAAAAAACATTAATATGGGTAATAAGAGAACACTAATAAATAATTTTCTTAACGGAGGTATTTAAATGAAAAAAAAGCTAAGGATATAGAAAAACAAAGAAGAAAAATAAAATAAAAGAAGGCTTGAATCACAGCGTAAACAAACTAAACTGCACCGCTTGTCTTTAAAATATAAAATAAATAACAACCTTACATATGAAACTAAGTTATTCCATTAATATACCTACTGAGTGGTTCCCGGTTCTCGTGTGAAGATAGAATAAACCAAACTGTGCAAACCACCATGAACAATATAATGTTATCAATACAAAGATTGCCCAATTAACATTATCATTACGTTCAAAATGAGCGTGCTTGGTTGGTGGCCAGTCATGTCTGATTTTTTATTTTTATTTGTTTTGTTTGATGATATATTTTAGGATGCTAATACATCTGGTCATTTTTTCTTCATTGCTCTGCTTTGGCAGGTATGTTTAGTAAAGAACAGATTGCTCTGCGTTGTTGGCAAGTATGTTTATCGAGTCAAAACCACCATGAACAACATTATCAATATAAAAATTGCCCAATCAACATCATCATTAATTAACAAGTGAAGTTGCTTAGAGAAATGTTCCGTTCAAAATGATCGTGCTTGGTTGGTGGCTAGTCATGTCTGATTTATTTATTTATATATGTTTTTTTGTTTAGTGGATATATTTTAGGTTGCTAATAAACTTAGTAGTTTTTTTTTTTTTTTGATAAAAAAAACTTTATCATTATTGTAACATGTTTTGCGGATGTCATTAACACAATATTGAAATCACATAATACAATATATATTCCAATATGTTTATTATGAATAACATATATGATAAAATTTCACATTTAATTGATACAAAGATGATAGAGGGTGAAGTAAATGGAATTAATAAGAAAAAAGTGAGATAAAAAAGATTTATTGATTTGCATTGCATGAGCTTTTCTGGAGTAAATTTTGATTTATTGATTTGCGTAATTTAGTAATTACAAGTTATTAAATATAAACAAAGTAGTTGGAGTTGATGTCGAGACCGCATCTAATCGTCTAAAATTTAAAAGATGCCATCTCTTTCATCGTTAATCTACAATTGATGATTGTACGTGTTCACAAACGCAGACGTTTTGTGACCCACTCTCAAAATTTGTATCTTCATCAACTACTTAATTGTAACTTGGTCAATGGGTCATTTGATTTGTCCGTTTGCATAAGTTAAATAAATATATAAAAAAAAGAATTTGGAGCTGGTATATGACATCCAGTAAACAAGTTGGTCCATTGAAAATTTTCGGGTTCACTGCCGGCACCTCTAATCTCTTTCTTCTTAATTAGAATATATAACATATACATATAAATTTCGAATATACAATGGTTGTTGTCTTGTTGATGTGGATCTAGTACCATTCACATGTGATTATTATTAAACCTGTTGAATCTGTATCTGAATCCATTCTAATATGAGTGATTTCACTGAATCAACTTTAATTTACATATACACTGACACATGTCTAATAATGTAAAAACAATAAAAAAAAGAACAGGATGATGAAGCATGAACTAAATAAAATTAAATTTTGTAACATATTTATCAATAAATATATAACCACTCTAGTCTAAGTGATTTCACTTAATCAATTTTAATTTACTTATAGACCGACATATGCGTAAGAATGCAAAACCGATATAGAAAAATAAAAAAAATGACAGAGCGTGTACTAAACTAAATCAATAATGAAAAAGTGAGAACAAAAAAATTCATTGATTTAAATATAAACAACTATTTTGTTCGTATTTAATTAACTTATAATTTAATTATAACTGAATTAAATACAAACAATTGATGTCAATTTTGCTTAAGTCGTTGAAGCCTTGGAGGGGTACCATTCACTGGTTGAAACAATTATTAAGTCCATCTTTAAAAAGATCTTTAATTCTATACCAAAATTTTTACCCAAATTTAAATGTGAGTAAAAGTCACTTCAGACTTTCTCCAACCATTTACCTAAATACATACCAAATCAAGTTTTTACTCAAATTTTTACCCAAGTCAAATTGGATTCAAATCTTTACCCAAATTTTCAATATCTCTTTTTTCTTTTCGTATCTACATTTTCATCCAATTTTTGCTGAATATAATGCATCATTAATACAAAATTTTGTACCTCCTGGTAATATTATATTTGCTCTTCCGGAGCCTTCAATTAATTTTGTAGTAACAGAGATAGTATTAACATTTGCATTTATTAATGTCAACGTCGAGAAATATTTTTTATTTCGTAAGATCGTATGCGTTGTAGCGCTGTCTGCCAGACAGATATCACCAATCATAGCCATTCTTGTAAAATGAAAAAAAATGAAATAAATAAGATAAATGTAGAAAACGTAAAATTGCATTTCATTGAAATAAAGCAAAAGTGCATAAAAAAAAAAGAAAGGAAAATTACAGGAAATAAATGCTAAAAAGGGAAATTTCAATTGATGTGGACATTTCCATCATCAATCATATGACCGATATTGTCATCAGAATTAATAAAGAAATTAGATACATCCAGATGAGTAATATCTGATGGGCCAACATGGTTTACAGGGTCAACAAAATTTACTTCGACATTCTTTCCCTTGTCCGTGATTGATGCCTAATAGAGGTCAACTAAATGTCTTGGCATACGACAGGTACGTGACCAGTGTCCTTTACCACCGCATCGATAGCATGCACTCTCATTATTTTTTGATGGTTTGTTCATCAAACATTTTCCTTTGTTGTGATGTCCTTCATTCCACTTCTGGTGGTTAGAGTTGCTATCTTTATGAACCTTGTAGTTCCGATTGTCGTTTCGACCACGACCTCGTCCTCATCCTCTTCCTTGGCCACGTCCACGTCCACGTCCACGGGTAGACATCGTGGATGCATTTGCGTCAGGCAGTGCAGAACCAGTGGACGGGATGCATGATTTTTCAATAATAGTTCGTTGTTTTGTTTGGCAACGAGGAGGCATGAAATTAATGCCGACTATTTTTCAAATCTTCGCTCTCGATACTGCTGCTGCAGGAGCACATTCGATTCATAAAAAGTAGAATATGTTTTTTCTAACATATCCTCTTCTGTGACCTTTTCACCACACAACTTCAGTTGTGAACTAATTTTAAAAAGGATAGAATTATAATCAGCAACAAATTTGAAATCTTGCAATCGTAAGTGAATCCAATCATACCGAGCTTTGGGGAGGATGATGGTCTTTTGATGATCGTATCGATCTTTCAAGCTCTCCCAAAGGGTAAGAGGATATTTCATCGTGAGGTACTCGCTTTTGAGATCCTCGTGAACGTGGTGGCGAAGGAAAATCATTGCTTTTGCGCGGTCCTCCAGGGACTCTTGATTTCCTTTCTTTATCGTGTTGCCAAGGCTCATGGCATCAAGGTGGATTTCAGCATCGAGTATCCATGAGAGATAGTTGTTGCCCGAAATGTCAAGTGCGGTGAATTCGAGTTTTGCAAGATTCGACATAGTTGATAACTATATAGAAAAAAAAGGAAAAATTAACACATGCAATGATAACAAAAGTAAATTCTATATGTAAATTGATATGAGAATGTAAAATTAGGAAACAAAATCTGAATTAGACTTGTTAGACATTGCATGTTCGAAACAGTAAGATTAAAGTCATGGACCCCATATTTATGTATTAAAATCATGCATACTGTCTATTAAGAAATCCATTTTTTTTTTGTTTTTTTTGGTCTATTTGGCAAATTTCTCAATGAAATAAAATAAGCAAATCAAATCAGACATAGGTGAATATTTCAAAATACAATAGGATAAACTACATAACCCGACAAATTGTTTTATGCAAAATAGTGAAAATAACATTGAGAAGTCTTTTTTTTTATGTAGCAAACAGAAAGATAAGAGGGCATTTTGTCATTACAAATTTCATGTGATAGGGAACATGAACATATTTATACGATGTAATACGGAATCAAGTGCTTGATAAAATAAAATGTATGCAGTCATGATTCGGCAATTCAAGCATAAAAGAGAAGTGTTACTATATTATATTTTATTAGAACATCAATATAGCTTCTAAAAAATGTACTAAGAAGGAACTCATATATCAATATAGCTACTGCACTATCCGTAAAATAAATAAAAAAATTGTCATGTAACATAAAACATTTTCTAAGTACTGCTAGAAGGGTAGTATAACACGCCATGCATATAATTATATCTAGTAAATTCAATACCGATACAAGGGATGAGAGATATATTTTTTTTATGTGGATCATCAAGAACCCACTGATACAAACCTTTCTCTTTAACAAAGAGCTTCTCGTGCTGATAACGTGTTGTGGAACAAAGTAAAATGCACAAAGTAAATAAGCAAAAACTAAGTAGACAAGAGAGACAATTTGTAGACTTGTATTATTCCAAACTTGTTGATGATCAAATACATTGAAGAGCCCTCTATTTATAGGCTCAATTACATATCATTGGGTGACAAAGGGTCCGTTTGGTTTCATGTAATTTAACTTCTTAAGGATTTCATTTTACGTGGAAAACTTTTTCCAGAAAAGGAAATCAATTTCGGTGTTTGGTTGTATTGAAATCATTTTACGGAAAACAATATACGTCGTTTGTTTCAATGTAAAATGTTAACATGAAATTGTTATCTATTGTTTGGTTCTATAAATTCAATAAATATTATTTTCATATGTATGCATTAATACAAAATTATTATCAATATAAAAAATATAATAACAACAAATATATTAAAATTATTAATAAATATCATTACAAAAAATTATTCTAGCATTCTATTGATTCAGGATAACGATACCTACATTATTTAACCTTATTAGTCATTAAAAAAATCTTTTATAAAAAAGTTCCAAGTACTAGATGAATATAATATACAAAAAAAAAAAGTTCCAAGCTTTATCCATTTGTTAAAATAAACATGTGACCAATTCAAAATTGAATCTTAAGCTCATCTCATCTAATCTTATCGATTAGTTTTTTTTAAAAAAAATAATATTCATAGCGTTTCATTCTACACGGTGTTTAACATGGATCTGCTTCAAACTTTTTATTTATAGTAAATAATAATACTGTGTGTGTGTATATTATATACATATATTTATACTAATTATTATTATATATTTATTACTGGATTTTTATACATGATTATTTTTTAAAATATATAAGTCTCATAAGATTATAAAAAGTTGACTAAATAAACTTTCACCTAATAAATTAAAATTCAATGTGTCCTTTGTTCCATTTATATTAAAAAAACATTTTAAAAAGTTCAAAGAATAACCATATCACCTAATTTTTTTCCTACACAATAGATAGTCTATCCCTTTTTAAAAAAAAAATCAAATATATGATAAAATCAAAGTTCACAATTAACCTTATCTTATCAAATCTGATCAATTTTTTACCCATCTTCAACGTGGCCTTTTTTTAAAATTGCATTAATGGGATATTCAAATTAGATGTTCAAAATATTTTTAAAAACTAGTAAATGCATCCAACATTTTTAAAATGAGATTTTTTTTCCAGAATTCTTTTTTAAAATTAAGACATGAATTCACAAACATAAACTTAACATATGAAAAAATAAATAAAAAGAGAAGAATGATGTACCTTTTCTTTTTTGATGCACTAACAAAAATGAAAACAAAATGAGGCAGATAAGAAATGGAGGATTTTAAGGATTTCTAGATGCTAGTAAAACGGCGCACGCACCCTTCCCTCTATATCACAAAATCGGGATTTTGAGGCAGTTAGAGATTTTATTTTCTGTTGATTTTATTTTCAAATGCACCCGAACAGAAAATCTGTAACTGATTTTCCTGAAAACTTGGTACATGCAGAAGTTTTACATGAAAACAAACAGACCCAAAGTGGGAGTGTAGGAGAGTGGAAAGTTAGGAAAGTTAGAGAGTGGGATGTGGCTATAGTTGGTAGTTATGGAGGGGAGTGGGTTGTGTGAGTGTTGGGAGTGGAGTGTGTGGAGAGGGTGGTAGTTATCCACCATGTCACAACAAAACTAGATTTTTTTGCATAAAAGATATATACAGTAGGATTCAGTTTGGTATAAAAAAATTAGTGGATTTATAAAATGAAAAAGGTACCATAATTTTAAAAATTTATATTTTTTATTATTTATATAGGCAATTTTAAATGATGTTAATAAAAATCTCAACCCAATAAAAGATATTAGAACATTAGTCTCCATGATGAAATAAAATGTTTTTTCATCTTTCCTTCAAAACACTTTTTTCCCTTTTGTTAAAGCATTTTTTCCATAAATTTTATTAAATATAGATTTTCTAGGTTTTATCTTTTGTGCAAAGATGAAATTAAAACAAAGTTGATATCAAAAAAATGAAAATGAATTTATACCTGATAATTAAATTTTAAATCAATAACAAGAAATTGGTGAAATAATAATCTCTTCCATGAAATTCTTTGATGTTGTTTGATTCAATTAAAGGGACTGATTTGTAATTATTTTATTTTACTATGACATTAATGCAATTGTTACGTTTTTATTGACGTGGTTTGGACTTTGGAGCCGCATTTAATGCGTAAATGTGAGCTTTTTTTAGACGCCGTTTATATGCGCCGCTTGATGCTATGTGGCCACTATTCCTGTTTGTGTTCCATCCAGAAACAGCTAATACGAGTCCACTGATCTATTATAGTTGATTATCTGCTTTCATCTGGTAGATGTAGGCATAGATTGAATCACGTATATCTTTTTTTTTTTTTTATGATGGTTTTCTCTTTAGATCTCAGGTTTTTTTATGTCTTCCGTGATTCGTCTATCAACAGATAGGCGGTGCAAGAATAAATCATGACATTAGCCTCATCTTAATTTCCACCATACATGTGCCTTCTTGCTGGTATTTCTAGACCGAACATCCAGACCTACCACGTCTAAAAAAAGTCAATGTACCATATTCTGCTGGTTCTTGCCATTCTGGATGACAATGTAACGGCTGACCACTTAGCCTCTCCTCCATCAACAAGATGTCTGGCGAGAATTGCAGGCTGCTATTGATCGTGACAAAGCTAGAATCTCTTTTGTTCACAAAAGGCACTGAGGCTCTCTACTCCTTCGCATGTTTTTATACTGGATACATTGAGTGGTTCTTTTAATTCAAAGGGATGCAATTCGACCTGGATTATCATTCCCTCCTTTGTATTAATGACCCATTCTTTGCATTTCATTTTGTAAAATTGATGACTCCTTTTGTGAAGTTTTTCTTCGTGTAGCAATATAAATTTGATTACTAATTATAATATAAAAAAGGAAAATTGACTAAAAAAATATTCTAAAAACTAGAAATACCCAAATTAATCATTCTTTAAAATTATACAACAAAAAACTCATTTCAAAATTTTGAAAATTAACGCAGTGTGAAACGGATAAAAAGATCCAACCAGCGTTGAGATCTCATAAGCTTCTTGAATCCACAAGGAAGAAAGCCTCAAAAGAGAGAAAATTCAAAATATAATTGATCAAAAGTTGTCTATTACAAAATATGGTGGCACTCATTATATAGGTCACAAACATCAAATAAATATTCATAGTGTTAATTATGAATCTACTAAAAATAATAAAGACACAATTACAATGATAATTATTAAAATCTACTAAAATAAAATATAAGATCCTAAAAATCTTAAATTCCTAAATAAAATCTAATAAAAATTTATTTTGATAACATATTTGGAATCAAATATTATGCAATGATTTCTTTCCAAATCTGTCCTACATCAGTCTCCTCTTCTTAAAAAAATTTCGTCCTCGAATTTAAGAAGAAATGATCTTAGATGATCAGGAGGATGATATATGATATAATCAAATACACCAATAAGAGAGATTAAGACTTTTTCTTCCATCTTATTTGATGTATCTTTGTATTGGACCTCTGGCAAGAGGAGAGACATCTTCTTGATTTTAAATTCCTTCTCAATCAAATCAACCACTGTGGTAGTCGCAATGTTGTTGTCGACGATGACATCAAAAACACTTATGTTGATGTGGCATGTAGTCTACAACACGAACATTTGCAGGGGCTTTTCTTTATCTGGAGTCACCACTAAGGAATAAGAAAATGACTTCTCTTGTTCTCCTCCAGTAATCTTTTCAGATTTAACGGAGAGAACAACATCATTTACTTCTTTATTTGCCCTGTCCTCATCAATTTCTGATTCAACTAGAAGTTGATCATGGGGGTCGGTCACTAGATTCTCCTGATTTTCTGGTAAACTTTCTTCTGTCTTCTTCATTGATTCATCAACCATATTTTGACTTAATGCAACATCTAGTGGGTTGATCATGGAAGAGTCTTTAGATATCACGTGCACCCTTGATCTCTCCAGTTGTGATTCCACTTTTACAGCCGCAGATATTGCTTTCGTCAAGCTGTAAATCTCTTCTGAAGCAATACGATCTCGAACTGTAGACCTCAACCCATTAAGATAATGGGCCATTCGTCGCCATTTAGCTTCTGCGAGGTTCTACCGACCAGAAAATTTTAAAAATTCAGCGGTATAGTCGAATACGGAACGATTACCTTGGCGACAATTATGGTACAACTGGAGCAAATATTGTTCATAATCTAGAGGAAGGAACTGATTCATGAGAAGTCGTCTCATCCTCCTCCATGTTCGAATAGGTGCTCTTCCTTGTCGTTGTCTGGTCCTTTGAAGGTGGTTCCACCAATTAGCGGCATTGCTCGTGAGTCGAAACGCCACCAATCTAACCATCTCCTCTTCACGCACCTCCATTATCTCAAAGAATTTATCAATCTCTAAGATCCAATCAAGGAACTCATCGATTGACAAATTACCGTTGAAATATGAGATGTCCACCTTTGAAAAATAATTGTTCTAATATGTGTGCCGCCTTCTCGGCTGATAGTCGTACACAGTTCACCGCTTTCATCATCCAACTCATCCTCATAATCGGGTAGATAATGAGAATGTCGTCGAACACCATTATAAGCAACAGGTTGGCCTCGGGCAAATCCATCGGCGCGCATCCTGTCACACCCAGGTCGTCTGTTTGTCGGTGTTGAGATTCACGCCAGCCTTCACCTCACGAAGAGTCTGCCGCGTTTGTTGACGAAACTCCTCTCGAAGTGGCTGTTGGTCCTCCCGCAACGGCCGAAACAGCTCCTGCACCCCACGATCACCGTCAATGCGATGGTTGTTTCCCGCACGGCTATGTGTCATCGAAGCCAGGCTAATCCTCGCTCTGATACCACCTAACGCAGCGTGAAACGGCTAAAAAGATCCAACCAGCGTTGAGATCTCATAAACTCCTTGAATCCACAAGGAATCCTTGAATCCACAAGAAAGAAAGCCTCAAAAGAGAGAAAATTCAAAATATAATTGATCAAAAATTGTCTATTACAAAATATGGTGGCACTCATTATATAAGCCACAAACATCAAATAAATATTCATAGTGTTAATTATGACTCTACTAAAAATAATAAAGACACAATTACAATGATAATTATTAAAATCTAATAAAATAATATATAACATCCTAAAAATCCTAAATTCCTAAATAAAATCTAATAAAAATTTATTTTGATAACAGATTTGAAATCAAATATTATGCAATGATTTCTTTCCAAATCTGTCCTACATCAAAAATACAAAATACTAACATACCCTTCTCTTTGTTAAAATATTTCATACCTCTTAATTTTGTTAATGTATTTCACACAGTCTCTTATATAACTCTTTTCTCTAAATTATTTATGATAAAATGGATTTTGTGAGATATATGTCAATATAATTTGAGTTTTTTTTTATGATGAACTCATTTTAATGTTGATGCTTCTTTAAAAAATGGATATGTGCTAATGATGTTGTAAAAATATGTGAATATCCAAGACAAAAAATGTGAATAATGATTTAGAATACTAAAATGTCATCTTGTCATCTGCTGCATTGGGGTATAACACATATTTAAATTATATATATGATAATATATAGTAAAAAATGATAAACAACATAATTAATAGTAAGATATATATAAGAAACAATCTGATATATAATAATAAAACATCTAAAGGGGATTGGTTTGAGTTATATATATAGAGAGATATTGTTGTTATATAGGGAAAATAGGTTTTTGGCATGTAATAACCTAACAAGGGTCAGAGACATGTGAAAGATCTAATTAAATAAGAATAAATTATTCTTTTGTGTTTTTAAAATTCTAAAATAAATTTTTTTATATAATTTTAAAAAATAATTGTTTTGATATTTCTGATTGTCATGAAATTTTTTTGGTCTTATTACCAAAAAAAAATCCTATACCTCTTAGAAATTTATTGTTTGGTTCCATCTATATAAATTTTAATCTCACTCGTGATTGCCAACAACTCCACTCGACGTATAAAATAATAACAGTGGAATCAGGATGCTCTGTTTATACAACTTGCACGCTGTTCAATGTGTACAGGATGGCATTATGCAATTGAATTCAAATATCGTTCCTTTCCTAATGGCACCGTTCATTTGGGGTGTGATATAAAGTTATTCATCTTTTATATATATATTGAGGTAGATAACAATCCATGTTGAATAGGTAAATTTTTATTTGATTATGTTTTTTGTTATTCTCATTGGAAAACGTAAAATTGATCGTTTTATTGTTTGGTTCACCTTGAATAAAGTAAGGATAAGTGATAAATAAGAGATGGATAAAAGTTTATAACTTTTTAAATGACAACTATACCCCTGCATAAATTGTTTGTGTTTGAGAATAAGCAGAGAGATGTAACAGTTTTTGGAATGTGTGCAGAGAGTGTTAAGTTAGATAAATTTTTTAAAATGACAAAGAATTATATTTTTATCCATTGGTATAGATAAGCCCTGATAAACAATTTTAATATTTTCTGAGAATATGAGAATAGTTATTAGACTTTATCCTAGCTTATCCAGACATAACTATCAAGATTTATTCTTGTCAAATAAACAGCTGTTTGAAGACTATTCTACTATATTCTCTCCTATTCTAACTTTATTCTTCACCCCAAATGGGGGTTTTAAATTAATTATGCACATGGAATAGTGCTATCCTTGATGGGTCCAGATCCTCTGCTTGATTGATTTTGTGATGTGATCTGCTTGACTTCTTCTATAAATCTGCCATGTGTCATCTGTTAAAACAAACGGATGAGATTTAATCTTTCGGTGGGTCCCACCTTTTTTTACAACACTTTTTTGGGGAGGTTATTTGGACCCCACGTTTCCTCTAACCCAAACTTTTTTTTTTCTTTCAAACTTTTTTTATTTAGTCCTTGAAAACAAATAGATCCGAAATTTTTTTTTTTGATCTTAAGATTTAAAGATTTAAAGATAAGGTTAATAATATTACCTTTAACGGATGAAAAAGTGACTTCTTGGCTGGACGGTAGAAAAAAAACACAGTTTTCTCAAAAAGCTGTGTATGTTCGGAAGAAACAAAAAAAAAAGAGTGGACAACAGTGGCTCCCAAGGACTGAATAATAAATAAAAAAAGTTTGAATGGAAAAAAAAATAAAAAGTTTGGGTTAGAGGAAACGTGGGGTAAAAAAAAAGTGGGACTCACTAAAAAAAAATTAAATCTCATCCGTCTGTTTTAATTGATGACACAACAGATTTATAGAAGAAGCCAAGTAAATCACAGCACAAAATCAGTCAAGCAGAAGATCCAGACCCCATCATTGATTTGTTGCCGACACTCAGAACAGAAAAAACAGGTGGACATCGATTGGTGTGGTAGTCCTGTCAAAAAAAAAAAAATGGTGCAGTAGTTTGTAGTTTTAGAAAGGAAATACATATATAAAACAAACGATGATTAATTATCCCGTTAAAGTATAATAGCTTTCTATATATATATAAGAGCCCGTCCATACACCCATCTTTCAAAATACATACCTCCTTATGAGACAGTGTGAAAGAGAGAACTCGATCGCAACCATGATAATTCCATCTGTCGTCACGCAGCAGATCCTTGAGAAGGTCTCCAATCTGCTTAAAGAGGAGGCGTCCATGCTTTGGGGCGTGAAGGATGGATTCACGATGCTCCAGAACAAGCTGGAGATGACAAGCTTCGTCCTCCAGGACGCGGAGAATAAAGAACTCCAACATGATGCAGTCCGGCTGTGGCTGGAAAAGCTAAGAGACATCATGTACGACATGGAGGACATCATCGAAGACTTTCACGTCTTCATAAACAACAACAGCACACATGATCATCGGCATGGGTTTGCGTCAACCATCATCTCTTCTTTGAACAAATGCTTTGAAATCATTTCAGAATTGTTGCACCTCGACTTCCACCGTCAGGACATCGGGGAGAGGATTAAAGAGGCCAACGAGAGGGTGGAAGAGATCAACGGGGAAATACCACAGTTATCTCTCTTGCGTGCTGTCTCAAACAATGCCTCGTCGTCGGCCCCTGTTCAGCCGTTCCAGCGCCCCCAGACGACTTCTTTGTATTTGGAGTCCGAGGTTTTCGGGATGGATGAGGACACAGACCTCTTGGTGAATGCGTTGTTGAAGCCAAACACGGAGATCAATTGTGGTGTGATTGCGATTGTGGGATTGGGAGGGATTGGGAAGACCACTCTCGCTCAGAAAGTTTATGACAGATGTAACTTTGAGCAGAAGATATGGGGGTGTGTGTCCCAAGATTATAAAGAAAATTGTTAGACTTTTAGGAAAAAGGAATAATATGACCTAATTCATTAAGAGAGGGACTAAGCCCTTTATATAATAGTACAAGACCTAATACACGTGCAATACACGTGTTACACAATAATACACATGTAATCTAACACCCCCCCTCAAACTCAAGGTGGATCAAACAACGTGAGTTTGCGAATGAGAGACAAAAATCTAGGAACTGGATGAGACTTCGTAAAGAAGTCTGCGATCTGCTCAGTAGAGGAAATGTGCGGAAGCGTCAGTGTCTGAGCAAGGAAGTGCTGACGGACAAAATGACAATCGATCTCAATATGCTTAGTCTTCTCATGAAAAACTGGATTGCTAGCAATCTGAATAGCACTCCGATTGTCACAGTAAAGTGGAGTGGGACCTGTAACATCAACTCCAAGATCGACCAAGAGACGTCTAAGATGAACGATCTCTTTGATCGTGATGGCCATAGCTCGATACTCGGCTTCTGTGCTGGAAAGAGAAACAACATTTTGTTTCTTGCTGCGCCAGAAAATAAAAGAATCTCCAAGAAATATGAAAAAACCAGTAGTGGATCGACGAGTAGTCGGATCTCCCGCCCAATCAGCGTCAGTGTAAGCTCGAAGAACCAGAGATGAAGATGATGACAGATAGAGTGATCTGGTAATAGTCCCACGTAAATATCTAAGGATCCTCATGAGAGCACTATAGTGAACCGAACGAGGAGCAGAGACGAATTGACTAACTATGCTGACTGCATGAGCAATATCAGGTCTGGTAATGCAAAGATACACTAGCTGACCCACGATCTGCCTGTATCGTGTAGGATCTGGAAGGAGCTCTCCATCAGTAGGACGTAGCTTCACATGAAGCTCAAGTGGTGTGTCAACACTGCGAGTGTCAGATATAGCGGCACGATCAATAATATCTGATGTGTACTTCTGCTGAGAGAGGAGAATCCCCCGCTTACTCTGAGCAATCTCTAGCCCTAGAAAGTAGCGAAGAGTACCGAGATCCTTCATCTGAAACTGACTACTGAGGTGACGCTGAATAAGAGTAATACCAGCTGAGTCGTCACCAGTAATGATCATATCATCCACATATAGAAGTAGAATCACCCGACCCTGCGATGACGATCGCACAAACAAAGAGTGATCCTGAGAGCTCTCAACGAAGCCAGCTGATAGAATAACACTGCGAAAACGCTCAAACCATGCACGAGGAGCCTGCTTAAGACCATATATAGCACGTCGAAGACGACAGACATGCTGAGGAGGAGTACGAAGACCAGGAGGTGGATGCATGTAGACCACCTCTGATAAATCCCCGTGAAGAAAGGCATTCTTCACATCCATCTGAAAAAGCGGCCAATGACGAGTTGCAGCAACTGCAAGAAGTGTGCGAACAGTGGTCATCTGTGCAACAGGGGCGAAAGTCTCCTCATAATCGATCCCATACTCCTGTGTGAAACCGCGAGCAACTAGACGAGCCTTGTGTCGTTCAACGGATCCATCTGGTCGATGTTTAACCTTAAAAATCCATTTACAACTGATAGGCTCAACACCGGTGGGAAGAGGAACAATATCCCACGTATGAGTCTCCTGAAACGCCTGAAATTCCTCATCAATGGCCTGTCGCCACTCAGGGTGCTGAACTGCCTCTGGATAAGATCTAGGCTCCCGATGTGTATGAATAGCTGCAAGAAATGCCTGAAGTTGTGGAGAATAAGAGCTCACTGTGGCAAAACCAAACTGGTCACGGGGTCCACTATCAAAACTGAAACGAGTAGGTGGACGACGCTCGCGCTGAGGGTAGCGAGTGGCGTCACTCGGATCCACAGCTGGGAGAGAGACGTCGGGCGCAGGAGACGGAGCACCAGGAGAAATATCTGCATTAGGAGAAGGAGATGAAGGCGGAGATACACACTCGATCGAAGAAGACACACCAAGGGGAGGAATAGATGGTGACAACACAACAGACGGTCCAGGAAGAGGAAGGGACTCAATAACAGGACATGGGCGAACAGAAGAAGCCATAGGAGAAGTGGACTCAGGGGATGTGGATGAAAAATATGGAACATCCTCAACAAAGGACACATTGCGGGCAAGCCAAAAACGATGACCAACGGGATCATAACAACGATACCCCTTTTTCGCAAAGCTTATCCCTAAGAAAACACATCGAACCGACCGAGCAGAGAGCTTGTCACGAGCATGAGGAGGAAGAAGAACATAACATGTACAACCAAAAACTCGAAGACGACTATAGTCAGGACGAGAAGAATAGAGGCGTTCATGAGGGGACACGCCAGAGAGAACGGTAGAGGGAGTGATATTAATGAGATGAACAGAAAGGAGTGCAGCCTCGGCCCAGAAATGTTGTGGAACAGACGAGGATAGTAAGAGAGAACGAGTGGACTCAAGGATGTGACGATGTTTGCGTTCTGCAACACCATTCTGTTCATGAGTGTAGGGACAAGACTGTTGAAAAATGGTGCCATGAGATTGAATAAGAGAGCACATTGTAGAAGAGATGTATTCTTTAGCGCAATCAGATCGAAAAATTTTGATGCGAGCCTGAAACTGGGTGTGAATCATAGTGGTAAAGACATCATAAATGTGAGGAACCTCAAAGCGATTACGTAGTAAATAAATCCACGTAAAACGAGAATAGTCATCAATGAAACTAATATAATAGGAAAAACCACTCAAAGAATGTACTGGAGCAGGACCCCAAATGTCAGAATGCACTAACTCAAAAGGACTGGTGGACTGAGTATTACGAGAACTAAAAGGAAGGGCCACAGGTTTGGCCAGTTTACAGCCCTCACACACAGACAAAGAAGAAAAAGTAGATCCTAACACACCAGATTCAACGAGGATTTTAAGGCGGGACTCAGAGATATGACCTAACCTTCGATGCCATATATCGACATTAGAAGTGACAGTACCACAGAAGACAGATGGGTCTGGAACTGGAAGATGCAAATACTCCACGAAGTACAACCCGCCAACTCTACGACCAGCGCCAATCCTCCGCCCCGACTGTGGATCCTGCACAAAACAACCAGAGGAAGTGAAAGAAACTGTCAAACCGGCATCACAAAGTCGACTAATAGAAATAAGGTTCATGCAGAGATCAGGCGCATGTAAAACAAATGGAATGGAAAGACGACCAGTAGGATCAGAAGTGGTGGTGATAGATCCACATTGAGTGATAACTAAGGTGGAACCATCAGCAGTATGAATCGGAGGCAAATGCGCGGGAGCAGGAGAACATGCAGTGAGTATAGAACTGTTAGGTGTCATATGATGGGAAGCACCAGAATCAAAGATCCAAGAGACAGAGGTACCCGGAGTAGAAGAGAAGGCTGAGGGAACAGTAGAATCTGACTGAGGTGAACGCAGTAAAAGCTTCTGGAGACGCTGATTGATCAGATTGTCAATCTGATCAGAGGTAGGCAAGCCCGGTGCAGTGATGGGAGGAACATCAGTAGTAGGACGGCGAAGAACCGAACCACGACCACGAACACAACCATGAGAACCTTGCAACGGCAAATGAGAAACCAGACGTTTCTCCGGATGAAGATCCCAACAGTTGTTAATAACATGACCTGGCCTCTTGCAGTGTGCACAACGAAACGACTCAAAACACCCCATAAGAACAGTTGGTTGAAGACCAGGATTCGAATAAGCCAGATTGTTGAATGATGACACGATCAATAATATCTCAAATGAAGTCGAAATATACACGAATGCGTAGACGATGAAAAACTGAACAGAATGAGTACCTGGATGACTGGATTTGGAGTCCGAACGAAGTCGTAACGATCCAAGAAAAAAAAACGGGACAAAACTGACGGCGGCCAGACGGTGACCGGAAGGTCGCCGGACGGTTACCGGAAAAACGCCGGAAGGTCGCCGGACGGTCACCGGACGGTGGCCGGCGGCAACAGACGGTGGCCGGATCCGGGCAGACGGATCCGGGTCGAACGGGTGGGCCGGGTGCGGACTCGGACTGTTGGGCAGACGGATCCGGGTGTGGGCCGGGCTGGTGGATCCGACTAGCGGTTTCGGACTGGCGGGTCGGGCAGCGAATGAGGGATCCGCGAACACAGGAACGCGGTTACGCGTGCGTTCCGAATGATTTTCCCAGATTCGCTGGGATTCCGCACGAGTTTTCCGGGATCTGCTGGGATGTCACGCGGACGCGATCGGGATCTGCTGCGCGGACGGGCGAAACCTGCTGGGCGGACTGCTGCGCGAACAGCGCGGACTGCTGGGTGAACAACGCGGACGGCGCGGACGGGGCTGCCGTGCGGACGCGCGTGGACGGGGCTGCAGCGCGGACGGGCACGCTGCGGCGCGGACGGGGCTGCCGTGCGGACGGAGCAGCAGCGTGGACGGACGGACGACGTGGACGATGCCGACGACGTCGCGAACAACGACGCGATGTAACAAACGTCGAATCTCAACAAAGATCCAAAAAAAAAATTTATTTGAGGTCTTAAAGGGGCTCTGATACCATGTTAGACTTTTAGGAAAAAGGAATAATATGACCTAATTCATTAAGAGAGGGACTAAGCCCTTTATATAATAGTACAAGACCTAATACACGTGCAATACACGTGTTACACAATAATACACATGTAATCTAACAAAAATAAAGTGTTGAAAGAAATCATAAGATCTGCGGGTGGGGATCTTCAGCAGGCTCAAACCAGGGAGGAACTTTATGAAATGATGGGGCGCGTCCTCAGTGGGAAGCAGGTACATCTCTCTCTCTCTCTCTTTTCTTTTTTTTTCTTTTAATTTGTGAAAATAATGATGTTCCTAAGGATTTGAGGTGTTTACTATTTTAACCAAAGCTAGGTTCGTAGGTACTTCTGGTTTTGGATGATATGTGGAGCGATCGAGTTTGGAATGACGCTCTTAGAGTTCCTTTTCAACGTTTCACCACGGATACAAGAGTGTTGATGACCACCGGAGACGAAGGCATAGCACGACAAATGAAGGCTGTGCACACACATCCAGTCCCGTTTCTATCAGATGATCTCGGGTGGTCCCTTCTGCGTAAGGTATGGCCTCCTTTATTATTATTTTTTATTTTAATTAAAGGCGTTATTTTTTATGGCATTAAAAATGGGCCTGTAAACGGGTTATGGAGCTACCTAAAGACCCGACCAGATAAAATACGTAAAATATCTGATATAACGGATGCGAGACCCGATATGGACCTGAACATCCAAAGGAGGTGGGTCCGGGTCTACCCCTATCCGATCCCACGAACCTGTTGAACCCGATACTATTTTAAGTCTTGGTTATGAATCCTAGTAATAAGTAATAATCCTTCCCCCTTTTTTTATGACCCAACCCAAATATCCGCTAGACCACTACCCATCTAGGCCCAATTCCACTAAATAACTAGGAAAAAGATACACGCAACCCCCATTGCAGTCCATCCCATTTTTCTTTTTCTTTTTTAAGAAAAATCGTACACTCACCATTTGAAGTGCATGCTGTTATATGAAATGAAGTATATACTAAGATACATTAATGTATTTTTTCATGTGAAAAAAATAAAAAAAATTAGGTCATATATTATGATAGAACCTATACACTATGATAATGCAGTATATACAACATTATCATAGCGTATGGGGTTACAAAACGGACTACGTGTATCAACGCTCAAATAATTATCCCACCAAACCCACAATACATTATATCATTAGTTCACCCAATCCCAAACCCTAACAAACATATTCACATACACCTTGGTCTCAGTCATCTCTTGTTTTCGAAGCCGCCAAAAAAAAAACACAAAACAAACATACTATCTTCGACGCCGCACAATACCCCTCTATCTCTCCAACCCCCACCCACCTCCCTCTGACTCGTCCACCTCCGCCTTTAGACCCTCCTCGACCCCTAGACGAAGAACCGCCTCGTCTCCCTCCTCTTCAAAGTCGCTGCCGCCTTCCCCCACCCTCCTCTCCCATATCCACTCCCTCACCGACCGCGGTGTTTCTCACAGCAAGATCTTCGTCTTACAGCCTCTTCCCAGACTCCACCTCTGACAATCTTGTCGGCACCTTCCCCCCTATGCCGACCTCATCGTCCGCAGCGTATGCCTGGGTCGACCAAGACCCGACCCAAGTCTGCCGCGTCCAGACCCGGGTCCTCGTTTGACTGGCTCTACCGGGTCTCACCTAGGACTCAGATCTGACGGACCCAAGCCCGGGTCCATCCCGACCCGGCCCGCACCTGACCCATTGACAAGCCTAATTAAAACCCAATTTATGTTGTTTTATTTTTCTGACAATAAAAATATATAATGACAAAAAAACAATAAAAATATATTGTTCAATAAAAAAGAACAAATTTTACATTTTCAAATTACCCCTTAACAAAAATAATTTGAATTGAAATAGATGATAGAGATGGATTAAAAGAAATAAAAAAAAATTCAAAACTTAAATTCAAATGCGTGACAAAGAAAAATTATAAGTGTTTTTTATTTTTAACTCCCCACAAACCATCGTATTTAGCAACCGATCCCTCACTTCTTCATATTTGGGTTTTACTCCCCAGATTTAAGGGATAATTCCTTTTTATTACCTATCAGGGACTAAAATAAAAATTAAATAATTTATAGATACATAATAGAATATCTAATAAATTTTTTATTACTTGTAAGTAACCTATAACACAGTTTTTATCTATCTCAAATTATTAGGGGCGATAACAGGGCGGGTTGGGACGGATTTTGTGAATCCCAAACCCAAACTCACTTACAAAATCCTGTCCCAAACCCAAACCAGTGACTGATTTAACTTTTTCATTCCAATACCGTCCCAACAAACATGTAAAAAACCCAAACCCGCTCCGACCTGTCCCATTTAGATTGTGTTGGGTCAGGTCGGGTCGATCCAAGACATATTTGAGAAGAAAATATTTAAACATATCGTTATGTAATGTTTAACCTAAGTTGATATTTTAAATAAAAATAAATATTTATTAGAATAAACCCAAAAAATAAGAGATAAAATAAGAAATATAAATTGTCAATCTCCATAACAAGTGACAAATATAATGTTTCAATTTATTTTTTTGAAATACCAAAAGACAACTTGTGTATGTTTATATGATTTCAAATTTTAATTAGCTTTTGAGTTTATTCATTCTTTTTTATTTTTATTTTTTTTGGAATATTAAATGATAAATACAAATTATGTAATTATTATAAAAAAATTTGATCTTGATGTTAATTGCAGCCAAGGCGGGTTCAGGGCGGGTTTTGCTATGTAAACCCTTTTCTTATCCAGAATCTGTCGGGTTTTTATCTGTCCCAGACTTGTCGGTCAGGTCAGGTACCCTATTGGGACAGTCTTACTGCCATCCCTAATAATTATCCCTTCTTGTTCAAATAATTTTTATATTTAATTGTGTTATTATTTGAAAATGAAATTTTTATACCATATATATTTGACAAACTTTTAATTAGTTTCAAATAATTTGCAACAAGATTTTAAATATCCCAAGTTATATTTAATAGCTAAATTAATTTTTATTATTTATTAAACTATTTAATCTCTTTCTCCCCCCCCCCCCCCCCCCCCACCTTCTGTCACCCTACTCCCATGGTCCCAACGCCGCCCTCTGCCTTCTCCCTTCCTCTTTTTTTCATTTCATCCTCCACCCACCCTAGAAAAAAGTAATTTTGGTAACCCGACCAGATCCGCCCATATTAGAGTTGGTTTGGATTCCATATTTTTCAAACCGTCCCAACCCGTGTAACACATGGATTGGATTGAGTTTAGATTTAATGTTTAAAACCAGACCCAATCCATTAACCCAATCTATTTTCGGTCATTAGAATTTGTGAACTAAAAGAAAATTAATTCCTAATATCAGTAGAAGTTAAAACTCAGTGTTATCTTTTTTCCTTTCTATTCATTGATTCACATTTCTCTCACAAAAAACTCAAAATACACCTTTTCAAACAATCAATCGTTGGTCACCTTAAAAATTAGAGGATGTTGTTTAATATTTTGATATTTTATATTTTACATTGTTTTATCTTTCCCTTTTCCTTTTAACATAAACCAGAAAAAATTATTTAACTTGAAATTTTTTATGAATGTAATTTCCTTTCATGTAAAAAATAATATAATTTGTTGTATAATTTTTTTTTATATTACGTGCATATAAGAACCAACAATTCAACTCACTTTAAATTGGGTGGGGGTGGGGTGGGTATGGATTTGAAGATGTAAAATCTGAAATGGGATGGAGTAGATATGGATTGTAAATTATAAAGGTGGGGTGGGGCGGGTATGGAATCTAACATTTGAGAGATGGGTTGGGTTTGAATTATGTTAAACTTGACTCTAACCCGACCCATTGTCATCCCTAACGGTGAAAGTAACCACCCCTTTAGATAATACATTTTCTTTTCGAGATTTTCTCAAATCTAGTAAATCTCTATTAAAATAAATAGGCTTGTGTTTTTATTTATGTTTCGCAAAACAGATTTGAGATTTATTTGTGTATCTCAAAATCAGATCCTATTTATTATTAGTGTTATTTGAGTTTCACAAATAAGATTGTACCATTATTTTTCCAACAACTAATTCATCATTCCTAAATGTCAATTGACTTTATATATACTAACTACGTTTAATATGCCAATCATAACTAGGTCGTTTGCCAAGGAAACATGGATTAGATTGAGGGACTGGACGACGTCGGTATGGAAATAGTTCGAAAATGCGACGGTCTTCCACTGGCAATAAAAGTTATAGGAGGTGTTCTAAACAGAAGGAGAATTAACGCGTGGGAGTGGCGGAATGTCCTCAGTTCAAATTTTTTGCGGCTGTCAGAGGATGGTACTTCTAAGATCATGTCGGTGCTACTGCTCAGTTACATGGACTTGCCATCCTATTTGAAGCCCTGCTTTCTTTTCTGTTCATTGTTTCCCGAGGATTATCAAATCTATCGAACCGATGCCATCGGTATGTGGATGGCAGAGGGTTTAGTGAAAGAGCAGGAGGGGGATGCGCGTCAGATGGAAGATTTAGCAGAGTTGTATTATGATGAACTGGTAATGCTGAGCCTCCTACAAGTGGAATTTCAAGATCCGGACCCGGGATGTACAAATACGTACAGGTGCAAGATGCATGACATTGTACGAGAACTGGCCATTTCCATGACATGTGGTGAAAACATAATCGGACATGATGGGCAACAACAAGGAGGCTCTATGAAGGCCCGCCGTCTATCAATCTTAAGGGTTGAGGAATTGGAGCAGATCCCTGAAAGAGTAAAGAATCAAAAGTACTGCTCCTTAAGGTCCTTGTTGGTCTTTCAAAGCCAGAAGGCCCAGAACATGGAGGTCATCCCGCCGGGCCTTTACGACAAACTCAAGTGCCTCCGTGTCTTGGATCTCCAAGGTGCTTCGTTTAAATGCCTTCCGGACTCCATAGGAGAGCTTGTGCATTTAAGATACCTCAACCTTTCTTGGAGTGAAATAGTGCAGCTACCCGATTCCATATGCAATCTTCGGCATCTACAAACTCTACGAGGCTTTAATATCTCTGAGATTCCCGAAGGCTTTTCACAGCTGCAGAAGCTAAGGCATTTAGAGTTCAATGGCCATGTGGAGATACATGGAGGGATAGGGAAGCTTACAGACCTACAAACTCTAAGTGTCCCTTACAGCCGATGCAACATCGAAGGGTTAAATTGCCTCTCCCAGCTCAGATATTTGGCAGTGCATGATTTGGGCAAGGTTCCAGGTCCAACAGAGGCGAGGGAAGCAGCTATTGCAAACAAAACCCATCTTAGGTCTCTTAAATTGAGGGGCACATGTACGAATGAAATATCAGGGGAACAAGAGATAGGAAGGATGAAGGAGATCTTAAAAGAGTTCCGCCCCAATGAGTCCCTAGAAAGTCTTTGGATTGAAGACTTCGATGGACAAGAGTGAAGGAAATAAAGATGGAAAGAAACATACCATTGATGAAACCAAAGATGGAAAGGCCCAACATGGAAACTAGTAATGGAGGAATTCAAAATTCAAATCACATGCAAGTTTGGAGGAAGCAAAGATGGAAAGAAGCAACATAATTAATCACAATTGATTGTAAAATATTTATAGAATATTTTCAATTATGGAGAGATGTAAATTCATTGTATTATATATTTAGTGAATATACACAACACCCAAATTTATGGGGTTTTCTTCTTTCTTCTTCTCTATTCGGTTCACCTTTCTACATGGTATCAAAGCTTGTTTTTTTATTGATGTTTGGTCCTTTATCAATCTCAATTTCCTCATTGACTTTTTCCTTTTCTTTTAAATTTTCAATGTCAACCACTACCCACTGTTAAAGAAAATAACTACCACCACTACCCTATAACATCCATCATATCCTAAAAGAAGCCTAGATCCTCAACGTGACCTTCTTGAAACCCATTCCTTCTTCCATTCCTTCTTTCTTTTCATTAAAAAAAAAAAAAAACAAACCCTTCTTTTCCCATGGCCACCGTACTGTCTTCCCCCTCTCCTACCTCTTTCAATATTTTCAACTATTTCAATTCTCATTCCCCGATGGATCGTAAGACATACCTTTGTTGGAAATCTCAATTTGAAGATGTTCTTGACATCTATGATCTTAAGAGTTATGTTGATGGAACCAATCCCAAACCCCCAAAAACTCTTGATGATTCTCAACCCAACCCTACCTACACCGCTTGGGTCAAAACTGATAAACTTATTCTCAGTTGGATTAAAGCTACAGTATCCCCATCCATTCAAACTCTTCTCTTCCCATGCAAGACATCTCTTGAAGCATGGACTCTTCTGGAAAAACGATTGTGCCCTCTATCTAAAGTTCATGTCCGTACACTTTGTGATCAACTTCGTTCTCTCAATAAAAAATCTGATCAGTCTGTTGGTGAATTTTTGCTTCATTCTAAATCTATCTCAGACTCTCTAGCAGCCGTTGGTGAACCAATCACAGATTCTGAATTGATTGACTGTATTTTAGATGGCCTGGGTCCTGAGTTTAAAGAATTTATTACATCTATCCATATGAGGCATACTGTTACGTTTGATGATTTCTATGATCTCTTGATATAAGAGGAGATCTTATTGAAGAAGATGACTCATGATGCTTCATCAACAACAACTGCTCTCTCTGCCAACCGTGCACCATCCGCCAAGCACCTACCCCATCACCATCAGCCAATGTTTCATGGGGCTAGAGGTGTTGGACGCGGCAGATGGCGTAATCGTGGTCGCGGACGTGGTTTTTATTCAAGAGGACGTGGTTTTCACCTGATGCCGGACAATCGTCCCCCACTTCTCCCTACTCCAGCCTCCATCTCTCACTCTTCCGCTTGTCAGATCTGCAACAAAGTTGACCATACCGCTCGATCTTGTCCTGAACGTGGTAACTTTGCATATGTTGCAGATGGCTTAGCTGATAATGTCTCTCAGGTTCACATATCGAATCAGGTTGATCGCAATTGGTGTCTTGATTCTGGTGCCACACATCACATGACAGCTACCCCTTCTCATCTATCTGATGCTCGCCCTTATGAAGGTACTGACTCAATTATTATTGGCAATGGTGATCGTTTACATATTTCTCATATTGGGCGTACCTCATTACCTACTACATTGCGATCTCTTTCTCTTAATGATGTTTTATGTGTGCCTGCGATCAAGAAAAATCTTGTATCTGTCCGGCGATTTTCACGTGATAATAATTGCTATTTTGAGATGCATTCTGATGGCTTTCGTGTGAAGGATATCAAGACGGGACAAACGCTACTGAGTGGTACTAGTTCTGGCGGTCTGATGCAGACATCATAGCCATACAATACATGGATGACCGAGATCAAGTGAAGCATAAGAAGAAGGGACATCTTGATGAATCGGGAGCACAGTGACTTCAAACAGCCATAACTTTTGAACCGTAGATCGGAATCGCTATTATAATATGTCCACGTGTTCGTATCGACGAGCCCTACAGCAGTAGTTGCTATGCTACTACGCCATTTTTCGGAGCGTTCTGAGATCGTCTTGGGGGTCAAATCGACGGTTCAAAGTTATTTTTACTATTTTTGGGTTGTTTTGAGGTTGTTAGGATTTTATTTCTTTGTTAGTATTTACTATATTTAGATTTGAATTTCAAATTATTATTTGAATTCAAATTTGAATTTTAGTTAGGATTAGATAAAGATATTAGATTTATTTGTTAGATTTAGATAATTAGTTGAGATCCTAGTTTGTTGGGATTCTCTTCTATAAATAAGCTTGTGAACCCATTTGATTATTTAGTTTATGAATATTTGAAGTTTAGTTATTTTATCTCTTGTATTTTGTTAGGAGTACTAACAATTGCAAAGACCTCCCAATTCTCTATTATTTCATCCGAAGTAGTAGATTATTGAAGCCCAACCCCCTGGCATTCTTTTGAAGAATCAACAGCACGACGTTGGAGCCTACCGATTTCGTTCTTTGAACGGATCCGTAGAAGAGCGTGGTTACACGCTGCATCAGGTGGTATCAGAGCCTGCGTCGATCTTCGGCGCATCGTTCTAAAAAAAAAAAAAAAAAAAAAAAAAGAACATGCCGCCGAGAAGACGTCCTCTTAGCGACGCCTACGACCGAGAGGAGATACAACAAACCATCGCAGCAGCTAACGCAGCAACTAATAGGCGCATAGATGAAAAGTTTGAGGCAATGACGCGCCAAATGGAGGAGATGATGGCGTTTATGCAACGTCGCGAACGATCTCCAACCCCACGACCACGATCACCAGCTCCACCATCACCAGCCCCACGATCTCCAACAGCGCGATCTGAGACAGATGATCCCATGGGAGGAGGTTTCAATAATCCATTCGCGCAAACCGAACAACGCCAACGAGGGGGATTTTTCGGGTCTCCTAAGGTACCCTCTGACCGATGGCAAACCGGCCTAAAAATTGATATTCCAGAATTTCAGGGAGGCCTTCAACCCGAGGAATTTCTCGATTGGTTGAATACCGTTGAAGAGGTCCTCGATTTCAAAGAAGTGCCCGAAGACAAACGGGTACCATTGGTTGCTACACGGTTTCGCGGGAGAGCTGCAGCATGGTGGCAACAGATGAAACAAACTCGATCTCGACGTGGCAAATCGAAGATCGAAACATGGGAGAAGTTAAAGAAGCATATGCGGGAAGCGTTTCTACCGCATAATTATGTGCGGACGCTTTACCAACGGCTTCAAAATTTGTGACAAAGCACACGATCTATCGATGAGTACACGACGGAGTTCTATCTCTTGGTTGCTCGCAATGACCTTGCTGAATCTGAGGATCAACTCGTGTCTCGTTACATTGGAGGTATGCGTCAACAATTTCAAGACACTTTGAATTTATTTGATTGCTTTTCTGTTTCGGAGGCACATCAACGAGCCTTACAATTGGAGAAACAATGGAGTCGAAAGAATTACAACTCTTCGAGTAAATGGGGACCTAACACCTTGCCCCTAGCAAGTCGCAATCCGGCGCAATCAGAAATCGCGCCTAAACCAACCCCGCACAATTTTCCACCAAGGGCACCGACCATCAATCCAAGCATCAAATGCTTTAAGTGCGGCGAAGCTGGCCATCGGGCTGCCGATTGTCGCAAAGGAGACCGTCCGGGAAAAGCACTACTCATGGACGCCGACGGAGCGGAAGATGATGAATTTCCAGATCCTATTGATAACCCGCTTTATGATGATGAGGACCAATCTGATGAGGAAGTTGTCACTGGAGATCATGGACAATCCTTGGTCGTTCGTCGTGTGTGTTATGCTCCGAAAGAGGAGGAAGGGGATAGATGGCTTCGCAACAACATCTTCCATTCCACTTGCACCATCGGTGACATGGTATGCCGCCTTGTTATTGACTCGGGGAGTTGCGAGAATGTCGTTGCTGAAGAGGCCGTTCGAAAACTCAAGCTAGACACCAAACCGCATCCGAATCCTTATAAATTATCATGGCTCCAGAAAGGGAACGAGGTAAAGGTTTCTAAACGATGTTTAGTTAACTTTTCAATTGGCTCTAAATATAAGGATAAAATCTGGTGCGATGTTGTTACTATGGATGCGTGTCATCTCTATTGGGGAGACCATGGCAATTTGACCGGAGTGTTTCCCATGATGGTCGTCGTAATACTTATAGCTTTACTTGGGATAATACTCGCATAATTCTTGTTCCGAACAAGGAAGTCGTACCCAAACCCATTGCAATGACATGTAGTAGTTTCCTCTCATATAAAAGTTTTATTGATGAGATGGAGGATTCGGGAATTGTCTATATGTTGATTGGACGCGACGAGGGAGATGATCTTGTTGCACCCGACGAGGTGAAGCCCCTTCTCGATGAATTTCAAGACATCTTCCCCACTGAATTACCGGATGGTTTACCACCTATCCGAGATGTGCAACATCAGATTGATCTAGTGCCGGGTTCAAGTCTTCCAAACAGACCCCATTATCGCATGAGTCCTAAGGAGCATGAAGAATTGCGACGTCAAGTCGAAGAGCTTCTCGGAAAGGGATACATTAGGGAGAGCCTCAGCCCGTGCGCGGTACCAGCCTTGCTCACCCCTAAGAAGGACGGTAGTTGGAGGATGTGCGTCGACAGCAGGGCAATCAACAAAATTACCGTCAAGTATCGCTTCCCCATCCCTCGTTTGGACGATCTCTTGGACCAATTGGGCGGTGCGACGGTGTTTAGCAAGCTAGATCTGAAGAGCGGCTACATCAGATTCGTATTCGCGCTGGGGATGAATGGAAGACGGCGTTTAAGACTCGAGAAGGCCTTTACGAGTGGTTGGTCATGCCCTTCGGACTCTCCAATGCACCTAGCACGTTTATGCGCTTCATGAATCAAGTCTTACGACCCTTCATTGGCCATTCTGTGGTGGTATACTTTGATGATATTCTGATTTATAGTGCTAATGTTGAGTTACATATGCAGCATCTTCGAGAGGTTCTTGTGGTTCTACGCAGGGAGAAACTTTTTGCTGCGGTCAAGAAGTGTTCATTCTTGACGGACAGAGTTCTCTTTCTCGGCTATGTTATCTCTCGTGATGGTATTTCAATGGATGAGTCAAAGGTTGAAGCAATCAAACAATGGCCTCCACCAACGACTCTTTTCGAAGTACGTAGTTTCCATGGTTTGGCGTCTTTTACAGGCGGTTCATCCCTAATTTCAGCACCATCACGGCACCGATCACAAATTGTATGAAGAATGGCAGATTTGTGTGGACTACCGAGGCAGCTGAAGCCTTTGCAATAATCAAACAAAAATTGATTACTGCACCCGTCCTCGTTCTTCCAAACTTCACGCAACCGTTTGAGTTACATTGTGATGCATCGAAGGTGGGCATTGGAGCGGTTTTAAGCCAAAACATGAAGCCCATCGCATTCTTTAGCCAAAAATTGAGCGGATCGAAACTCAACTACAGCACCTATGACTTGGAGTTCTATGCCATCGTTCAAGCCCTGAAGCATTGGCGACATTATCTTATTCACAGCGAGTTCGTTCTATTTCTGATCATGATTCCTTGAAGCACATCAACAACCAAGATAAACTCGCATTTCGTCATGGTACGTGGGCCGAATATATTCAAGAATTTTCTTTTGTTCTCAAGCATAAATCGGGTGCTTTGAATCGGGTTGCGGATGCTCTTAGTCGTCGTTCTTCCCTATTGACATCCATGCGAACTAAGGTACTTGGGTTCGATTCTTTTCGAGACTTACTTGCTACTGACCCGTACTATATTAGTGTCTTGGAGGATATTAATGCAGGCAAACCTACGAGTTTCCTCATTCATGATGGATTCCTCTTTCGAGGGAACCAATTATACGTGCCCGATTGTAGCCTACGACTCAAGCTCATTGCTGAGTTACATGGAGAAGGCCACATGGGGAGAGATAAAACTCTACTTTTGCTCTCGAGTTCTTATTATTGGCCATCCTTGCGTCGTGAGGTTGCACGATTTGTTGACGGTTGTCGCATATGTCAAGTTTCCAAAGGGAGTGCTACTAATGCCGGCCTTTACACCCCTTTGCCCGTTCCAGACCAGCCATGGACCAACGTGAGCATGGATTTTGTTCTCGGTCTCCCGCGCACCCAACGCGGTGTTGACTCCATCTTTGTGGTGGTCGATCGTTTCTCCAAGATGGCACACTTCATTGCTTGCAAGAAGACCAATGATGCCGTACATGTTGCACAACTTTATTTTCGAGAAGTGTACCGTCTACATGGATTACCCCTATCCATTGTCTCTGACAGGGACACGCGCTTTCTTAGCCACTTTTGGCGGAGCTTGTGGAAGTTGGCTCACACAAAACTGGATTTCAGCAGCGCCTATCATCCTCAAACTGATGGACAAACAGAGGTGGTGAATCGATCTCTCGGCTCTATACTTCGTTGTCTCGTAGGAGATAATTTGAAGACGTGGGACCAAAAACTTTACCAAGCCGAGTTCGCCTTCAATCGATCGGTGAACCGTAGCACAGGTCTCAGTCCCTTCTATGTGGTGTACGGTCTTCTTCCACGATCACCAGCTGATCTCGCACCGATCCCCGACTTGAAGCGCATCCATGGCAAGGCCGAAGACCTCATCACTCAACTCCAGCAGATTCACAATGACACTCGGCAACATCTCCTTGACAGTACATCCAAATACAAGCAAATTGCTGATCAAAAACGTCGTCTTGTTGAGTTCGATGTTGGTGATTATGTTTGGGCTGTGTTAACCAAGGATCGATTCCCCGCAGGAGAGTATAATAAGCTTGCTGCCCGCAAAATTGGTCCCCTACAGATTTTGGAGAAAATAAATCCCAATGCTTATCGGTTGCAACTTCCAAGCCACATTCGCACAGCTGATGTCTTCAATGTCAAGCACCTCGTTCCGTATACGGGTGATAGTTCCAGTGATGGCAATCTGAATTCGAGGGCGAATTCTTCCAACCTGGGGAGGATGATGCAGACATCATAGCCGTACAATACATGGACGACCGAGATCAAGTGGAGCATAAGAAGAAGGGACATCTTGATGAATCGGGAGCACCGTGACTTCAAACAGCCATAACTTTTGAACCGTAGATCAGAATCGCTATTATAATATGTCCACGTGTTCGTATCGACGAGCCCTACAGGAGTAGTGCTATGCTACTACGCCATTTTTCGGAGCGTTCTGAGATCGTCTTGGGGGTCAAATCGACGGTTCAAAGTTATTTTTACTATTTTTGGGTTGTTTTGAGGTTGTTAGGATTTTATTTCTTTGTTAGTATTTACTATATTTAGATTTGAATTTCAAATTATTATTTGAATTCAAATTTAAATTTTAGTTAGGATTAGATAAAGATATTAGATTTGTTTGTTAGATTTAGATAATTAGTTGAGATCCTAGTTTGTTGGGATTCTCTTCTATAAATAAGCTTGTGAACCCATTTGATTATTTAGATTATGAATATTTGAAATTTAGTTTATTTATCTCTTGTATTTTGTTAGGAGTACTAACAATTGCAAAGACCTCCCAATTCTCTAGTATTTCATCCGAAGTAGTAGATTATTGAAGCCCAACCCCCTGGCATTCTTTTGAAGAATCAACAGCGCGACGTTGGAGCCTACCGATTTCGTTCTTTGATCGGATCCGTAGAAGAGCGTGGTTACACGCTGCATCACGGTCTCTACAACCTTGCTTCTTACGAACATATTTCTCCAAGCTCTTTTTATGGTGAGCGGACAAGTCAAGATGTGTGGCATGCTCGCTTAGGCCATCCTTCTCATGCAACTTTTCGTAGTTTAATAAAGAAGCACTCTTTGCTTATCTCTGGTGATTTTGATTTTAATCGAACATGTCATGTATGTCCTCTTGGAAAAACATGTCGACTTCCTTTTAAGGACAGAAATTTTACTGCTTTGTCTCCACTTAATTTATTGCATCTTGATTTATGGGGGCCAGCCTCTATTGCTTCTCAATCTGGTTATCATTATTATTTATCTATTATGGATGATTGCACTCGTTATACCTGGATATATCCACTTATGCGAAAATCTGATGTTTTCTCAACTTTTATTGATTTTAAAAAGATTGTTGAAAATCTTTTCTCTATCACTATCAAAGTAATTCAATCAGATGGGGGTGGCGAATTTACTAACAGGCAGTTTCAAAATTTTCTCCGTGCTCATGGGATCATACAACGTCTATCTTGTCCTCATGTGCCTCAACAAAATGGTGTTGTTGAAAGAAAGCACCGTCACATAGTGGAGATGGGTCTTTGTCTTCTTGCTCAAGCACATTTACCACAACAATTCTGGTTAGAGGCTTTTTCCACTGCTGTCTATTTAATTAATCAACTACCTACTGTTGTGCTTGATAATATATCACCCTATGAGAAGCTATTAAAGCGTCGACCTGACTAAAGTTCTCTTCAAGTCTTTGGGTGCACCTGCTTCCCTCATCTTGTTCCTTATAACAAACATAAACTGATGCCAAAATCTATGAAATGTGTATTTATTGGCTATGATGCATCTCACAAGGGCTACCGGTGTATGGATCCTATATCTGGTCAAGTATTTATCTCTCCTCATGTATTATTTGATGAACAAACATTTCCGTACAAAGATAAAGCGGGTCACATCTCACCGCTACGTCAAACTTCTTCATGTCCACGGCCCTTTGTTATCGACCACCTGCCTACAAGCTCTAATTCTTTATTGCAGGAAAATTCAAATCAGGTTATTCTCTCTGATTCAATTCAACAATCATCTCCTAGATCTCCTTCACTTGATCTGAACTTGCCTATGGTTGATGGTAATGTTTCTCCTGATGAGGACAACTCTGCTGCACCTAGTATCTCGGTACCACATCTACCATCTTCCTCACCGACATCTTCCTCACCTCCACCTAAATACAAGAGCATCAATAAGATTATCTACGGTTCATCTAATGGCTTGTTTGCTTGCAAATATCCGATTCCACATGCTCTTTCTGCAGATGTTGCTGACTCACTTTTGTTTGAGCCTACCTCCTTTACTCAAGCTTCAAAGTATACACATTGACGAGAGGCAATGGAGGAAGAATATGGTGCTCTTCTTCGCAATCATACATGGTCTCTTGTCCCGGATACTCCGTCTATGAATATCGTTGGCTGTCGATGGATCTTTAAAGTTAAACGCAAATCGGACGGATCCATTGAACGATACAAGGCACGCCTTGTTACAAAAGGCTTTAATCAACAAGAAGGTCATGACTGTGATGAAACTTTTAGTCCCGTTGTCAAGCCATCCACAATTCGTACAGTTCTTTCTCTTGCTATCTCTTCTAACTGGCCATTGAAACAACTTGATATGCGGAATGCTTTCCTCAATGGATATCTCAAAGAGGATGTGTATATGAAGCAAGCCCCAGGATTTATTGATCCTCTAAAGCCTCATCATGTTTGTAAGCTTCACAAGGCACTTTATGGGCTGAAACAAGCGCCTCGAGCCTTGTTTCATCGCTTGCATTCTTTTCTCTTAAAGTATGGTTTCACTAACAGCCACTCCGATGCTTCACTTTTTATTCATCGTTCTTCTTCCCATATACTCATTTTATTAGTTTATGTGGATGACTTAGTGGTTACCGGTGATAGTCTTGATGAGGTTCAAAGATTCATTGATAAATTGTGTTCAATGTTTGATACTCGTAACCTTGGTGATCTTGGTTTCTTTCTTGGCATGGAGGTTTGTCGTACTTCTAATACTCTATATCTCTCACAGGCTCGTTATGCCACAGATTTATTGAAAAAGTTTAACATGGACTCTTGTAAGTCTTGCTCGACTCCTATACCTTCAGGTTCTCGGCTTTCTTGTTTTGATGGTGATCCACTTATTGATGCAACGTCATATCGGAGCATGGTTGGTGGCCTTCAATATCTCACATTGACTCGGCCGGATATAACATTTTCTGTCAATCAAGTTTGTCAATTTATGCAATCTCCACGAACCTCTCATCTTCAAGCTGTGAAGAGGATATTTCGTTACATTAAAGGCACACTTCAGCAAGGTCTCTCTTTTCATAAGTCTTCAAACTTTACACTCAAAGCCTATTCCGATGAAGATTGGGCGGGCGATCCTGATGATCGACGATCAACAACGGGATCCTGCATTTTTCTTGGACTCAATCTACTTTCTTGGTCTACTAAGAAACAAACAACTGTCAATCGGTCAAGCGCAGAAGCTGAATATCGGGCATTGGCTACAACTGCTGCCGAACTGATGTGGTTTCGCTATCTTTTTCGTGAGCTTCACATTGCTCTTCACAATCCACCTCTCTGTGATAACATCTCTGCCAAATACATGGCTTCAGATCCCATCTTTCACACTCGCACTCGTCGCATTGAGATTGACTATCATTTTGTTCGAGAGTTAACTACAAAAAGAGTTTTACAAATCCAGTATCTTCCCTCTGAGCAACAACTTGCAAATTTTTTCACTAAAGACTTAACACATGCTCACTTTCGTTTTCTTGCTGCCAAGCTCAATCTACACCTTGTTCCGTTTCGCTTGAAGGGGAGTGAAGGAAATAAAGATGGAAAGAAACATACCATTGATGAAACCAAAGATGGAAGGAAGCCCAACATGGAAACTAGTAATGGAGGAATTCAAAATTCAAATCACATGCAAGTTTGGAGGAAGCAAAGATGGAAAGAAGCAACATAATTAATCACAATTGATTGTAAAATATTTATAGAATATTTTCAATTATGGAGAGATGTAAATTCATTGTATTATATATTTAGTGAATATACACAACACCCAAATTTATTGGGTTTTCTTCTTTCTTCTTCTCTATTCGGTTCACCTTTCTACAATGATCTCCCCGGTTGGATATCCATGACGACTCCTGTTCTCAGAAATCTGAATTATTTACTCCTAGCGAATATTGAAAACCTCCAACGGCTTCCGTCATTGGGTCATCTGCCCCAGTTAAGGAGACTTCGTGTGCGTGAATGTGATTCCATGAAGACTCTTGGTTTTGACCGAGCCTCACTTAGAAGAGCATGCACCAGGCTAGAAGAACTGTCCTTGTGGAACATGCACGAGTTGGAGGAATGGGGTGGTGGTGGTAAAAGAAAAGACATCTTTCCGCGCCTCAAATTATTGGATTTGACACACTGTCCCAAGTTGAGGTCGCTTCCGGTGGGCCTTCTTGATCCTAATAAGAAGCTTCGAGCTGGAATTGAGCTGGACTGTGTCCAGGTGGGCTTTGATGAGAATATATATTTATAGGATCCTGTGAGTTATTATCTTTGTTGATAAAATTTATCTTTCCATATTTTACAAATTATTAGAGATAAGATTAGCTGTAACAGTTTTTATGAGATTAGTAGATTTTTATTTATGTAGCTTTTTACGAGATTAGTAGCTTTTTATTGGAAGTTGTTGGGATGTTTATCGAGTGTAGTAGCTTTTTATTTATGTCGAAGCACATGATCATGTATACTGTTCATATTGTAAATTTATACATGATTTAAAGCACAACTATGGATGTTGTGGATGCCTTATTCACACGTCATATACCTTGCATGGATGATGTTAACGCATGTATGACGACATGGTCAGCAATTATTTAAAAAAAATTTGGCAGGATGATCCTCTTATTCATGATCAGGGACTGGTACAATCCAAAAAATACAATATATGGTATTGTGGTAATTCAATGAAACTAATTGAAGTGCGAACTCCAAGAAATTAAAGATTCTGCCTAACAAGTGGCTTATTAATATTCGAGTGCATACTGCACGTCAGGAATCCACCATTATTTGTCACACTTAAATCAAGTGGTAGGTTTAGTCTTTGTATCAACTATTTCTAAATAGGCACTTTTTTATACTCCTCCCCTCGTTAGCGAGATGGTGTGTGTACCCGCATTTACGTGGTGAATCCGGGGTTCGATCCCCGTTCGACTTCTTAAATGAGGTGTCCTCGGCCCACTGGGTTATCTCCACCAAAAAAAAAAAAAATAGACACTTTTTTATGGTGAAACCTAGTTGACTGTTTACTGAAATTCTAACCAAATATATTGGAATTGGCTGATTATGAAATTGGGACCAGTCATTCACCTTCATGACCTATTCAACAATTAAAATATCATAATATTAAGTGTTGAAATAAATTTTTTTTGTCAATACCCGGTGCTGATCACTCGCCTGTCTCGCGCACCGAGCTCCCGGCTGCCACCAACCCGCCTCGCGCCGTCTGTCGCCGCCGCCACCTTCATGAGCGCTGAGCTCCCAGCTGTCACGATTGCAAAACCAACTTTTTGCAAATGTAAAAGCCGTTCAATCTCAGAATGAAATGCTGCTGCCTAAGTCTGAGATAAATTGATCTATTTAGACGGAAATACCCCCCACACTCCTCAACACATCATACAGAAGCCAGGGTAGATACGTGCACGGAGCCCTGAGAGACCCCTCCTCATCATTTCTTTCTCTCGTTCTCTCTCTCACAAAGGGTTTCAATCAGGGGCGGAGCCAAGAGGTGGCGGGCTGGGGCCGGGGCCCATCAAGGCCGAAACCATGGGTGAAAGTCACTACAAGAAATACAATATTTAGCCGTAAAATATTTCCTTGGTAAAGAATATTGATTCGTTGGTAAATATTATTCTCAAGCAAACATTTGATTGGTCAGTTAGTTGAGAGCAGTCTCCTTGATAAAATATTTCTTAGCCAAAAGTTTGGTATTAATACGCAACGTAAATATATATTACACAGGAAAAATTTTCCTTGGGAAAGGCCAGTTTGAAAATTGGAATTTTTTTTTTTTTTTGGTGGGGGGCCTAGTAATGAAATGAATTGAAATATTATGTGAATATTAGAGTTGAAAGTTGTTATATTCAATCTAGTTCACAATCTTGCTTGCATCTCACAGAAATTTTTAATATATGCTTAGCTAATTAAGTACTTTCTCTCACATTTTCTCCAAATAACAAAAACTTTATTATTACGTTTTCCAATGGGAATAATTCAAAATACAACCATAAAATCACTTATTCCAGTGTTATACTTACTTATGTCAGAATAATTGTATACCCAAGTGTGGGAGGTGAAAATGTGCTCCTCCTCGAATGGGCTGGATTCGATGACGGTACGGGCTTGGTTTATGTAGATCCGCGAAAAGACGACGACGGTGGATTGACTGACGGGGTTTGTTTGGACTGAACCTCCTGTAAATCAGGCTACCTACATACCCTTTTTGAGTAATCAAGTCACACGTAGTTTGGCGAAAACCTCCGACAGTAAAATCCAATTTCCATTAAAATGAGATTTTAAGCTTGGGTCTAGGGTTCTTTCTTTTTATTTTGGGGAAGAAAAAGAAGTCCCCACTTGGGGAAGAAGACCCTCCCTCTCTTGTGAAGGGGATACCCTCCTATTTATAGTGGGAGTGGGTGTGTCTATTGCCATGAGAGTGTGAGCATATCATGGGATGGAATCCTCCCTTTGTCCAACCTAAGATGGTGTTGTGTTTATGGTCCAATGTCATGGGCCGAGGCGGTATGGCCTTTTAAATGGATCCTAAGATGTGACAGATTTAGGCTTTTACAATGCCCCCTCTTCTGGTCTTTCAGAGACCGGGAATGGAATCCTCCCTTTGTCCAACTTAAGATGGTGTTGTGTTTATGGTCCAATGTCATGGGCCGAGGCGGTATGGCCTTTTAAATGGATCCTAAGATGTGACAGATTTAGGCTTTTACAATGCCCCCTCTTCTGGTCTTTCAGAGACCGGGAGAGCAGAATAATAGATTTAAGAGGACTCCTCTTAATGATTAGACCAAATCTTCATACTCTTGGTCTTTCGGGGATCGGGAGAGCAGAAGATCAAACATACAGAGAGAGTGTGCCCCACCTCTCTACCCACTCAACCTCCTAAATGTATTTTTTAAAAATTCTTTAATGAGAACAATCAGGTGGGACTCACATTTGACTAGTTAAAACACTAGCCACAGTTAACTTGAAAGATAAAAACTGATAGGTGGGGCTCACATTTAGCTCATTTTTAATGTCTCCATTGGAGCAACATTTTTACATGTTATGTAACATCTTGACACTAACATGTTAGTTAACCTATCTGTTGGAGATGCTCTAAGGGGCATTGAGAGGACCTCCAGCTAAAAAATTCTGAGCATTGGAGATGTGAAGTTTGCATTGTTCTAATGCGAAAGCAACCAGTGGAAGGGAGGGTTCGTCGTAAAGGTTGCCATTATACGTCCAGCGAGGGGCGACTCTGCTTGATCAACAGCTTGACATAAATATCAAGTGAGAGTTGTTCCTTGTTGGAAACTATTCAATATGTGCTCACTAAAGGGGTTTGGATCTGTACCGGAGTGGTTGACAAAAGAATTCGAGAAAACTATTCTTTGAAAAGCAGCGATGTTCCGAACTTTATACTTAAACTCTTTGTCATCCTAAATTCTCAACAAGACAGGGCGAATCCTTCTCGTACCCCAGTGTTTGCAATAAAAAAAGTAATGAATTCAAGTCTAAGAATTTACTAGCAAAAAATTGAACACTATTACAAAAAAGGTTAAAGGTCACGGCTAAAAACTGTGATCAAAAGTTAAAGATCACGGTTTGTAAACCGTGATTTATCGAGCAGTGATCTTATATTTGTGACCGTGATCTTTTAATTGATGATTTTATCATGGTGGATAACCGGGATTTTTTCTTGGTAAATATCACGGTTTAACTGATGATCGTGATCTTTTGGTGGGAAATGATTACAGTTTTAGGCGATACAGTGATTGTTAGTTGGTTAACTATCATGATATTTATAAGAACCGTGATTATATCCTTAGTAATTATCACGGTTTCTCATTCGACCGTGATCTTTTAGCATGCAAACGTGATTCATAACTAAGAATAAATTACATTTCATACGTAATCATGATCTTTTGTAGGGTAACAATTGCCATAATTGTTAGTTGGTTAACTATCACGATGTTTCTGAGAATCGTGATTGTATCCTTAGTAATAATCACAGTTTATCATTCAACCGTGATCTTTTAGCATACAAACCGTGATCTATAACTACGAATAAATTACATTTCATACGTAACCGTGATCTTTTGTAGGGCAACAATTACAGTTTTAGGCAATACCGTGATTGTTAATTAGTTAATTATCATGATGGTTATGAGAACCGCGTTTGTTTCCTTAGTAATGATCACGGTTTATTTGCTAACCATAATAATTTACAATATATAAGATTACATTTACATTTGAACCGTGATTTTTTTTCAAAACTGCATATTTAATACTATTTCAGGAATAAAACCACCTCATCATACCGAAAAACCATTTTGATATGTTCAAAACAATTTTCATACAATTATTCTAATACATCCACTTGTTTTCATCCAAATAAAAGCTGAAAATATGCAAAATGAATATTGCATTTGAATTAAACACATCAAAATTTTTGTTGAGTCTCAACTACTCAATAATAGTGATAATTTCAAAACCATAACTACTGCAACATGAACAAAAATTGCAATGGTACTCACAATATTCAACTATATAAGTTTTTTATTATATTGCACCACTCCTTCCTCAATGTATTTATTTCATTTTCTATGTAGGAGGCTATTCCTTCGAACTGCATGTACAATATAATTATGATAGTAATTAGCCAATGAATTTAAATATATAAATTCAAAGAAAAAATAAAGATCTTACCTTCTGAAGAATGTGAATTTCTGGTTTGTCGATGATATCTTTCATATACTTCATTATAAAATAACCACATTCGATATTTCTTTTTGCTTTGGGTACTACAAATATAAATCAATATGGCATTTTAGAAAAAAAAGCATTATAGATAGAATTTTCAATAGTTCAAAGTGCCTTAAATATTTGGGAGCAAATTGAATGCATTGCTACAAGAATCAAAAAGCTCTAATCCAATGAGTAAAATGTTTTCACACCTAACTATCATTTTAGCAACCAAATATGCATAGCACAAACAGCAGTTATATGATTTCAAGTATCATACTTCAGAAGAAACAATTTTGAATCCATGTTTTATGACTTTATGATTTCAAAAGAAATTCAAAAATACATTAGTCATACCGAGACTTGAATCCAAGATGTAACTTTCCTTAACTTTCTTCCAATACTCATGTTGTACGTTTTTAAAGCCCTACAAAGAAACAATTTTGACATTAAGAGTAATGTTGTAATAAGTATAAGTAGTACATGAGCATCAAAATACTTACATGTTTATGACCATCTTGATTTCTTTACGAATTAATTAAATTTTCCGATGGATCCAAATAGTAAACTATATGTTCTTTGGGGCTCATGATCAACAAGAATGACAAAAGGTGTGAACTATGTCGAAAAAGTCTATAAAAAGGGAAGTGGGACCCACTAACTGTCACGAAAAGAAAGTATAGCAGATCATAGCACAGTTGGAGTAAAGCAGAGGATCCAAACCCAGGGAAACATCACGCCATTTGCATCAATCTTTCCATATTTTCTTTTATCTAGGCCGTAAATGGGATTTTTTTCTTTTTTTTTCGTGGTTTAAAGTGGTCAAATAACCCAGTGTCCTTGCAGTCACATACTAAGCTTTGTCAATCAGACGGATACAAATCAGATAGGTCCATATCTGTATCTTTACCCGAACTACATATCCAAAAAAATATCCGTATCAGATATCCGATGGATATTGAAAGTAAATATTCATATTCGATCAAAAAATTCAGATTCGGATATGTATAATTATCCGAAATATCCAAAAATTCAAATTTGATATGGAATGACTAAAATATATAAAGATCTAATATCCAAAAATAAAAAGCATATATATAATATTTGAAATACATAAAAGAATATAATAATTATTAACTAATATAAAATATAATATTATAGTATATACATAAAACATTACATACTTTAAAATAAAATAAAATAAAAACTCATACTAATTCTAAAAATATAAATATATAATTAAATAAATAATAATATTTTTGCACAGTAATATTTTTTGGATCGGATATGGGTATATCCGTATCCGATCTGAAAAGTTTTGAATACGGATAATTTTTTCGATTCGGTTACGGATTTTTCAGATATTGGATATTTTCTGAATTTTCGGATATGGATTCGGATCGGATACGGATACGGAAATTTTTTTGGATAATTGACAGACTTATCACAAACTCTCTGTAGAGATTTCACAAACTTTTCGTGACACGACACAGAGTCTTCACGCGTATTTCAGGAACATATGATTTTATCAATGGAATAAGTGATTTTCTGTTTGGTTGTGTTTTTTTTATTCTCATTAGAAAACGTAAGAATAAAGGTTGAGTTTTTTAGTTGATGAAAAATAAAACGTTAATAAGGTGTAAAAAGTTAATTTGACATGTGGGCCATATTGATGTATATGAGGTGTTGATAGGTGATTTGATGTGATTTTTTTAATGTGAGGGTGAACCCCACTTATCCATGAGAATAGATAAACTGGTATAGCTTATCATAGGGGTTACATAGAATTGTTATACTATCTTATACTCATTTATACTGGCTTAGTAATACTAAGTTATACATTGTAAACAAATAGCCATTTTGCTTATCTATTCTTATACCACCCTTATACCCCCTTATTCCACATTAACCCCTCTTCCAAACAAGGGAAAGGGAATAAGAGAATAAATAATTTCAGATTCGTTGGAAGACCGTGAGGTATTTTGAGAATGAATTTTGTTTTTGATTATTTTGGAAGGGCGCCGATATCCGCACCCCGAGTTACAAGAAACTCATTCTTTTTTTTAAAATAAAAAAATTTATGTACTGTAGTAGTAACCGGAAACTCACCCCGAGATCGGCATTCCCTCTAGTGACGGTGGTGAATAATGGTCGTCAAAGGTTCCGGCGAGTGTACCAACCCAGGTCGGCATTCTCTCTGATCACGGTGTTGAACTGTGGTCGCCCGAAGGCCCGGCAAGCTAAAGTAAAAGAGAATAAATTACATTTTTACAAATTTCAAACCAAATAGAAAATTTTTACATTTAAACACATATAACAGACATCCATAACAGCATTTAAAACACATCAAAATATGATGTTCACATTCCATAACGAACCATTCACGTGACTACACAATAAAATACATGTTCAAATTCCACAACCATTCATGTGATTATATTGATTTTTTCATGTATAAAAATAAATAACCAATCCAATAAAAACAATTACTCCTTTTTTCAAAAAATAAAAATAAACATAAAAATACTTTGAACATGTATTCTGTAGTGTAGTTATATGAATGATTCTTTATGGATTGCTAACATCGTATTTTGATGTGTTTTAAATGCTGCTATAACCATCTATTATATGTGTTTAAATGTAAAATTTGTCTATTTGGATTGAAACTTGTAACAATGTGAATTTATTCTCTATTACTTTAGCTCACTGGGCCTTCGGATGACCACACTTCAATATCATCACCAGATGAAATGCCGACCTGTGTTGGTATACTTGCCGGAACCTCTGACGACCATCATTCACCACCATCAGCAAAAGGAATGCCGATTTTAGGGTAGGTTTCCGTTTACTATTACAATACATAAATTTTTTTTTTTTTTTTAAAGGTGGGTTTCTTGTAGCATACCCACTTTCACTTCCCCCATCTCCGACTGTCAAAAAGTGAACAAGAGCATGGCCTCAGCAACAGGCATGATAGTCGCATCCGGCACCGTGAACGTGATCGTGATGAAGTTCAGCGAGTTTTCTTTGGATGAGGTGGGCTTGTTTTGGGGAGCGAAGAATGAATTCAAGAAGCTCAAGGACAAGCTGGAGATGATAAGAGACGTTCTCGAGGATGCAGAGAACAGAGAGTTCCAAGATGCCTCTGTTCGACACGGATCCACATCATCATCTAGTTCCCTACCGTTGAGTGATCAGTCTCCCTGGTATTCATCTGTTCCTAAGAAGCTGAAAGCCACTATTTCAGAATTTCAAGATCTTGACATCGGGCAGAGGATTGAAGCAATCAATGATAGGATGGAACAAATCCACAAGGACAGAGAACAGATCCATAAGGACAGAGAACAATTAAAACTCGTTCAGACTGTCCAAATCCAAGGCTCTGTTCTATCTCATCAGGCACCAGCGTACAATCGTCCCGAGATGACATCTCGGTTTATTGAGTCCGAGGTAGTCGGGATCGATGAGGACGTGGAGCGTTTGGTCCGGTTGGTGGAGGAGCCAAACACAACCGCAGGAGGTCGTGTTTTTGCGATTGTTGGAATGGGTGGGATTGGAAAGACCACACTGGCTCAAAAAGTTTATAATAAATCTAACTTTAACATCAAGATATGGGTGTGCGTGTCCCAAGATTATAAGAAAATGATGTGTTGAAGCAAATCATAAGATCTGCTGGTGGGGGTTATGATGCAGAACGGATAAAAGTTTATAATAAATCTAACTTTAACATCAAGATATGGGTGTGCGTGTCCCAAGATTATAAAGAAAATGATGTGTTGAAGCAAATCATAAGATCTGCTGGTGGGGGTTATGATGCAGAACGGATGACCGACACGTTCTGGGCGTGATAACCCAAAAGGATCCATTTAAAAATTTTCAACTATTTACAGAAAAATCGGCTAGTAGAAATAAATGGCATTCCAAACTCGGAATTGGATGAAATTTTTACTGGAGGTAGATGTCGAGAAGATCTTCAAGAGTTGTTGTTATGCCACAACACGTCCTTTTTTCATTTTTTTCATTTTTCGGCCCTCAAAATGGTTTTTTTGTTATTTTTAGTAACTTTTTAGATTTAGCATATCTCCTTCATAATAAGTCGGATTTGACCGAAATCAAATCTTATCATCTTCTAAGATCCCCTACAGTTAGTTATAACAAACTTCCATTTTTATTATTTTTAGTAAGTTTTCCCTATTATAAAAGGGAGGCTTGTAATCTAGGGTTTTCAACTTTTATTAATATATTTTCTGAGTTTTAGTATTTTCTTTGAGAATCGTGGTTTGTTGAAGGATCTCAACGTTTGTTGGATCTTTATTTTAGTTTTTCGCTGCGTTAAGTTATCAGGATAAGATGTGACAAATGGATCGAAAATCCAACGGTTAGATTTTTGTAGATCTAAGTTTGAATATTGATGTAAAAAGGGTTTTGAAAAGAAAAGTAAAAGAAGACTCACCATGAAAAAGAGATGCTTAAAAAGAATGTGTCAATTGGAGAGAGAAAGAGAACTTTTTCTCTCATGTGTGGGATGTGTTGGATAAAATGTCTCAATTACCCCTAACTAAAACCTAAGAGACTCAAATACTTCAAATGGATGAGTTTGGACATGTATAATCTCACTAATTGTCAACATAACACTTAAACTAATTATCCATTAGATAATTCTAGTTTGAGTCCAAAAATTAATTATTGCATCTCAACCCTTAAACACAAGTATAAACTCTCGTAAATAAAAATTATATCTACTAATTAAATGACACAGTCTTAATAGGATTCGCAGCGTGATTTTTTTTCCACTTTGTCTTGTTGCATTTCTAAAAACCTTTACGTGTAAATTAGCTTAATAGTTTCCCTTCTATATATTTCTCACAATTACTCAGCGACATACAAGGCAACGAAAGCAAGATATTCCAATTTACTAGATGCAACAAGCAGCAGAGAATCAAAACACAATCTTTTTGAAATCACACCAAAATGTAATCGAACCATTAGAAGATCAAACATCCTTTTTTATTTTATTTTTTTACTTTTCTACAATCAGTTTTGCTCTTGCATGCCCCGCTTCAATCTGATACATCTCCCCAATGCCGAGATGCGCCATCAACAGCCACACAAATGTGAGGAGCTCCCCTCCTTTACTTAGCCTCTGCGCATGGTTATATCCCCTGCAATGGCTTGCGGCGTAGTACAACATCTCCGTCCACACCGCGTTCATGATCTTCCACTTCTTCGCCTTCATGTCCAGCTTCAGCAGCTCCTGTGCGATCCTGCACGCGTCGAACAGCACGGACTTGCTCCTGTCCCCCTTCACGTCTATCGGGTGGACGCTCGTGCAGTCCACCATGAGAAGCATCTGACACGCCTCACTCTTGTCCTGTTCCTTCTCTGCTCTCCTAAAGAAATTGGTGGCCTCCGCGACGGTGTCACCGTATCGGATTTGCACAATCCCCGCTGTCATCATCGAAGGCCGAAAGATGAGGAGATACAGCATGTACTCCGACAAGGCCTTGCTGATCTCGCGTTCTTCATGTACTACTTCTCCTCCCATCTGCGCTGGTGCTTTGGCTTTCTCATCCTCGTCGTGTTGGTAGCAGAGGTCGGTGGCGATGTGCCATAGGAGGACGCTCTCGTCGAATTCCACCTTGACGCTCCACCCGAATTTTTCACAGTAGCCCGTCATTGGAGCGCCAGCTCTCCACGATGATTGCACAACCGCTTATAGCTTCTCAAGTCATCCGCGCTGCTCGATTTTCTCTTTATCTCCTCAAAGAGGTACTTCTTCAGTTCGTCATAGACGGGGTGCCATTCGTATGAGAACTGCTCTCCTTGAGTAGGTCATGATTCTCAATGAACGCGATCAACCAGCATCGCTCTTTGGCGAGGCAGATGTTGATCAGGTTGCACTGTGCCATTTTTTCGGACCACTTTAGGTTGTTTCGCCAGCATGTGTGGAGAAATTCAATACAAGGTGAGGCGAGTTTGGCAGCCGGTCGAAAACGTTCGGGATTTTTCAGCCATAGGAGTGCCTGGTCGGAGGATAAAAGAAGAGTAATTGCCCAGGTCTCGAGTAACAGACCCCCCATGAACAATGTGTATGTTATGATGATATCCATCTCTCTGTATCCGCTCTTCTTGGTGAAGATGAAGAGGATGAGAGAGATGGACATCAATGAGATGGTGACCGCACGTAAGATTGGACCTATAATATTGGAATAGACCACAGGAGCTTTGGTGTAGAGCATTTGGTAGATGAATGAAAGCTCGAACTCGACCATGGGTCTGGAGGGCTGACCATAGAACTCCTCAGGTTGTCGGCGCTCGCAGACCTTAGCGCCCAAGTTCGCTCCAAATACTTCACTATGCCTACACAGAACATTGAGATAGTCGGAGCTCGGAGACGAGTCTTACAAAATGATCTCTGGATGACGCGAATGGAGACAGAAACTTGAAATACAAGGCCAAGAAGGTGCCTCAGCCAGAGCTCATTATCCTCCAAAGCAAACGCGGTGATCGTATCGGGTCCTCCAAGGTGCAACAGCAGGAATGGGGGCCAGAATGCGAGGAGTTCGTCATTACGGCTTGAAGTATCACTGGAGTCACCTTGTCCGTTGGCGAGGTTGCCAAGAACGTACGTCGCGACCCAATCAGCCAATAAGTAGGAGGACCAGATGAAGAGGCTGATGATCAAGTGTGAAGTGCGCTTCCTTAAGCTACCCAAGAAAATGAGTACAGCTTGTAACAACAGACTCATCATGACCAAAGGGCGGAGATCCCATTTGTTCCATAGTTTCTCCGCCACCGATATCACTGATTCAGTGATTTCATTTACAAGGGACAAAGAATTTATGGAATGAATATGGTGAGAAGAGATAAGAAGACAGAAAAGAACTCTTGCTTGTTCAAAATATTGATGGAAGAGGTCTTATTATCAGCTATTGCTATGTAATTTGAAGGTCTTAACAAGTGAACAAGGTTTAGTTAATGAATTTCAGTATTTTTCAATGAAAATTACATCCATTGAATCTATGGGCTAGCATGGACAGCTAATTTGGTCAAGCAGAGATGGAAAGAATATTCAAGTTTATCTTTCTCCCTTAAAAGTAATCCCACTTGCCTACTTGGTCATAGCATCTCAACAACCATTACAGCAAATTCACCACCTCTGCTTATTGCATCAATCTGAGAGCAGTCATCACTGGAAACCCTTTCGATGGCAACGACCATGACGAAGGGAAAGGGACGGGTTGCTGAAGAAGTGATCTCTCCATTGCTGAAGCAATTAGAGCAAGCCAAGATGCAAGTGACAGGCTCTGATATCAAATTGCTATTTGATGACATTCGGGGCGACCTCCAAGCCATGAGTGATATCTTCTCAGGAGCGGTGGAATGGGAAGATTCTATGATATGTGATATTGAATCAGTTGCTCGAGACATCTACGACATGATCTTGGTGGGTGAACAGCAAACCCGAGGCGTTGAGCCTAATATCTCGGAAATCCAAGTCCTCAAGGACAAACTTCAACTTATGAAAGAAATGGTGGCCTCCTCATTGCCTCCAAAGCCGATCAAACCAAGTGCGGAGGGATCAAACCAAGTGCCGAGGAACGGTGAAGCATCAGAACACATTAAACCAACCAAGATGACAAAAATTCTGATGACCAACCTCCAGGTATGCTATGATAATCTTAAACCCCAATTGAAGGATTGTTTGCTTTGCTTCTCTATTTTTCCAGAGAAGGTAGTCATAAAAAAAAGACAGATTGTCTACTGGTGGATCATGGAAGGCCTACTAAAACCCACTGGAGAAAAGACTGCTGAGGAGGCCGGAGATGACTACTTCAAGGAACTAATTCAGAAGGAATTATCGAACCCATCCCCAAAAAGCGGAATCTGGATGCAAAAAGCTGCAGCATTCACCCTTTGATCCGCCAAATGTTGATCTTACTCGCTGAACAACAATGGTTATTCAAATTCAATGAGGAAGGAAACCCCACCGTCAATTTCTCTACGTCCGGCCGTGCATGCTTGAAGATGGACACTGATGAGAAAGGGAACAATATCGACAATTCAAATAAATCCTTGGGAGACATAGGTGAATTGCGAACACTCTTTAACATTGATGTAAGCATTTTGAAGCTCAATAAGAGCTGCATCTCCGCGATGAAGAATGTTGAGACTCTGCAGCTCGGGCGGTGGAAAAACTCTCCGACGCATCACATTGAAGTCGATGACACTGCTTTCTTGGAAGGCCTGAAATACCTCAATAAACTGAGGTACCTCAGCTTCAATGGGATATCCAGGATAACCAAACTTCCCGATATCATGAGCCATCTCGTAAGTCTGATGATCCTTGATCTACGAGCGTGCCACAATTTGGAGAGACTTCCAGACAGTATCGCATCGCTGAAACAACTCACACATTTGGATGTCACCGAATGCTACTTGCTTGATCACATGCCAAAGGGACTCAACTCCCTTTCAGAGCTCCAAGTGCTTAAAGGTTTCATCGTCGGCGATTCAATAAGCAAAGATCCTTGTACGCTGGGTGAATTGAGTGTTAGAGAAGAAGACATGCATGGAGAATATCACATGCATCCTCCACGTAAGGCAAGTCTTGATGGTGCATATTCAAATGTTCCTTGACAGCACACCACACAGCTGTACATAGCTATAATTACTTTCCATTAATACTCTTACCATATATATATTGTTGTAACAGCCCACTAAATGAGTGGCTGATTGTTCTCCCTGATTGTTCTCCTCTCCTATCATTAATAGAGATCATGCACCTCATGAAAGGTGTATCGAATTATATCACATTCAAAATTCCATCTTGGTATCAGAGCCATTATGAGTGCCTCCACCATGTCAAGCATCTCGTCTTCCTCCTCTATGTAGTCCAACATCACTCACTTCCTCAACATCAAACTCGACAAAGGCAATTTTTTGGTATGGCGTTCCCAGTTTCTTCCCATACTAAAACTTCATGATCTTGAAGGTCTTGTCGATGGTTCCTCTTCATGTCCAAACCAATTTCTCCCTCCAACTGAGGAGGGTACCTCGCCTATCCTCAATCCTGACTACACCAAATGGACCAAAATGGACCAAATGCTCCTCTGTTGGCTCATCTCCTCCCTCACCGAACCAGTCCTGGCCCATGTCGTTGGCCTCACCACGTCTCGTGATGTGCGGTGTGCAGCAACTCAAGTATCAGTTGCACACCCTCAAAATGGGTGCTACCCCTATGTCTGAATACATCCAGTCTGTAAAGTCTATTGTGGACAACTTGGCGGCCGTGGCACATCCCGTCGCCGACTCTGACCTTGTGTCCACCCTCCTCAGTGGCCTGTCCCCTGAATATGACTCGTTCGTCACCTCCGTCAACACATGAGTTGACCCTATTTCATCTGAAGAACTAATCGGCCACATGCTTAGTCAAGAGATCCATCGTGGGCACGTCCTAACCATCTCTGACTCCACCGTCCTCATCTCTTCTGCCCCTGCGGTTCACACAGCTTCACGTACGCCAGGGTTCTACTCGTCTCCCTTCCGTGGGCGTGGTCGAGGCCGGGGTCGGGAACACGGTCGTGGGCGTGGTCGGTTCTACTCTCTGCATCAGACCCCGGGTGGTCCTCCACATCAGACAGCTGGTGGTCGCCCGCAGTTCCAGATCTACAACCGTTATGGACACTATGCCAACCAGTGCTACAACCGCTATGATGAAACTGCCTCGTCTCCCAACCCAACCGCTCTCCTACACTCGGCTGGCAACAACAACTCCTTTGATCCCAACTGGTATATTGACTCTGGTGCTACACATCATATGACTGCTGATATGGCAAATCTGGCAGTTCAGACTGAAGTATCATGGCCCTGATAAGATACGCTTGGGTAACGGGACAGGTTTGCCTATCCATTCTACTGGTTATTCTATTATGAGTTCTCCATCTTCCTCTTTTGTGCTCCATAACCTCCTATTAGTTCCCAATATCATCAAAAATCTTCTTTCTGTCAGTCGTTTCACTGCTGATAATAAAGTCTTGCTTGAATTTCACCCTGATTTTTGTCTTGTCAAGGATCTCTCCACCCGGAAAACTCTGCTGCGGGGACACCTTAAGGATGGTCTATATGCCTTCAACCTGGGGGATAAAAGCCTTGCTGCTTCTCCTCATGCTCTTCTTGGTGAACGTGTCTCTTCCTCGGTGTGGCACGAACGCCTTGGTCATCCCACCAGTCATGTTGTCTCTAGTCTTCTCTCTCAACATCACCTGCCCTCTCTTCCTGACCGTGGGGGTCCTTCTATCTGTGCAGCCTGTCAACAAGGGAAGAGCCATCGTCTACCTTTTTCACCTTCCTCTTCAGTTTCTACTGCTCCTCTAGAACTTATCCATTCAGATCTCTGGGGTCCATCTTCTGTATCTTCTATCAGTGTTATCGTTACTACATTAGCTTTGTCAATGACTATAGCAAATATGTTTGGCTTTACCCATTAATGAATAAAGGAGATGCTTTTTCTGTATTTGTCACTTTCAAAAACTATGCTGAAAAATTCTTTGGTCATTCCATTAAAATTCTCCAGACCGATGGTGGTGGCGAGTTCCTAAAATTTAAATCCTTTTTTTCTTCTCATGGAATTATTCATCGTTTTTCTTGTCCTCATATAAGTGCTCAAAATGGAACCGTAGAACGAAAGCATCGCCATATCGTTGAGACTGGTTTGACCCTCCTTGCCCGATCCCATGTCCCTTTCTCTTACTGGCCATATGCTTTTCAAACTGCATCTTTCCTTATCAATCGAATGCCAACCACGGTTTTGCACAACCTTTCCCCTTTTCAAAAATTGTTTAAGAAATCACCTGACTATCTCTCCTTGAGGGTGTTTGCTGTGCTTGCTACCCTCATCTTCACCCCTACAATACTCACAAGTTTGATTTTCGGTCTATGCAATGTGTCTTCTTGGGGTATTCCACATCACACAAAGGTTACCAGTGTTTACATATTCCTATTAGGCATGTTTACATATCCCGGGATGTTGTCTTTGATGAATTCGCCTTCCCTTTTCTCGATCTTCCACCCAACTCATCTCCTCCACTATCCCCGTCCTCATCCCCGGTTCCTATCCCTATTGGTCCGCTACCTATTCCGATCTCTAGTCCCCTTCCTGAAACGGTGTCCCCTGTTCTAGGTCCACTTGATCCTTGTGTTTCTCCTCTACACCTGTCGCTCCCTAATCCCTCGCTCACTGGTTCTTCCTCTCCATCTTCTACCCCGTCTCAGGAAGTCCCAACTGATGCTAACTCCTCCGTGGTCTCACCCTCCCCTGTGCTCCCCACTAATCCACCTCTCACCCGTACACATCCGATGGTCACTAGGACTCAGGATAACACCAGAACACCTAAAGTTTGGTATGCCACCCGATACCCACTACCCACTTGTCTCATGGCTGACCTACACTCATCACCTGTCGAGCCTACTTGTTTCACACAGGCCAACCGTGATCCTAGGTGGCGTCAGGCCATGGACACCGAAATGAATGCTCTTCTACTAAATGGTACTTGGTCTCTTGTTCCATACCGTCCCGATATGAACCTCGTCGGTTGTAAGTTGGTCTTCAAGTTGAAACACAAACCGGATGGCTCAGTGGATAGGTACAAGGCTCGTCTTGTGGCCAAGGGGTTTCACCAAAAACCGGGGCTTGACTATGGTGAAACATTTAGCCCAGTTATCAAACCGACCACTGTCAGGACTATCTGCAGCCTTGCCGTGTCCAAAGGTTGGCCTATGCGCCAACTTGATGTTAATAATGCTTTTCTACAGGGTTTTCTTGCAGAAACTGTCTATATGGCCCAACCTTCAGGATTTGTCGACCCAGCTCGGCCCAACCATATCTGTCAACTCTATCGCAACATTTATGGCCTCAAACAGGCCCTGAGGGCCTGTTCTCTCGTCTCAGCAGTTATCTGGTTCGCATGGGCTTCGTAGGCTCCAAGTCTGATACTTCCCTATTTATCCGACAGTCTAGGTCCAGTCTCCTACTAGTTCTCATCTATGTGGACGACATCATCCTCACAGGCGATAACTCCGACTCGGTGGACCATCTTATCAGGGACCTTGGCCTAGAGTTCTCCTTAAAAGACTTGGGCCCACTTCATTATTTCCTGGGAATTGAGTGTCACCGTACTCCGACTGGTCTGTTCTTATCTCAACAAAAGTATATTCGTGATCTCTTACTCAAACTCAAGATGGATAGTGTAAAGCCTGTTAGCATTCTCATGGCCCCATCCTGCAAGCTGTCCAAGTTTGAAGGTACTCCATTGAAAGATCCCTTCCTCTTCCGCAGTACTGTTGGAGCCCTCCAATATCTTAGCTTCACTCGGCCGGACATTGCCTTCTCCGTAAATAAAGTTGCTCAGATCATGCAAAATCCTACAGACGATCATTGGTGCATGGTCAAGAGGATTCTCCGTTATCTCAAATCTACTATTCAGCATGGTCTCTTCTTCTCTGCTCAGTCCACGTTAAATCTCACCGCCTACACTGATGCGGATTGGGCCGGATCGATTGATGATCGAAAATCCACTAATGGATACTGTGTTTTTCTTGGCAAGAATCTTATCTCTTGGAGTTCAAAGAAACAAAGCACGGTGGCCCGATCCAGCACCGAGGCCGAATATCGGGGAGTTGCCAACGTCGCCGCCGAAGTTCTTTGGCTTCAGTCTCTTCTCCATGAGTTAGGACTCCCCTTATCCACTCCTATAGTGCTATGTGATTACCTTGGCGCCACCACCCTTTCGGTCAATCCGGTATGTCACTCTCGGTCAAAACATGTTGAGATCGACGTACATTTTGTCCGTGATCATGTGGCCAAAGGAGCTTTTGATGTTCGATTTGTCTCCACGGAAGACCAACTTGCTGATGTTCTCACTAAACCATTAAGTTCGTCTCGATTCACTCTTCTGAAATCCAAGCTTTCGGTTCTTCCAGACCTGTCTCGCTTGCGGGGGGTGTTAGAGAAGAAGACATGCATGGAGAAGATCACATGCATCCTCCACGTAAGGCAAGTCTTGATGGTGCATATTCAAACGTCCCTTGACAGCACACCACACAGCTGTACATAGCTATAATTACTTTCCACTAATACTCTTACCATATATATATTGTTGTAACAGCCCACTAAATGAGTGGCTGATTGTTCTCCCTGATTGTTCTCCTCTCCTATTATTAATAGAGATCATGCACCTCATGAAAGGTGTATCGAATTATATCACATTCAAAATTCCATCTTTGAGCAAGCTTGAAAAGCTGAGGAAGCTAAGCATCAACATAGGCAGCAATGCGGTGCTCAGCAAGGAAGAGTTGGAGCAGATGAAATCGCTTGAAGCCCTTGCTCTCTGACAATAACTTGGGCGATGGTAGAAAATCCATCTGATGGTGGGAGAGCGAATAGGATAAAACATTCGGCCACTTTGACAACTGATTCATTACCTCTTCCACCGAATCTCCAAAAACTGGACCTCCGGTGCTTCTCCAAAATAGCACCACCGCAGTGGTTGAAGCCAAGCAACTTGATGAGCTTAAAGAAACTCTACGTCAGAGGAGGGGTTCTCATAAGTCTACCTAGTGGTCCATGGACGACGGTGGAGGTGCTATGATTGAAGTCTCTAGTCAAGTTTCAGACGGACTGGACCTCTGTGGAGGCGGCGTTTCCACGTCTGGTTTACTTCGAGGCATTCAATTGTCCAATGCTGGATATGGACTCTTTTCCTTGTGACAAAGAGGACGGAGTGTGGGTGAAGAATGAATGATGGGTAGAGCTAGCTGTTAATTAGTTTTTTCAATCATGTTCAACAGAATGCTATTGCATTATTCGACTCTAATTTTTTTTTTTTTTTATTTCTTGTTTGTGCGTTTGGAAACTCCAATTCACTTTTTGTTAATATATCCAGAGATATAAGCAATAATAAAACGTATGGTGTTTATCATACATTCATCTTTGAACTTTTCTGAATATTCGGAAAATATTCATAAAAGTGTTCCTATCACTCTACTAGGTGTATCATGTATATAAAATATCATATCTAGCATAATACATGTGAAATCTAAATATTCATATTTTGATATGTTAATATATCCAGAGATATAAGCAATAATAAAACATGGGGTGTTTATCATACTCCCAAAGTATTTTGAATTTTTTTGAATATTTTAAAAAGTACTACTATTACTCTATTATGTGTATATAAAATACCGTACCTAATATATATAATACATGTGAAACCCATATATTCATATTTTAAATACATATAGAAATAGGCTTAATTATCTCTATATTTTTGTGTATTTATTTTGTATGATTTGCAAATACACACATATTGTACTAAACAATTCACTTAGTCCCCGTTTGAATAGCGGAATTGAGTTATTCTGGATAGATAACTATGCCAGCATAGATAACAAATTTATATGAATAAGAGATTTTCTGTTTGGTTGTGTTTTTTTTTATTCTCACTGGAAAACGTAAGAATAAAGGTTGAGTTGTATGGTTGATGAAGAATAAAATATAAATAAAGTGTAAAAAAGTTGATTTGACATGTGGGCCCATGAGAATAGATAAAGTGAGTATAGCTTATCCTACATGTGGGCCCTTTGATGTATAAGAAGTGTTAATAGGTGATTTGATGTGATAAGATGTAAAAAGTTGATTTGACATGTGGGCCCATGAGAATAGATAAAGTGAGTATAGCTTATCCTAGGGATTACTTAGAATTGTTATACTCTCTTATACTCGTTTAAACTGGCTTAATAATACCAAGTTATACTCTGTAAACAAAAAATCATTTTCCTTATCCATTCTTATACCATCTTTATACTACTCTTATACCCGCCTATTCCGCTTTCCAAACGGGACATTATAGAATATTATCATACACGAACTTTATATAATTGTGGTGTTTATTGCACGGCCGTACAAAGATTTTCGTAGGATCTTCATAGGATATGAGCTCTCGTGACGTCCACACAAAGATAGTCCATGTGACGTGATCAACTTGCAAGTTGCAAATTTTGAAAATATTTTATTTTATTATAACTGGAGAACTAGAATTAAATATTTTATTTTATTATCATTGGTAAATCGACTCGATCTTATCATGCAAGTTGTTGAACGTGTTCAGTGTACACAAGTTAGTAAATGTGTAACTGCATGAGCTTTTTCCAAGGTCAATAGGGGTGTAACTCGGACGGGTTAGATCGGGTTCGGGTCGGGTTTGACTTTAACCCACATTACAGAAAGTCCAACCCAAATCCGGATCCGAACCCGGCCTCAACCCGAAGGTTCAAACCGAACCCGAACTCGACCTCAACCCGCGGGTTCGGGTCGGGTTCGGGTCGAATTCGGGTTTGGGTCGGGTTCGGGTCGGGTCGGGTTTAACACCAAAAATATCATAAAAAATATTTAATAAACAACACAACAAACTCTAATTAATTATTACTTAAACCTTACATACAAATAATTAAAAGTGACTACCTATGATAAATTAACCCGAACACAACAAACATAATGATGTTCTAATTTGTGTAATTGCTTATTGTGTTTTAGGAATTTAGGGTTTTAGATATAGGTATGTTGTTATGGCAGCATAACATTTGTTAACCTGGGATCGGGTTCGGGTTGAGCCCGCGGGTTGAAAACCCCCCAACCCAAACCCGACCCAAATTGGGTTCGGGTTAGTTCGGGTTCGGGTCGGGTTGAACCCGACAAAGAAAAACCCCAACCCAAACCCGCCCATGAACCGGGTTGGGTCGGGTTCAACCCGCCCAAGTTTTGTTTACTCAAATGTAGGGTTTTTAAGCCATGTCTCTACTGGTAACACTGCTGATTGAGGGATTCAACATGTGATCCAGTATTTCAAAGATGGAATACCACTTCCCGACTCAACTGAGACATAGTGTACGTGACAAATCAGGATTTATTGACGACGATGATTTATGATTGCATTTTTTGTCTTTAGGCTCCTTTTTTGGACAAAGTTGTATAGGCTCAGTTCTTTTGGAATGATTTTAAATTAGTACATATTTGAATGTTTGTGGGCAATGCATGGAATTCTCAATGTTTCTTATTGTTAAGTTTTGCTTAAATGCTTACACGCAATATAAACTGGTGAAAGAAATTTGATGTGTCCCATTCGATAGATATGATTTTAATTTTTGAACCCAGTTCGATAGAGGTGTAGACATGGCTTAAAAAACAAAGAGCTCCACCATACATTTCTTATCTTCCTATCAACACCCTAAGTTTGAATAAAAAAAACCTCAATACATGTAGGGTATTGGTTTTAAACTAAACAGATGCAACATTGGAATGTGCAGTTTAACAAATCTATAAATCATCCTCAACAAGATCGATTGCTAAGCTAGGCACCTCCAGAACGGGAAATACTATCATATTCGCTGGTCTTTAACTCATTCATTCATTTTGTAACTAGGAATGCAATCACACTAAGCCATTGAAACCTTGGAAGTCATAAAATATGAGGATTACATTGGATTGCATATATCAAAACTATATGATCAATTAATCCCACACCTTCCATTACAAGTCAAACCTATTATAGAAGACATATCATTTTCCAAGTGCAACAATACGACATTGAGCATGTTCTGAAGGAAAGATGAAATGCAAATAATTTTCATTTGAAAAATTCCAACATACATAATACATTACTAATACTTTGCCAGATATGTATTTCTTAAAACATTTCACATGTCAAGGGGTACAAATTTCCTTAATTGGTGATATCCAACCCTAAAACTTTCACTTCTCTAAAAATATCATAAATTCCTACCAAAACTCTAACTTACAAAAAAAACACTCATTATTTGTAATGTAAGAGTTTAAACCAAACAAATGGAATCACACACATGGCTTTCAATTCCAAAAATATAAAAATAAATCAAACCATACATTGCTTTAACAATATCCTAGCTTCCTATTAAATCCTATCTTTGAATAAAAAAATCTCAATACTTGTAGGGTAAGGGTTTATACCAAACAAATACAATCACAATCATAATTTACAATCCAACAAAAAAAGACCCCAAATCACTCCATTTCTCTATAAACATCCTAAATACCTATGAAAACTCTAACTTACAATATAAAAAAAACCCTCAATGAATGATAAGTAGGAAGAGATTGAATCACTAATAACAATGGAGGTAAAATAGATTTGAAGAATCATTTACCTCTCTATAGGTACATGGGAGCGTTGTGAGGGGAGTTAGGGCGGACTGTGGAAGGAGATCCCATCACGGTTAGGCCTGTCAACGGGTCGCGGGTCGACCCCGACCCGACCCGGACCCGACAATGAAAACGGGTCGGGTCTGGGTCCACCCCAACCCGATCCTATGGACCCGATTGACCCAACCCAAATACTTTGTGATTTTATTTATTTATGATCCAACCCAACATTTATGATCCAACCAAACATTTATAACTAAATATTAAATACTCATTTAAAATTTTAAACATTTGAAATATTTTTACAATCTTTTGACTTCACGTAAAAGCGTAATAATCTAAACCGTATTCCAAATGTCATCTTATTAAACATTAAAAAATCAAAATAGTGAAAAACTATTTATAATATATTACACTCTATTAAAAAGAAATAAAAATGAAGTCATTGTAGGCCTTTAAGAAGTTTATCAATCTCTCTTTGTCTGACCTACTTTTGTTAATGGGTCGACCCGACCCGACCCGAGACCCGATGTGAACCCGACCCGAATGACCCGACAATCAAACGGGTCGGGTCCGGGTCCACCCCGACCCGACCCGAACCCGATCCGTTGACAGGCCTAATCACGGTGGCCTTGCGGCGGTCTCGTGGCAGCCTCGTGGTGGACTCTCGACGAAATCGCACCGGATGTGAAGGAGAAAAAAACCTAAAAAACATAGAGAAACGAGAGAAGAGAGTTTTTCATTTCAAAATAGGTAGGTGGTGGGTTGGGATTGCATTAAGTGTGTATTTATTATGAGGTGGGTTGGTGTAAGTTAAATTGGGAGGTGGGGGGTTTAAAAGAGTGGTGTTGCTAGTAAATTGGTTGGTGGGAGTAACCGCATCCTTTATAATATCATGTATTCATCGATAATCTACAGAATTGTTGAGGTTTGAATATACAGTTGATGATTAGGCATCAGCAACCGGCCCATGCCATCTCGGCCCATGAAAAACAGGTTCAAACCTGGCCCAGGCCCAGGCCCGCATTTAGCCCTCCTGGTTGGGCCCACATTTCGGGCTTACAGGCTGGCATGCGGGGCCTGTTATATAAACAAATTATAATTTGAAAAAGATAATTTGAAAAAGACGGGAGGGCTACCATTAATAGGTGGGGACGATGTCATTGAGGGGGTGGGGGGGTTATTTCAAAGAGCGGTGATACATAGGCCCCAAATCACAAGCCCCATTCACAAGCCCCATGAGGTGTCATTATTTTATTGGTTGATTTTGAATGGTTTGTTAACTTTTGAAAAAGTGTAAAATGGCTGTCCTCATTAAAATTATATCCTTTAACCCAAATTTTTTTTCTCTAAGACAAATCTTTCATATTAATTTCAGTTACACCCTATTTCAAAATTTAAATTTTGAAATCTTTATGAATTTTCTATTTCAGTTATACCAAAACTTACATAAATTACACTAAAACTATCTAAATTATTTTTCGAAAATCCTTCAAACAACAGTAAAAACATTCCTTTTTTACTCCTTTGTTAATTTACAAACACTATTACATTTACATTACATAAATGTTTTACATTTCATGCAATGTTTAAACAATTTTAAAACGAATCTTTACATTTCATGAAAAATATCAAACACTTGTTTTGCTTTGAGTTACCTTAACAAATATTACATGCATGTGATTTCATTTTAATAAAAACTGTTATTTATATATATGATTTCTAAATGTTTTACATTCCATTCAATTTACCCGTAGTTCTGTTACATTTATGTTAACAAATTAAATCAATACACATATGGTTGACTGTTACATTTACGAATGTAACAAAAACGACACAGTTTTAAAAAACGAAGAATGTTATATATATAAAATGTAACATTATAAAAGACAAATAATTATGAAAAATGCATTCAAAACATAAATAAAACCTGATTCGGTAGGCGTTGAGGGTCCAACTCCATCATAACAAAACAATGTTTTCAAACTTCACAAGATTAAAAAATCCGAGAGAGCTCAGGTGAGCAGCAACAATCCACAAGTGGACTTTAGGAGGAGGAAATGAGAGAAGACCAAGAAGAAGAGATGAGTTTCGGATCACCTAATCTTTCAAGATTATAATTCGATTAGATATGCATAAAGTTAATGAACTCCATGTTCTCGGATAAATCTTGATGTTATTATCAAGTAAAGGATATAATAGGTAATGTCCCATTGACCTCAGGGCTATGATGGGGCTGTGAAGTTGGGGTCTACAAAACATTATTGTATTTCAAAAAGGGGACACCTGTCCCCCTTTTCTAACAAAGTGGGGGCAGCCCAGCATGTGAATTGACCCCGCTGGTTTTGGCCCTCAGAGTCTGGGTAAGGCGGGCAGGGTTTCAGGCCTCAGGTTCTTTTATGACCTTTATTAATGATTATCGATTACGTTGAAGTTATTGAAGTCTTGAAGGGCTACTACGTGTTCACAAATACAGACGTTTGGGACCCTCAAATTTTGAATCTTCAGCAACTACTTGATTGTAACTTGCTCAATGGGTCATTTGATTTGTCCGTTTGCATAAGTTAAATAAATATAAAAAAAGAATTTGGAGCTGATATAATGACATCTAGTAAACAAGTTGTCAAATGAAAATTTTCGGGGTCTAGCACCTCTAATCTCTTTCTTCTTATTTAGAATATATCATATACATACAAGTTTCGGAGATATCAATTTTTCCTACAAAGATCTACATGACTACATAGGATTCAAATATACAATTAATGGTTGTTGTCTTGCTGATGTGGAAACCGAACTATTCACATATGGTTATTGCGAAGTTTGTTAATTATCTGAAAAATATTTGTATATAATCCGAATCTGTATCCAAATCCATTCTAGTATGAGTGATTTTACTGAATCAATTTTAATTACATTTACACCCACACATGTCTAAGAATGCTAAAGCAATAAAAAAAAACAAAGAAAAGATGATGGAGCATGAACTAAATAAAATTAACTTTTGTAACATATTTATTAATATAAATATGTAACCACTCTAGCCTAAGTGGTTTCACTTAATCAATTTTAGTTTACATATAGACCAACATATGCCTAAAAATGCAAAATCGATAATAAAAAAAAGGTTTTTTATTTTTAACTCTCCGCAAACCATCATATTTAGCGATCGCTCCCTCACTTTTTCGTATTTGGGTTTTACTCCCCGGATTTAAAGGATAATTCTTTTTTACTCCCTATCAAGGACTAAAAAGATAATTAAATAATTTCCAGATAGGTCCCTCACAGGGAGTAAAAAGGAATTATCTTTAAATCCAGGGAGTAAAACTCAAATACGAAGAAGTGAGAGAGTGATAGCTAAATACGATGGTTTGCGGAGAGTTAAAAATAAAAAACCCTAAAAAAAATGATGGAACTGTGAACTAAATGAAATTAATAAGCAAAAAGTGAGACCAAAACGATTCATTGATTTAACTATAAACGACTATTTTGTTTATATATTTAGTTAACTTATAATTTAGAAATTATCGGGTTTCACAAACACTCTCTGTGGAGACTTGACAGAGTCCCCGCTACACGATGCGGAGTCTTCACGCGTAATTCACTTTCACTTCTCTTCCATACCCACTCTCTTCCACACTCTTCCAAACCAGAAACCAGCATACCCACTTTCACTTCCCCCATTTCCAACTTTCAAAAGTGAACGAGAGCATGGCCTTAGCAAGAGCAGGCATGATGGTTGCATCCGCCACCGTGGACGAGATGGTGAAGAAGTTCAGCGAGTTTTCTTTGGACGAGGTGGGCTTGTTTTGGGGAGCGAAGGATGAATTCAAGAAGCTCAAGGACAAGCTGGAGATGATAAGAGACGTTCTCGAGGATGCAGAGAACAGAGAGTTCCAAGATGCCTCTGTTCGACACTGGCTCAATGGCCTGAGAGACATCCTCTACGATATCGACGACCTTATCGACGACTGCTCACTCCATATCAGTAACAGCTCACCTTCATATGATCAGCACGGATCCACATCATCTAGTTCCCCACCGGTGAGTGATCAGCCTTACTGGTATTCATCTGTTTCTATGAAGCTCAAAGCCACTATTGAAGAAATCAAAGGGGGCATACTTCAAGATCTTCACATCGGGCAGAGGATTAAAGCAATCAATGATAGGATGGAACAGATCCATAAGGACAGAGAACAATTAAAACTCGTTCAGACTGTCCAAATCCAAAGCTCTGTTCCATCTCAGGCGACGGCGTACAAGCGTCCCGAGACGACATCTCGGTTTATTGAGTCCGAGGTAGTCGGGATCGATGAGGACGCGCAGCGTTTTGTCCGGTTGATGGAGGAGCCAAACAAGGCCACAGGAGGTCGTGTTTTTGCGATTGTTGGAATGGGAGGGATTGGAAAGACCACACTGGCTCAAAAAGTTTTTAATAAATCTAACTTTAACATCAAGATATGGGTGTGCGTGTCCCAAGATTATAAAGAAAATGATGTGTTGAAGCAAATCATAAGATCTGCTGGTGGTGGTTATCAGGAGGATCAAACCAAGGAGGAACTTTATTCTGAGATGGAGGAGCGCCTCCATCGGAAGCACGTACTTGTTGTATTGGATGACCTGTGGAGCGATGGAGTTTGGAAGGACTGTCTTAGAATTCCTTTTCAAACTCTGACGGCGGAGAGCAGGGTGTTGATCACCACCAGAGACGAAGGAACAGCACGACAAATGAAAGCTGTATACACGCATCAAGTTAAGGTGCTATCACATTATGATGCATGGTCCCTTCTGTGCAAGGTACACCGTGCTCTCTTCTTCTTTTTTTTTGGGGGGGGGGGGGGGGGGGGGGGGGGGGGGGGGGGGGCATTTCTATAAAGTATATATGTTTTATGTACAATCGATTGTAATAAAATACATGTTTTGATTCAATTCATGGCATATATATTATTACATAAAGTATCTTACAATATTTAAAGATGTGAGGACGTAAATGTGCTAGAATTAAGGATTATTCATAAATGCATTAGTTAATTATTCATTCTGATTGATGTCGTAGATCATTTTTTGGCAAGTAAAAAGAATTTTTATTGTTATAGAAAGTTCTTGTACGAAAGGAGGATACACACAAAATCACATTTATAAGGTGCATATATGGGCCAGACAAAAAACACGAGAGAGAAGTGTTGTCTAGGCTATGCTGCATGCCCTTTAATTTTACATGGAAAAAGATACATTCAGTCACGATTATCGACCAAAACTCATACCTGAAGTATTTTCATTTTTTTTAAAATAGTAAACATCATCTAATGAGGTATATGCTTTCATAAAAAATGCATATCGTTCCATTTCAAATTGAATGAACTCATTTTTTACAAGTGTAAAAAAAAATTCAATGAGGTATATACATCATCTAACGAGGTATATACTTAATTAAATCTATAACGAGATATATATGGTCTGTGTTTTGGTTGATAATCGTGACTGAGTATAGCAGCACTCATTTTACATAGATCATAGCCAAGTTATACAAGTTTAAAGATAGGAATAGCTTCTTCACGGTGAATAGGTTTAAAGTAATTTTTAATGAGGTGTGAATCCACCTTCACAGAGAATAGGGATGACAATGGGGTAGATTTTATTTGTGACCGGATCCGATTCGCACCTATTAGAGTGGCTTTGAATTCCATATTTTTCAAACCCGCCCCAATCCGTGTAATACATGGGTTGGGTTTAGGTTTTATGTTTAAAACCCGACCCAATCTATTAATCTGACTTATATTCGATCATTAGGATTTGTGAACAAAAAAAAAAATATTCCTAATCCTCTCTATTCATTCATTGACATTTCTTTCACCCAAAACTGAAAACCAACTCCTTCAAACAATCAATCATTAATCACCTTAAAAAAAGAAGATGTTGTTTAATATTTTGATATTTTATATTGTTTTTTCTTTCCTTTTCCTTTTAACATAAGACAAATAAAAATATTTAACTTCAAGTTTTTCATGAATGTAATTTTCCTTCATGTTAAAAATAATTTAATTTGTTATATAAATTTTTTATTATATTACATATGAGGACGAGCAATCCAATTCACTTCAATTAAATTGGGTTGGGTTGGGTGGGCTGGGCTGGACTGGGTATAGATTTGAATATGTAAAATCTAAAATGGGATGGTTTGGATATGGGAGATGAGGCGGGTATAGAATCTAACATTTGGGAAACGGGTTGGATTTTGATTGTGTTAAACTTGTCTCTAATCCGACCCATTGCCATCCCTGACGGTTAAAGTACAACTCACTTAGATAACACATTTTCTTTCCAAGATTTTCTCAAATATAGTATAATCAATATTAAAATAAATAGGCTTGTGTATTTATTTGTGTTTCACAAAATAGATTTGAGATTTATTTGGGTATCTCAAAATCAGATCCTATATGTTATTAGTGTTACTTGAGTTTCACAAATCAGATTGTATTATTATTTTTCCTTAATATGTCAATCATAACCAGGTCGTTTGCCAAGGAAACATGGATGAAATTGAGGGACTGGAGGACGTCGGTATGGAAATAGTTAGAAAATGCAATGGTCTTCCACTGGCAATAAAAGTTATTGGAGGTGTTCTAAACAGAAGGAGAATTAACGAGCGGGAGTGGCGGACTGTCCTTTCAGATTTTTTGCGGCTGTCAGAGGATGGAACTTCTGAGATCATGTCGGTGCTACGGCTCAGTTACATTGACTTGCCATCCTATTTGAAGCCCTGCTTTCTTTTCTGTTCATTGTTCCCCGAGGATTATGAAATCCGTCAACTCGATGTCATCCATATGTGGGTGGCAGAGGGTTTAGTGAAAGAGCAAGAGGGGGGTGCGCATCAGATGGAAGATCTAGCAGAGTTGTATTATGATGAACTAGTAATGAGGAGCCTCCTGCAAGTGGTATTTCAACATCCGAACTACAGAGTGTTGAACATGTGCAAGATGCATGACCTTGTACGAGACCTGGTGATTTCCATGACACGTGGTGAACACATAATCGGACATGATAGGCAACAAGGAGGCTCTACGAAGGCCCGCCGTCTATCAATCTTAAGGGTTGAGGAACTAAAGCAGATACCTGAAAGAGTAAAGAATCAAAAGTGCTCCTCCTTAAGGTCCTTGTTGGTCTTTCAAAACCAGAACATGGAGGTCATCCCACCAGGCCTTTTTGACAAACTCAAGTGCCTCCGTGTCTTGCATCTCAGATTTGCTTCGTTTAAACACCTTCCGGAATCCATAGGAGAGCTTGTGCATTTAAGATACCTCAACCTTTCTGGTAGCAACATAGTGGAGCTACCTAATTCCATATGCAATCTTCGGCATCTACAAACTCTATTCCTTTTTGGGTCTAGATCTTTGAGATTCCCAAAGGCTTTTCACAGCTGCAGAAGCTAAGGCATTTAGTGGTCACTCACCATATGGACATACATGCGGGGTTAGGGAAGCTTACAAACCTACAAACTCTAGCGTATTTCACCGTTCGCAACAGGGACAGCCGATGCAACATCGAGGATTTAAATGGCCTCTCCCAGCTCAGAGATTTGACAGTGTGTGATTTGGGCATGGTTCCAGGTCCAACAGAGGCAAGGAAAGCAGCTATTGAAAACAAAACCCATCTTAGGTCTCTTAAATTGAGGGGCACACCAACGGATGGAATAAAAGGGGAACAAGAGATAAGAAGGATGAAGGAGATCTTAGAAGAGTTCCGCCCCAATGAGTCCCTTGAATGTCTTGCCATGTATCTCTTTGATGCACGAGAGTTCCCGGGTTGGATATCCATGACGCCTCCTCTTCTAAGAAATCTGAATTATTTAGAGCTAAAAAGGATCGTCAACCTCCAACAGTTTCCATCATTGGGTCATCTACCCCAGTTAAGGATACTTAGAGTGGATCAAGGTGCATGTAAATGTGATTCCCTGAAGACTCTTGGTTTAGAGCCTCACTTCGACCAAGGAGGGAATGGAGGAGGCGCGTACCCCAGACTAGAAGTACTGTCTTTGTCAAACATGCACGAGTTGGAGGAATGGGGTGGTGGTGGTGAAAGAAAAGACATCTTTCCGCGCCTCAAATTATTGGAATTGATCGATTGTCCCAAGTTGAGTTCACTTCCGGTAGGCCTTCTTGATCTTAATATGAAGCTTCGAGCTGGAATTGTGTTGTTCTGTTGGGACGTGGCCCTTGATAAGACTATATATTTATAGGATCTAGTCAGTACCCGGCACTCATCAAACGCCTGTCTCGCGCACCAGCGCCACCTCGCATCGCCTGCGGCCGCTGTCATCTCCATGCATGCCAAGCTCCTATCTCTCACCAGCGCCACCTCGGGTCGCCGGCTGCCACAGGAGCCACCGTTTATTGCCGGCCTCCACTGGCCGCCGCCGGCAGCCCTGTCGCCGCTCATTTTTTGGGGTCTTCTTTCTCTGGCTGTTGCGATCTCATTGGAGTCCAAATATGGTGAAATTGGTACTCATTTTGATTATTTTTTCGTCCTCTACACATTTTGTGCATGTTTCAGATTCATCAGACACTGTTCAATTATTATAGACTGTCGGTATTGCCATTCCTTCAGTCATTCGACCACCAAATGCTGCAAATTGGCTAGAAAATGTGCTCGTGAAGCTTTTTTCTACTCATTTAAAAGTTTGCATGCTCAATCAGATAAATTCAGGCTTAGACATGTACATTTGTTCCGTCAATTCAGGCTTAGACATGCTGCAAGCTGGCGTTGCTTCTGCTCAATCACAGTTCACTATGGATCACCTTATTACATGTTTCAAAGGTTTACAAAACAATATTAGCAACTTTATGATCTATTTTGATCAATGATTGGAACAAATCTTTCTACCTCTGTTCAGTCTGCTTCTACTCTAGTATTAGGTATACCGTTTACCTCATGGATTCTTGATTCCGGGACTTCTCATCATATGACATCAAATGTATCGCTCCTTGATAATTATAAACCACCACATTCTCCGACATTTATTCGATCACTGATGGTTCTCCTATGTCTGTCTCAAGTTCAAGCATTTTTTTTATCCTTTGTATTGATTCAGTGTGTTTAATATTTTCATGAGTTTATTTTTATCAATCAGATTGCTGACCTTGGTTATTCTGGATTACATTTTATTTTTCATCCTGTTTTATTCATGATCGACTTATTGGGAGAAAGATTGGGACTGGACGACGAAAAGGTAAGCCCTATTACGTGGATCAGCTTCATAATCCTTAGCATTCCACTACCTCTGTACAGTTGGATACTTCTTCCCCTTCCCTTTCCCATTTCAATATTTAGCATCGTCGTCTTGGTCATTTTCTCATTCTAGACTTCGATAGTTAGTTAGAACAGGTGCATTAGGATCATTTTCTTGCACAGACCTTCAACCTTGGGAAAGCCCGTGACATCCTAACGCAGCGAAAAGCTAAAATAAAGATCCAACAAGCGTTGAGATCCTTCAACAAACCACAATTCTCAAAAATAATAATAAAACTCATAAATATATTGATGAAAGTTGAAAACCCTAGATTACAAGCATCCCTTTTATAATAGGGAAACTTACTAAAAATAGTAAAAACGAAATTTATTATAACTAACTCTAGGATATCTTAGAAGATCTTGAGATTTAATTTCGATCAAATACGACTTATTATGAATGGAGATATGTTAAATCTAAAAGTTACTAAAAATAGCAAAAAAACCATTTTGAGAACCAAAAATGGGAAAAATAAGAACGTGTTGTGGCGTACCTCCTCGATATCTACTTCCAGTAAAAATTTCAGGCGATTCCGAGTTCGGGACCCATTTATTTCCAATAGCCGGTTTTTCTGTAAATATTTGAAAATCTTAAAATAACCATTTTGGGTTCATCGCTCCCAGAACGCGTCGGTCATCCGTTCTGCATCACATCCCATTCCCATCCAGTATACATATTTCTGATTCTCCCTTTGTTCTAGTCCATTTTGATATTTGGAGTCAATCTCCTATTCTTTTAAAATGGGGAAATCGATATTATGTTATCTTTGTCGATGACTTTTTTGTTTCATTTGGCTTTATTTTCTGCCTAGCCATTCTGATTTTTTGCACATTTATGCATCTCTTGTTATCATGGTAATACTCAATTTTCTCATCGTATTAAGATGCTACGCAATGATTGTAGGAAATATCATATCCATCCCACCCACGACAATGAAGTCAGATTCATTTCACGCGTGCACTCAAAATAGATTTCACACCTCTGAAAACCAATCATATGAACCAATCAAAACAAATGGTGTGGACAAGGATTCCAGACGCATTGACAACTTCTGACCATGATCACGAATGCCATTGCACAGACCTCACAAAAAAAAAATTTCCAAAATGCCAAAGTCTACACCAAATTTTTTTTAAAAATAAATTATATTTGTTTTCATTGAAATATATTTTATTATATGAAATAGAATATATATTGAGATATATAAATATATTGTTTTTTGTGTTGTAAAAATAAAAGCTTGTTTTGCGTCATAATGGACTTTTTTTTTTTTTTTTTTTTTGATAAGCCACCATCGACGGTAGTTGTCATCTAGATCAACTTAGGGACTTGAAGGGCTACATATAATTCCTAATAAAAGTAGGAAGGAGGCTGGAGAAATAGGCCCAAACTGACTGTGGGTCAAATGACAATGAATACCCAAAGGGCTTGTAACTATTGTTTTATTTGAAAAATTATACGTTCAACCTCATTTGCAATCCCATTTGTGTAATGCAATTATTTTATTTTTGAAACATATGTATTTAGCTATATTTTTTATAAAAATAATATACATGGGCAAACAATTGAATGGAATATATTTTCATATTATGAAATATATATTATTTTAAATGATTTCATACAATACATTAGCAAATAGCGATATGATTACTACAAATAAGACAACAAAATGAACTGAGTATATAAGCATCATTTTTTGTTGAAGTCGTTGAAGACTTGAAGGGACCATTCACTTATTGAATACAATGATTCACTGATTGAATACAATTGTATCATTCACTGATTGCATACAACTATTTTTGACCACTTTTGATGATCGAATTGCAGAGAGAGTGACACTGTACAGAACAATTAATTATTCAGTTTGATTCATGGGTTCTATAGTTCAATTAATTAACAGTGCAGGTCGATACTGACTGTACTGATGGTACCTAGGCCTAACCGGATTCGGACTCCATAAAACTATATAATGGGTAGATATTGAAAAGTATTAAACAATTTTCTTAATGAAAAATATAAGAATATATATAATATAGCAAAGTATCTACCAAAACTCAAAAAAAAAATTAAAACAATAATCAAAGAAGTCTTGAATCACATAATGCACCACTTGTCATATAATAATTAAAAAATTAACTAAGGGTCCTTGTGATCATCCATGAATTATTTTTAGGTCCCAATAATTTTTTAAGTTTTTTAGTCCCAGAGGCGATGAAAAGTTATTTTTAGGTCCCTTAAACCATATGTCGTTACTGTGTCCATCAAAATACTGAAAATACCCCCTAGCTAATTTTTTTAGTACACTGTTAATACTCTCCAATAGATGATTAAATATCTCAAATACATTGTTAACATTTTTCAGTGCATTGTTAACTTTTGTAAAATGTTAATAGGTGGTAAATGGCATTCTCGATAATTCTGATGAACAGACTAACGATATACGTTTTCAAGGACTTAAAGATAATTTTCATCATCACTGTGACTTAAAAAACCTTCAAAACTTGATCACAAAGAATTTATGAGTGATCGGATAGACTTCTAATTAATTTCCCCTGTAATTAATATGAGCATTTGTTATCCATCGCACTCACGCTCCCACTACATGAAGCCAAAATTCTTTTCACACGTGCACTCAAAATAGATTTCACTCTGAAAACCAATCATATTAACCAATAACAAATGGTGTGGACGAAGATTCGAGATGCATTAGCCTAATAACTCTATTACCATGAAATTTTCATGGCTACATAATTCTTAATAAAAATAGGGCGTTGTTACACTCAGATCTATTTTCAGTCTTAATTCTAGTTTTATACGTGTCGATAAAAAATTAACAATGCATATGCTTACGTTAACAAGGCATATGCTTCGACATAATTTTTTTACATTTTCTATGAATGTTTCCATACAATTCATTAGAGTATATGTTTTATTTTTTTATAAAAGTATGTAACTCATTGGATCAGGTATACTATTTTTAAAATATTCAAAACACATATAACATGGAATTGAGGCTAAAAATATGGCTGGATGTTACAGTATCCATAAAAATAAGAACAATGCTTGGATTAAAGGGCCCAAAACAGACAGTATGTCAAATGACCATGAATCAGGGCCTGTAATTATTGTTTCATTTGAAAAAATGATACTCTCAGCCACATTTGTATTCTGCACTTGTTTTGCTTTTTTGAAATATGTACTTAGGTAATGAATTTGATTTTTTTATAAAAAATAATAATTTACATACTCAAACAATTGAATGGAGTGTGTGCTAGGATAATTGAATATACATTATTTTAGACGAATTTATATGCATTAGCAGAATGGACCAAGTGTATGTGTCTTTTTTTTTTTAATTACCAACAAACTTGGGCCAAAAGACCATGAACCAGCCCAAAAGGCTCGACCGCTCGAACCACTTTTTTTTTTCTCATCCTGAGAGATGCATGGATCAAATCAGGTCCCCAAGAAAGGAAATGTGTCCCTTGTACCACCGAACCAAAGGCACATTTCTCACATTTGAGAGGATTTTCAACTTACCATGGATCTTCAAAGCTAGTCTGTTCTGGGTCCAAACTTCCCCAATCATGTGATACTCTATGAAATGATGCTCCACCATCTCAATTTTCCTACAACAAAGTAACAAATGACCAATGAAGGACACAATGCTGCTTAAATTGCCCTAGTGAGAAATCTGTCTTGATGCAAATTGATCATTTTCCCAGGAGTGTTGTTACACTCATTTTTTTCTCAATCCAAAACACAGTTTTATATACCATATTAGAAATCTAGTGAGACATATACCTAGTTAGATGGTGTATATACAACATTAAATATATTCTTACACTTACTAAAAATGGATTCATTTAACTCAAAATGGAGCGATATGTATTTTTTATTAAAGCATATACCTCATTTGATGATGTTTACTATATTTTAAAAAATAAAAATATGTGAGATCTGTGTTTTGGTTGGTGAATATGACTGAGTCTAACATTTTCTTTTTCCCAGAGGCCCTACTAAGTGTAAGGATGAGGCATGGATCAGTGGGCCTCCTGACCAAAAGGATGTAACTACTTTGGGAACATTGTGTACCCAACAGAGCCCATGAACTAATCCAAAGGGATTTTAAATAAGAGTGTTGTTACACATAATTTTTTTTTTTCAGTCTCAATTCAGTCTTATTTGTGTCGATTAAAAATTAAACGGAGCATATACTCACATTAACAAGGTATTTTCTATAAATGCATCTATTCAATTGATTGAAGCATATGCTTCATTTTTTATAAAAAATATGTGTCTCACTAAATGAAGTATATTATCTTAAAAAATTCAAAACACATATATACTGGAATTAGGATTGAAAATGGAATTGTATGTAACATTATCATTAAAATAACTTTTGTTCATATGGGATTTGATCCAAAGACCCTCCAAAAGTGGGCATGCTTTAACTACTAAACCAAAGTTTGCGAGACATTGAGTTAAGTTGGAGTTAAGTTGGAGTATGCTATCCATGTTCATTGAATTTGATTTGTGTTGCTGAAAAATTTTCATTAACCCCTTGAAAGAACTATATATACAAAAGGATTTCCTAATAATTTAGGTTTTTTTTTTAACAAATCAACCCTTCTTTCTAAGAGAATCTCCAATCATTTACTCATACTCATACCAAATCAAGTTTCTACTTAAATATTTACCCAAATCAAGGGGGACTCAAATCTTTATCCAAATTTTTAACATTTTTTTTCCTTTATCTCCACATTTTCTCTAATGTAACATTTTTTTCCCTTCAACTCCACTTTTAGTTGAATTATATTAGATGTCTTCCCACCTCTCAAAATTTTCACCATCTCTTGAAACAAAAAAAAAAAAGTGATCTTCTTTCTTAAGTTTTCATCTTTGTTTTTTAACTTCTTATTTTTACTCCAATATAAAAAATAAAAAAAAATTTCAAAAAATTTGATGATAATAATTTTTAAATTTAAATATCTTGAAGGGAAAAAAAATTAAATAGTAAAAATATTTGGAGAAAGGACTTTGAAAATGTTTATAAAAAATAATTAGAAGAAGATGTGAATTTTTAAAAGATTTAAGTAAAACACACAATAAAGTGATATTTGAAGACGCATCATATCAAATCATGTTTTTACTCAATTTTAAGTGAAATTTGGATATAGATTTGAGTAAGTGCTGGAGATGGTCCAATGGTAAACAATGAGGACATCCGAACCTTCTCAAGCTCATTAAAAACATAATACATGTCAATGCTTCAATGTCTTGAAGATGGAAGAAATATGTGTAATTTTGAGAACAAGTCAGGACATGCTATCAGCTCATATTAATCTAGAGCTCAAACCATAAAAACCACCAAAACACCATCTTTAAAAAACGGTTGTGGTCCTTGTGGACCAAATAAATTAATACACTCTGCATTAACATAGTGGAGTAGCTAAGCACAAGCTGGAGCCTGGAAATCCTTGATATTGATGAAGGCAATGGAAGAGGGCGCCATCTGAATCGGCAACGAACCATCGACGATCTCTGGAACCAAATCAGGGATGTCCCCATTGCACGCAAGCTCCAACGGGGACCCGTTGAGGAGCACCACATCACTCTGAACATTGCCATCATTTGGGGTCAGGTGGTACTCCTCCCTTAGCCCACTGGCCTGCAGCATCATCTGATCGAACTGTGTCACATTAGTCGGGTATAAGTTCATGTCGTTCTCAACCGTGACGTTAAATGAAGTTGAGTTTGATAGATTGATCAGTAATAGAGTCACCCCAGACTGTGATAAACATATACACAAAAGACAAATGTTAGGCTTTCATAATATAAGCTGAATATGTGCTCAGAAGCAGAGGAGATTTTAAGTCTTTGTAAGGCTTGCCTTCTGTTTGGAGCAATGTGAGTATGTTCGAAGGTATGGCGAGCCTTCGTGAGTGGTGGACAGAACGCCGGTTCCCATCAGTCGGTGCCAAAGGAGAGCACTGATCATACAAATGTATGATAAGAAGAATTATTGGGTTTGAATTACAGAATCAAGTGTTGGGGAAAACTGTACCTGTAGTAGTCTGGGTTTGGAATGAATGAGGTGGTGTTGAGCAGACCGTAGTTTCCTCCGATTAGCGACTGCCGACAATATACCTTGTGATCAAATGTGGATGTCATCCCCAGTTGATCTAAGTACCTGGAAATCTCAAATGGTTAAAAACAGGTCCAAATGCATACTGTTCAAGATTGAATGTATTAAATGTAGTAGTGTGTGTGAAACATTTCAACACCAATAGTAGCAGTTGAAGTTAAAAATGAAAATATAAAAAGAATAAAAAATTGAACTACAAGAAGTAATCCAAGAAATGAAAGAATAGATTTAGCAGTCCGTATGAATAATATTCAACCATCTCAGAATCAGCGTATTTCGTGGAATTTGCTATTTATGGTAATAATTCACAAGGCTGTTTTTCTTTACACAGATGTCAGAATTGATTGCCACAAATTCTCACTTATTCGTTGGATCTCAAATTAAGTGGCTATTATATTCTTTGAATATTTTCTATTTTTATTAAATTATATAATCATGATTAATGTGGTGGATCTAATTGAATACATATCAATAATACTGAGAGTTATTTCAATTTTGATCTCTTTGAGAATTGTTTGTTAGATCCGGATCTCTTTATCATTCTTCTGCTGCGTTAGATTCTCACCAGAAGCTGTCAACAAAGGTGTGGGAGACGTATTTGCCGCCGCTGTTGTAAGCACCACCAGATTCCCCGATCCAAGGAGCCGACCACGGCCCATACTGCGAAACGGAAGTCTGTGCGTCTTTGAAAGTCTGAGCTACTTCAGAAAGATAGACTGGGTCTTGTATCTTCTGAAGCAAATCAGGAGCATCTCCTGAAAACCATAACACAAATACATTTACATAATATAATCTCAAGTGATCCTTTCATGAAAGCTATAAATGTTCTTTAATCGAACCTGGACCAAGGTTGTAAATGTGATGGGTAACTCCATCGACAATGTTAGGCCCCGAAGACTGGAGGAATTCATCGAACCACTGTTTGTCGAAGAAACCACCAGGACCCAACACCTTCGGCTTGTACGTAGAGTCCTCATACACGCTATCTACGATTGCTCTGAGCATGATCATATCCTTCCCGTATTGCTGAGCATCCACCCTCGCTCCAACTCCACCGCCGCATAGCTCATTCCCTAATCACAAAATGCCTGATCATAAGAAGTCTGAACAGCTCTGTTTGGAAGCAATTGTCAAACTACACAGATTTTCTAAAACTTTTAGCTTTTGGCTTCATATTTTAGTTCTTGTGTGTTAAAATTCAACAAAATAGTTCTCATGAAAATTGGTTTTAAACATAGAGGGAGGTTGTGTTTGTAATGTGTTTGAATAGTATTGCATTTAAAGTAGCATTTGAAAATAACTGTTCTTCATTTCTTAAAAATTTAGGATAGACATGGGGTGTTTAGAAAATGGATGTGTATTAAATATGATTATTGTAAAAGCAAAATCTCTAAAAATTGTTCAAACCCATTTCCAAATGCTACCTTATAGAATTATAAACCAGTGACAATGATTACCAAGTTCCCAGGATTCAACATCGTATCCAATCAAGTAAGTGTACTCAATCAAATCACGGGCATTTCTCCCATCCCAATCGCCTTCATAGAGATCGCTGTTGGAAGCTTTAGTCCTCCCAATGAGCGCATTTAGTCCAAATGTCAACAATACTCTGAAATCACCCAAACAAAAGATCACATAAAACTGATTGGACTATTGAACATAATAGACATGGCTTCTGCATTGTTAGAAGATGTGCTGAACATACTTGTTGTTCTTCATGAAGTTAGTGACTTCATCCCATCTTTGCCTGTGAAGGCAACCATTTGTGAAGCCAAACAAGCCATTGCTTGTGCTGAAGTCTGGGCAGTTGTCAATGGCGTGGCCGACGTCATACAGAACCTTGTCTTCTAATGTCCCTCCAATTCTGATCCTCAATGGATTGAAAGCTGCATCAAATTTTCATCACAAAAAAATAAGTGAACTTTACTGTGAGACATAAATATACAGTTCAAAGCAGATGAACTTTATACCAAGGATCAAATTGTTGTCAACAAAATTAATTTGAAAATTGTATTAACTTACCACTGACTGCCTTGTTAAGAATTGTGTTATTCAAGTCCTGCAAAAATGGTATTCAGAGAGAAAAAGTTCACTCACTGTATGAACTCATATGTATTCTTTACATAAAAGAAAATCCCAAAAAATAAAAATGTTCTTGTATTTATCAAAAAATTTATCACAAAACAATAAACAGGGTCAATAAGAACAATGAATTGGGAAAAACTCAATATATCATATCATGGGCTTTTTATGATATGAAATGGGCCATGAAATTTGGATCAAGATTTGGCCCATTATGAGGTCCCTAATGTGCCTAATGAATCAGCATGTGCTGCAAAAAAGAGCACTGATTTAGTCCGTCTGAGTCTCATACACTGTGATAACGCAATGTATTGCATTATCAGTGTATGGACTGCATTTTTTTAATATTTTTTAAAAAGTATATACTAGTATATCCCAGTATATACTTCAATTTATATAATAATATATACTACATTGGATGAGTGTATTTTTTATATAAAAAAAAGGTATGATTGCATATGAGGTTGCACACAAAGCTGGACATATCATTTTTAAAAAAAAAACACATAACACCGCTTTTTTATCATAAAACAATATATGGACGTATGTCAATGGTCATAGATGGCATTTGATGCAAATTGAGTGGCCAACAAGTTCTTGGAGCGATTGGACCACAAAAACAATATTCCAGAATAGATTTAGCAAATAGTAGGAATAAAACTCAACGATCTTATATTCCCACGAAATTCAACGTGAAGGTGTATTTGAAGAAGATCAAGAGTATTGGCTATGTCGCTATGCAAGCCCTTTTTTGGCTAAATTTTGATTGAATTTGTTATTTATGGTGTTAATTCATAGAATTGTTTCTCTTTCCACAAACATATTGTCATAAATTCTGATTGATTTGTAGTATCTTAAACACAAATAAACCTGCATGCACAAATAAAACCAAAATCCCACAAGCTCATTAAAAAGAATTACCAAATTGATAATTGAAGTGTTTCCCCATGGACACTGATCATAGTTGCACTTCTGAGGGGGCCACCAATCCAACGTCGCGCATATGAAGTTGTCGTCGGTGCTCGCGATGTTCGTCGCGCTTTTCACCGTCACCTTCACATCATCACAGAAGACTGTCTGAAGGTGACATTGAAGAAGAACAACAAGAAGAAGAGATAGAAGAAGATGAGCTCTCTTGACAGCCATTGCTACTTCTCTTTTCTTTATTTTGCTCGTCCATTGGTGGTGGCTTTTATATGTATAGGAAAACAAGATTACCTTAGATAATAGTTTGGATAAGAAGTCAAAATCTATATTTAAGAGATTGATTACTATAAATACCATTACAACAAGATTTGGTATCATTTTGGATAAGCACAGTTCAAAGAGGAGGTTAATACATTCAGTTGAAACATAGACCGTGTGATCTGGAAAGATATGCTTATTATTATTGGGTGATTTTAAGCCGTTGATTCTCTCAAACTGCATTATATCTCAATGTAACATATGGAAAGGGTCTGTAGATTCCGATGATTTTGGCGTTTCGCTGGGAAAATGAAAAGGAGTTCCTGTTAAGCTGTTAAAAAAATCACGTTTTTACATATCCAACCCGTCTAATTAAAAAAGAAAATATATTTTATGAGGACTTATTCATCAAATTTGATTTCAATAAAGGGCATGTGTAAATGGTACATGGTCTCGCATCTTGTTGATCTAGCCCAATTATTAGGCTCTTTTCTTTTACAATATATGTGTGTAGCCCAAGTGTAGCGCCATCTACAGTGATACTAATATAAAAAATAAAGTACATATTAAGATATAACAATGTATTTTTTTATTTTGAAAAAATGAAATATTTTTTTTACGTTGTACACTATGAATGAAACCCCATACGATAGCGTTATATGTATCATAGTGTATGAGACTACAGAGAGGACTACAAAATGGATAGAATATCAACGCTATTTTCTTTTTCCACCTTGTTTCAGGCAAAGATGGAATCCCAGTGAAAGCACCATAAGTATAACATTCATATATAAGGGTGAGTTTGGCATCTCAATTTAGGATGATTTTAACTTTCTAAAAAGCTAAAGCTCAATATAAATTATCATACGTCTCAACTTATATGAAAAGCAATAAGTGAATTTTGTTAAAGGACTGCCTCAAAATCTGTGTTTCATAAAACAACTTTTATCATTCCATCCTAAAAAATTGTGTATAAAACAACTAAAATTTAAAAACAATTTTTTAAACTGTGTTTCCAAACACACCCTAAGACATGCAACTAGCAACTGAAGAGGTAATATTTTTCATTTATGTTGATTACAATTGGAGACATAATATAATATCCCTAATCGGCTAATCAGAATGATCAATCAAGAAACAATTCCTCAGAAACATCAACACCAAAAACACATTTAATTGGCAATGTTAATAGACATGAGTTTCACAGGTATGGGACATGACCACATGTATATCAGTGCAATTGACTGCTTTACATGCACCCAGCAACAGCTTGCAAATACAGGGGAATTGAATACCAATTCACATAAACCTTAGAATAATGACAAAAAGGATACAAATATTGCAGTTGAAGGCTGTAAAACAAAATTGAGTTACATGGTATAAGACAGCCATAGCAATCAAGAAGCAATATCAATGTACACATGAAACAATAACAATAGTTTGCGAAGAACAGGTTTCTGTGTTTCGATCTGCCAACTGGGTAGTGCTTACTGCATTCAATATTTGTAGATGAATCCATCTCTGCTGCCAATTGAAATACATAAACAGATCTCAGTTTGTCAATGTTCTCTTCATGTTAATATTTCTCCTCATGACCAAAGAACAAATCACACTCAAGCTCAGAGTTGGATACCTTGCTCACTATTATTTCATTGGCTATGGACTTTGAATGGAAATCACAAGATTACACATCCGCAATTGCTCTCTTTTCGCTGATTCGATGCTTTCTTTTCTGTTTCACAACATGATGGGTGGAATAAATTAGAAAAACAAAAGCACAGATGTGTATACACCATTTTAGGTGGGAAATTTGGAACATTTTTATTACCTGCTCCCTTTTCTAAAGAGGGAGGCCGGACAACGACATGCATGGTTGTTACACCTCCTGTGGCATCACATAAAGGACTCTTGCATTCTCCCAATGTCCTATTGTTTTCCAATATCCTTCCAGCGTTTATTAGTTTGAGGTCGTTTACCGTTCTTGGGCCATCCTCCTTTTCTGTCATCAAGATATAAATCATTTGATATTGAAGAGTCTTTAAGACAGTTTAATCAACCTACACTAACAAAAATAACAGAGATGATGTTATGGAACATTGGAATATAATAGTGATTGTCACAAAATTTATCTGCAAATTATTAAGATATTTCTGAGAAGACAGATAATTATTTTGCAAAGTACTTACCATTCAATTTGTCCTCACATTCTACTGTGCTAGTCACACAATGAACTTTTTCAGTAACCCAAACAAAATTTCATAAGCCCTCATCCAATTCTATGGGGGATAAAAGAAAAGGAATAATTACATGAAATTAATTGTACTTAAGAAAGTGAGCAACTGGAAACCAATAGTCTGTCCTGCAAGCCACAAGATTTCTCCTCTCTTGTTCAGTCTATCCATTTTACCCCCAGTTCCTAGTTTTCCAGCTATATGGCTGACATAGTATGTATAATGCAATTTTTTTTTTATCTCACTCTCTGGTACCATCAGATTGTTCGTTCTCACATGTCCATTACATACCTGTGAACGGTCCACTAATTCCAATTAAATAAACTGTTTCTTTAAATAATTGACTTTCAGCACTTCAAGCACCCAATGAAAATATAAACCATATCATGTGATAAGCTTCTTAAACTATGGATCTGAATCTGATGAATTGTTTTCATGTTTGTGCAACATAGCACACCTCTACTGCCTTATATGTGCGGGAAAAACTAATCTATATAAATAATTAAACTGCATTGTCTCGCAATGCCTACACAAATCAATGTAATTGACTATACGACAACAATTCTTTAGAACTAAAACTACAGGTTGTTTGACAAATAGGATATGGTTGAATTTTCAAAAGGAATTGTGTATGGAATCCATTAGAATTACCATAAAATTATCTGTAAATTAAATTGTGTAAGAGATTTACAGAAGTATGATAACAAAGAACCACTTTCTTGTTGAAGATAGAAGGATGGAAATTGACTAATGTTCATCACATGATTATAAGCTTTATAGAACAGTGTGTAAATATGTAGCATTATAATGTGAATAAAATGATCAAATTATTCACGAGAAGCATTGAAATGCAGTGGTTGACAGATGAGACTAATGCAAGTTGTTTGACATTTATGAATTTAGGAGGCATATCTTGCTTCATGGATAGGCCATGTTTATGCCCGTGAAAGATACAATATCTGCAAATAAAGAACTAAACTACCTGCAACCCAATTAACCACAACATTTTCTCAGAATAAACAGAAAAAGAAATCACATTCACCCAATTTATGTTCCAATCGTATTCACTACCACAAACAGCACTTCAAATTTTCAGCAGGCAAACACGACAGAGTTATCTAACATGTTATCAACAAATGTTCAAAGGGTCCAATTTACATGATCATGTGACAGTTTACCACAATATAATAAAAAAAGTAACCACTGCTGGATCAACTCGAGCTAGCAAAGATTTAAAAATTTTACTGAAAAAAATCATCAACTGTAACGAGATATCTAGCAAATCGGTATCCATAACCAGCATTTATTAGTAATCACCACTAACACCCAAATATATGATATATCAAAAAAAATGCAACCAAAATTTCAGAGGACAGAAAAGAAACAAACACCAACCTTTAGGCCATTGAGCAAGAAGGCTCTCTTTCAGAGTCGCAACACTCGTTGCAGGGGAGTATTTCCTCGGACCAATATCCGACCCATCGTGCAACCGAAACTTGATCTCAAGCTGTTCTTGGATTTCAGCCATCTCTCACAAAGGTCTAGATTTATTTTCTTTTCTGAACCAAGAAAAAACAAAAAAGGTAAGTAAACTGAGATGTCAGAATTGAATTCTCAAACAGAAACTAAAAAATAAACCCAAAACCCCAATTAGGTTTTTTATTAAAAATCCAAATAAAACTACTCCAATAAACTTAAAATCAGCCCAAATCTTCTGCAAAAAGGGGAAAAAACAACAAAAAAATATGTACTCATAAAAGCTGATGAACAATCACAACCAAAAAAATGGGTTCCTTCAAGAGATTAAATAAAAAGGTAAAATAAAACAAGAATCTCAAAAAGGGTCCTCACCAAACTATCAAAAGCCACCAAAATCTAAATCTGGGTTTTCTCCGGTCTCCACCAAAACCCAAATCTTGATATGGGTCTCCACCAAATCCACAAATCCTTCCAAAACCAACCAAATCTCGATATGGGTCTCCACCAGGAATCCTGAACTGTGAAGGGCTTAAAAGACAGCTATGGACCTGAATCGATTTCTCTCTCTCTCTCTCTCTCCCAGTGTCAAATAAGCCGACGCAGAAACCGAAGTAGTGGGAGCCTAATAGAACCCGCCAAGAGAGAACCAAACAGGCGATTGATTCTCGGAGTTTTCAAAGTCGCCTAAAATTTATGGTCAAAATGAATTCGACCACCGTTTAATAGTACTCATTCCCTCCGTTTCATCACCATCTCCTATGACTATGGAATCCAAAACACACAAACTCTTCAATAAAAACATTAAGCATTGCAAAATGACTAATCAAACGTTCCTTAATTTATGATTGAAGTTTTTATTAATAGTGGTTTATAAATTATGACTTGGATGCAAATCTAGTTGTTGATGTGGCATAATCATTGGTTGCTTATTTCAAATTTGAATAAGATTTATAAAAATAGGTTGTAGATTTTTATTTAGAACATTTTAAAAAATATATAAGAGGAAAATTTAAGATTTCAGTAACATTGTCAGTAATTATTTGTTGATCAGTCCTGTTATATTAAAAAAAAACAATGATCCTCTTATCTGAAGAAACAAAATATGTTGGATTCTGAAAATATTGTGGGCAACTTTTTGATGATTTAATAAGAGAGAAAAAAAACAAGGATTCCATCATAAAGAAACCATTTTGAAAGGTGGTTGGGATGTCAACGCCAAACTTGGTATTCTCTCATTTGGCATGGCATTTGTTTATTATTGGTTGGGCAATATGATGGCACCCACCAATAAAGAAAGGAAAGGTTGAAACATAAAATTGATATTTCAGTTGGCCAATTATGTACTAACATGGAGGATTGGAGGGCTGTACATAACATAAAGTTTCCTTTTTCACATAAATTTGTACAAGTAACTAAATTGGTGTAGAAGATGCGGACAAATATTAAGACTCCCTTGTCTCTTGATGTCAAGAGCACCTTTTTTTCCCTTGTCTTTCCACAATGTTTCCACGTCTTTCTACAATGACAAATCGAAGAATACAATCATTGCTGGATCTCATTAGTATTCATCAGCCTTCAAAGAGTCATGTCTCAGTTCCCAACAGGGGCTAACAAAAATTGATGATCCATCTCCAAATAAATCACATTCCCATAACATCTGGAAATAGCATCAGAACATGTTCACGAGGTGAAGAGTAGTTTTAATCTCACATCACTTATCGAAAGAAGATAGTTTTAGCCCTCCATAGTATGGTCCAAAATAAGAGAGAGATTGTATTTAAGACATGTACGCCAAGTTTTACATATAAAGAAGACCAACCTTGCAACATGGATGACAGGAACATTGATGTTGGAGGTAGACTAGTCCCTCACCATTTCACATCCAAACATTAAGGGAGTTATCTTCATGTACTATAAATTAATGTAACTGAGAAACAGAGAGAGAAATGGAAGCAAAGAATTTTCTGCACATTTTCAATATCTCATGAATTGTACAATTGCGCTAACAAATTGAACAAGTTCCCAATATGATAATCCCAAACTCCACCAGAATGGCAACTTCTAAGTTAAAAGAAAAAATTAAGAGAAATAATAAGCAGAGAGAAGGATATATTATAAATCTGATATCAAAACAAAAAGAATCAATATTCAGCTGCTTCACCAAATAAATCTTCATCCAGAATAACCAATCAACTGCTGCTGTTGCTCCATTTATAAATGGTCGAAACTGCACATGTGATCCAGACTTCACAAGCCAAAAAAAAGGGTGAGCCCTCCATAAGCAAAATATTGATGGATTTCTATGATACAGGTGAAAGAATACTTCGCCGCAAGCATTCCACATTGCAGTCCTGTAGTCAGACTCCATAGCTTGTGTGGCCTACTTCTCAATTTCTGTAATTAATTCTGTGAAATATATCAACCCACAAAACCATGAAAAACCCCCCAATCTCTTCCATTTTTCTACCCATCTGTCTGTTGATACTCAGGATCCAATATATGGCAGTTTCTTATGAAGTCATTGGTGTAGTTCACATGCTTTGTCCAAAATGGTTGGAGGTGTTTATATGCAATCTCTAACCATGGTTTGCATTGACCATTATAGTGAATCACTGCAGCCTTTTTCACACTCTCGACATTGGTCTTTTCTTGGTAGCCTAGGCCTAGCATGTGCCAAGATGAGTCAATGGGGTGAACATGCCCCCTAAATGCAATCAGGGCCGGTGGCAATGTCCCAAGCTTCCACATTGTCAAATTTGACTTGAGATTCTGCAATCAAGGCATATCACATGAAGACATAAGCAGGAATCTATATTTTCTATATCGTGCATAAAGGTCACTGTGACAGTAAAAGATGGTTAGTTCTTCAGAAAAAAATAATAATAATAAATTAAATGTGTTCATTTCATTTAAACTGATCACTTCTAAGAGTAACATCTGGAAGAAGAAAATAATTTGAATAGCATGTAAAATAAGAATTACCTCCTTCAGCCAACGATGATAGGTGTCTCTGATGCTAGTCTTCCTCCATGCAGCCAAGTCAAATATGTTCATCCCGTAAGCCCATGCACATTCACTAGGGTCTAGATTTTTTGCAATTAAAGGATGAGAAAAATTGAAGTATGTCTTGAAGTGCTTGGACATCACCCACCCATCTTCACCTTTGCATGTCTCAACAGCCCCATTTACCTTGCCACCAAGGTCGATGTCCCATAGTGGTGATAAATCACGTTGAATCACAACATCATCATCCAGAAAGACCACCTTGTTGAGATTCGGGAACAACTGCATATGCCAATAATGAAAATTATAAAAGCAAGATGTCAACAAAACCATTCATTAATTCAATTTTATTCAAGTAGTATCATAATGGTGTAAAATACTCAATGATTTTAGGCTCCACGAAAAAGAGAAGAACAATGCAAGTTATGTACAATTACCTCAGGAAGGTATATTCGAAGATGATTCAGTATAGAAATGTATTTCGGACTCCTAGCCTGCAGCTTTGAAGCCAAAAACCTTGGTGTGTCACTAAGATTAACCCCCCTGACATGGTCACCGTGATAGTGATTTCTAACCCCCTTGTGGCTCTCTATGGCTTCAAGCACAGGCACATTTTCTCTAGTTAACCAATCAAACTGATGAATGCCCTTCACCTCAATGACTGCGGGAGAAACAGAGTGCAGTGCAAACCATGAATGCATGCCAGCATAAGTTTTCCTGTCAGTGATGACATGAAAGACTATCTTGTCAGGTTTTGATGATGATTTGAGTACTGAATTCACCACGACAGAAGCTGCAAGGATGTTATCAGTTGCCACAACAAAATGGTGATGAGAATTGTTGGAGAGAAGTGGCAGCAACTCTGGAGGTGTCAACTGCTTGCGTGCATGAGCATTTGATGAATATTCATCAGTCAAACGCAAAGAGAGACAGTGGATGCCTTTTGGGATGGCACTTGCCGCAAAATGTTTGTGCATCTGCTCTGCCAGCCTTGACTTTCTTATTTCTCTATCCATATTTTCGATCTGCAATTTTAACAGAAATGTATTGTAAAAGAAATGCTCTTAGCTAGATTATCCTAGTTCTCAACCAAACTGTGTGAAAAGATAACAAGTTTAACATAAATGACGTGATTAGCTTAAATTTATTTCTCAATGGGGAATCTAAGAAACTTTTAAAGGCCAGGTTGCCAGTTCACATGTTTTAAGAATAATTGATGAATATTAAATGACAAATAGCTTGTACATAATACCATTACCTAGAAGATAATGCAAAAGAAATAAGTGTTATACATGACAGTATCCTGACAAGTACTAGAGAGTAGAGACAACTTGACAACAATCACCAAATAAGGAAGATCGATAACATAAACAAAGGCATACCGTGGATTTTAATCTGATGGCAAATGTCTTGGCATCATATTGGTTATTCTTCATGTCCGAAAGTAATTCATTGAAGGATTCTGGAGCTTTCACGTCATCGCCATCCAGAATCTCCTCCAAATTTACTTGATCAAGAACCTTATATAATTCCCTAACTAGCCTCTGCACAATAATCATGAAAGGATCCAGAATAAGTACATGCAAATCCAACAGAATAAGATCCTGGTCCGCTGAATCAGAAGAAAAGATAATAGGGATTTTTAGCAAAAAAAGATCACCGCTGAATCATCAGCTCCGCCAAGAAATCCTGGTCCCCATCTTCTTCCCGTCAAACAATCTGAAGCAAAGGAATGGCAAAATATCAAAATTACAAACATCCTTATAAAAAATCTAACATTATTCCCTTCCTGCACACTGAAATGGTATATAACAGCTCCTAGGAAAATGTAATATAATAGGGGAAATCTTCCATAAAAACATGTAGGTGAAGTACATCGTACAAGAAAGTTGAGTTAGCCTATTTAATTCATTAGAATTCAACTTATGATTTCTCCTCAGGAAAATGGATACCTAGAAACCACTAGCTGAAAAAAAAATATTGCTGAAACAAGACACACCAGATCTGTGAAGAATCTGAAGATTGAAGATTAGTTGACATAATAATCAAACCCTTTCACTTGGTGAATAAAGTGTGATACACTCTTAAGTCTTGACAAAAGAAGCACTGATGATTCATAGAGGGCAGTAGAACTTAATATATGGGCTCGGAAATTGCATTCAGAGGGGAATTTAAGGCTTTGATGAGTACATAGTAGCGATCCTACAAGCAGGAAAAACAAATATGCTTTCCTAATCAAAAGACATGAATGTGAAAACAATAGAAAAACATCTTGAAAACCTACAAAAGCATTGTGAAATTGGACAACAAAGATGCAAGAGTAACAAGACGAGAAAAACAATATGTTGCAAACTCAATCGAAGGTTCTGAAGATGGTATCATATACCTCACAAAAAAAAATCAAGAGCGCTATCATAAAATATTTACAATATCAAAATCTTCCTTCAAAAGTTTGGGATAAGATCATAAAGGATAATGAGAATCCTAGGCAATAAAGTATTTGCTAGACAAAGAAAACAACATAGTTATCCAATGCTGGTAATTTTTTTATTGAGGAAAAAGTAGGAAATGCATTTAAGAAATTTTAGGATAAATTAAAAGATACACATGATGCACCAAGAAGAGGTCGGCCATGGGATTTTAAGCTCTTCATTGTGGTAATTTAATCTCATAAGATGGTATTTTAAAGAAGAACCATCTCATGATTTAAACCCGACTATCTACTATAGCAGAAAACAAAAGGCTGCAACTATGACTTGTAACGTGCACAATAAGCATAATTAAAGAAGAATGCAATAACCACAACAATAGAGGATCCTCACATGAGAAAAAAGAAGTAGATACCACATCTATTCAATTTAAGGAGACATTGCAACCTTTCAAACAAACTATGAAACAAAGAAAACGTTAAGATGAGTTAATGGCCTGCAAGGGGACCATGACCTGCATTGAAAATCATATACATAACAGGTAAATTAGGATTCAACTCTGAATTCTCAACTCTATCAACGAAATGAGTGAACAACCATATAACAACCAGAAGAGACACGGATCCAAAAAAAAGCAGCAAGAACCAAAGACCAAGACTTATGATCAAACTCAAAATAAGAAGAAAAAATATCCAAGCAATTAGTTAAATTTCCACATCTGATGTCAAAATCCGATGCCCAGACAACACATGATCTACCAACAAGGCACGACACAAAGATGACACCACGTGCTGTAACCCCAGATAAAAATTCAAAAAACCATGTCAGGTTCATCCCCGCATCATAAACTCAAACAACCAATCCATAACAATAAAACAAAATGAACAAACAGATAAAAAAACAAGTGGAGCAATCGCAAAGGCAAAATTTGCAAATTCTAATCCAATGTCAAATAATAGATATCTCACATGCATCAGCATTAGACATTGCAACAATCATACAACCACCACTAGAGATCTCAAAAACAGCAATTCATGAATAAACACAAAATTAATGAATCATTCAATAAGTAATTGACGAATAAGAATGAAACGAAACAAATTCGAGATTGTAAAAGAAAGCCTTACCAAGGGAGGAGCACTTGTTAGCGTTGATGCGTTCGAGGGTGACCATCGCAGCAGGGATGAAGAAGAACGGCAAGAAAATGGCGGCGAAGAGGATGAAGTGGAAGAAGGTGCGGTAGGAGATGTAGCGGGCGGCGACCTTGATCTTCATCAAGTCTAAGAATCCATTGGTGCTCGATATGGTGATGCTTCTCATGCTCGGAGAGAAACGAAGCTGCATCGCTGCGACCTCCCCGTCCCGCCGCCGTCACCCTCTCGGCGGTGGTGGCGACCGATGTGGGATCCAGCGAAGAAGCCCCGAAACGCTATAGACCCAAATGAGATTTCGCCACAACAAGGTCGAAAGATCGGATTTTGGGGGCTTTGGAGCTGAAACGCTACCGACCCAGATGAGGCGTTGCCGCAACGAGGACCTGCAGAGTCAGCATAGGATCTCTGGAGAGGAAATCTCGTATGGGTATCGATCAAAATCGGTTCTTTTGAGGTTCTCTCGGTCCAGCATTTGAAAACCGAGATGGGTTTTACATGAATCAGATATTGATTTGAAGATGGTGGGATTCAAATTGGCTTCCTTTTTTCAATCTCGTTTTCCACGGGAGACAGAGGGACGAGACACGGAGGAGGAGAGAGAGAGAGAGATTGGTTTTTATATTTTTCTTTGTTTGCTTAAATATTGTTTCATTGTATAACTTTTCCTTTGATTCATTGAGACCTTGTAAATTGTAATGTTTTGCCTTTTAATTTTACTATCAACCTCGAATGAGCAAATGAGAAGGAAAAAAATATTATATTTGATGTATGTTTTGTGTGTTAATTTTTCGCTAAAAAGATACTGTTTAGTTTTTGGGATAGTTTATCAATATTTTATGATTTTCTTTTTTATTTTTATTTTTTTAATTTTTATAAACATTTTAATTTTGATATTTATTTTATTAAAAATAGTTATAATTTAGATGTATAATTAATTCTAGATATAATTATCAGGATTTGTACTCTAAACATAATAAAAGATATAATTATTATAACTTTATCCACCCTGTTATTTGTGACACAAACGGGGGCTCTGTAATAAATAAAATAGGACTAAAGGAGTTGATATTGTTATGAATTTTTATTATTTGATATGTTTTGTGATTATACAAGTTTAATAAAGAGGTACGAGAGAAACTCGTAAAAGGGTAGGTGGTGCTAAAATTTACAATACATATGAGATATTTTGTGAAATCAATATGTGAAGTGTGACTATCTGTTTATAGTCAAAAGCCTTGTATTGGGTCAGATGTAATCATGTAAGAGATAGAGGGGGGACCTATTTTAGGAGGGTGTGAAATGGGTGAGGGTTTGTTGACCCCCAAGAGGATAGTTGGCTTAAGGACAAGGGAAGGACCAATGAGGGACTGAATAACATAGGTCTATATATTTGGAAATGTTAATGGGAGAAAGATAAATAGGCAACCATCATTTGATTCTTTTGTGAGTTGACAATGAATCAGGCCCGGCCCTCCTAATGAAATTTTTTTATTGAACCTTGATGAATTATTAAAGTGGCCTCATAGGTATTTATGAAAAAACTTGTTTAAATTTTATACATCATTTTATTAAAAGTTACAAATATTGCAAATTAGATACGTCATATTTTATAATAATTCAGAAGCTCAAAAGCAACAAAAAAAAACTAAATTTTAATGGAATAGTTATAAAAATCTTAAAAACACTTAAAGAGGATTTCAACATTATTCAATTTAACTCATGAGAGGGAGAGAGAGATATATGTAATATTGTCTGGTTGAGCAAAGGAGGGGAGAAATTTTAGGCTTGATTATATGAGAAAAGTGTGTTAGATAAATTAATTCAACTTAGGAAAGTGACACATCTGATAGTCGAATTTTTTTTATTCTATTAAATTTATGGTTCTTGTTTTAATGTAATGAAAATGAGAATGAATGACAAATTGACCCTAGCTTAAAATTGTTATGTATTCACACTTCACAAAAAGTTTATGAATTAATTTATTCAATTTTGAAATATTTGATTTTATGTTGTTATTACTTTTGAAATGTCTAGTCCATGAAACACTTAGAAAAAAAAATCAAAGCTTCACAGTTCAAAAGATAATATCGTCTTCCTAATGTTGCATAATCATAGCAATGCCTCTAGCAGACTTTTAGTGCCAGTTTAATGTTGTGAAAATATCACTTGTCAATCTTGGATTATTGATGAATATTTCACATAAATTACTATATAATAACGCAATGTTTTTCCATGTTGATGTACCTCTCCATTAGTAGTAGTTGTTGGGTTGTTAGCTTCCTCTTAAGAGAGAGATCATGTGGTTCATTCAAAAGCATACCAAAGCTTAGCAACCAATAAAGTGAAAGAATTAGCATAACTGCTCTTAATTTTTCTCAGATAGACAAAGTTGAGCATCACCACAGTTCAATCTTTTGATGGAGGATGGTACGATGAGAACCAAAATGGTAACCACAAAATGGCCCCCTTCAACACCAAGAACACAGAGGCATTCAACCTTTTATTGTGAATCCAGAATCCATGCCCGCCCATATCAGAACTTTATGGCATTATAAGAAGAATGCTTGATAACATTTATTTTTTGAATGGATTAAGTTCTGGTGTACTACAAAACATCCCAATCTTTTTGTTCTCTCCTTTTTTTTACAGGAGAATTTTTGCTCCGTATGTTTTTATTTTGAAATTAAATGTTGGCAATAATTATTCATGCAATCACTTTACAATCTCAACATGTTTTAATATTAAAAAAATATATATATATAAATATGAAGGAATCGAATGCATTATTTTTTATATTTTCCCTTATATAACAAACAATACATATATTCAATTTAGAGATTTCATATACTCCGATAAGACAATAAAAATAATTGTGCATCAATGCTCATTTTCTGAATGTTGTGCATTATGTCAATGAGAATTAATTAATTTACATCCAATCATAATCTTTCTCACATTTGGGTGGAGATTTGGATCGTTGTGAAAGAATTCATTTGTTTCCTACGGGCCCGTTTGGATAGAGGCATAAGCTATTCTGGGCTTTTTACCTATTCCAGGAATTGTTGACTTTATCAATGGAATAAGAGATTTTGTGTTTGGATGTGTTTTCAGTTATTTTCATTGGGAAACGTAATAATAAAGGTTGTAGTGTTTGGTTGATGAAGAATAAGATGAGAATAAGTTGTAAAAAGTTGATTTGACATGTGGGTCCCATTGATGTATAAGAGGTAATGACAAGTGATTTGATGTGATGATATGTGATTTGATAGGTGGGTTTTCTTATTCCAGTGGAGGAATAACACAATTCCATTGGTGGACTTGGAATACAAATACCAGCTTATTCTCTCCTTATTCCGCATAGCTATACCCCCTTATTCCGCCTACCCAAACACCTATTTTACCTATTCCTCCCCTATTCCACCCCTATTCCATCCTTATTCCGCTACCCAAACGGCCCCTACATGTTCCAGGATACTAGCTGGATCTTTTGTTGACCTTGGAATCAATAATATTGTCTTACCATTTTGACAATTACTATGATTTGAAGTGCCATTGCTTAACAAATTTTTGCTTGACAAATTTTCTTCGTAGGAATAAATTTATGTGAGGACACATCAATTATACTATAGTAAAATTGTATTTTCAATGCTACAATCATTTGGGGTTCGTTTGACAAATGATTAAATTTTTGAGCATATTTTGTAATGATTTTAAGGATAAAAAATTCATCAATTTTATTTTTATTTACCTTTGTCAAAATCAATACAAAACATTTATTTGCATATTAAAATCAAAATAATTATTCTTCATTTACTTATCCTCACACTTATCACTTTATATCAATTATATTATAGTAAAATTGTACTTTCAATGCTACGATCATTTGGGGTTCGTTTGACAGATGATTAAAGTTTTGAGCATATTTTATAATGATTTTAAGGGATAAAAAATTCATCAATTTTATTTTTATTTACCTTTGTCAAAATCAATACAAAATATTTATTTTCATTTTAAAATCAAAATAAATTATTCTTCATTTACTTATCCTTACACTTATCACTTTATCCCAATATTTATTCATCTATCAAACCAGCCCTTAACACTGCTCGAAATATTGTTTTTGTTTAAATTTTTTCTTTGAATGTGACTAATAAGATTTATCATCCACATTTCAGCGTGCATAAATTTTTTTGACATTGGCACGGTCTGTTATACAATGTTCAATCAATCAAATGACTTTGCAATGTAATTTGATTTTAAATATGGGCATATCAAACTCACATCAAGGTCTACCACATTTTTTCAACATACCTAGAAAGATAATGTGCTTGAATATGCCAAAACCATAATTAGGAGTGAAACAAATTTTGAAGTTCAAATTTATTAGAACTACATTAAAAATTCAAGTGTGATATTTTTTTCAATACAAAATTTAAAACATCCAAAGAAAAGGATGTGTATGACAGGAGATATGAGTAAATTTTATTAGTTGTAATTAGAAAGTAGTAAAATATTAACTAGTAATATATATAATTTATTTTTTTTTCAGTAGTTTACCTTCCTTTGTTAGAAATAAAATAATAGACAACATTAGATTAAAATTTTATGATAATTAATAATAAAGGTCAATATTATTAAGGTGAACAAATGACGTTTTTTTTTTTTAAAGAGGTGTGGAATTAAGAATGGTATTTCCTCCTCTCCTTTTATAGAAATATATTCATAATGATATTTTATTTTAGATTTAGAATTTTAACTGTACTTTGTTTTCCTGACTTTGATTTTTCAAACACTATTCATTTTTTACTTCATGAAACCAAATTCAACCTCAATTTGCTGTTATGTTGACTTTTTTTCTCTTTAAATGTGTCGGCAAGATTTGCCAAGGTTTTTGTCACCCAAATTTCAAATATATATTTGACACCGAAAGCTGTCTAAGATTTTTTTTATGGGTGTTGCATCAAATGATTGTACAACATTGTCTAAAGTTGGAAATTTGATAGACATTTTTTAACTGATTCTTATTTTTTAAGTTCAATGATAACATACCACGTGTTCATGGCCTACGACCCAATTAACAAAGGCTCACGAGCCGAATAATCCACAATCCTCCAGTCTAGTCTGTCAAAGAACTTGCAGATGTCGATCAACTGAATCCCAAGTTAGGATTAGGACTAGATCCCATCAAATATATGATTTGGAGACACTGTGTGCAGATCTCCCAAAATCTCTCTAAATTCTCATAGAATCCCTGGATAACGGGATCTCCCTCATCCATCCGATTGGGAACCGTCGATCCTAGAGTGTGATTGACCTACACTATAAATAGGGAACCAGTTCAATATGTGAAAAAAAATTTCTCCATAAAATCCTAATTGTCTACTTGGTATGGAAGGGGCTTTTGTGGGTCACCCACTCCCTGTTTTTCGATGTTCGAGATCTTAGAGTGCCAGCAACCAGCATCATCCAATCAGACGAGAGCGGAGCAGACAGATCTTACAACCCGGATCCGATTCATCGATTCTGTTCTTCCAACTAGAGTTTTAATATATCTTGATTAGCTACAAATTAACTTATAAGGGGGGGGGGGGTGATAATAGGATTTAGACCATGAGGCCTTCAACAAAGTAGGCATGGGTTTAGTGATTTAAACTTCCACCAAAATGTGTATTAGTACTACTATACATCAATACTTCATGAAAATTTAGTATGAATAAAATGTTATACAATAATTAGTATTATACATTAATTTCACAAAGTTTTTTGGAGCAGTTAGTAAATACTGGTTTTTTCATTATTCATTTGGGAATTTAACAAAATAAATCCAAGGTTTTTTTAATAGTCATACAGGCTAAAGCGTAATGCACACTAATATGTGATACGTCACACACAAAAATACAAAATGACATAATTGATAATGGACATGTTTGTTAAAACTTATAATTAAGCTGCAGATTATAGCTTTTAGTTTAAAATACGCAGCTGTTGCATGTTTGTTTAAACTTATTAGAATTTATTTAAGTTAAAAACAGCTTTAAAAAGTCATAATCTCTAAGTTGAGAAATTGATGTTTTTGAGATAATAGCTTATAAAAAATATTGAATTTGTTTATTTTGGACATTTATGCCCTTAATCTTTTTTTACCAATAATATGTGTATCTATTTTTTTTCTTATTATACCAAAAATCACTAAACCACCTTTCATCTTTCTTAATTTTTTTACTATTATAAAAAATATATTATCAAAAAAAATTTGTAATCCATTTGTCACTCAGGCCCTGTTTGGTTTGTGTCATTCTGTGATGGAATTTGATTCCATGTGAGATTACAAAGAAAATGCATAAAATCCAGTGTTTAGTTGGTGGTAATCTTGATGGTAATTTATGAACCCCACTTGAATTAAAATCCATCCATGTGGAAAAATAGGGTGGAATCAGATACCCACCCTTTGTGGTGGTAATCTCAAATTCTACCAAAAATCTTAAATTAGATTACTATTATACCATTTACATATTAATGAAATTACTATGTATATCTCTTCTAAAATAAATAACCTTCTTTTCTTCTTTTTTCCCACCACCTGGGTTTATATAGTCATTTTGATTTTTTAACTAAAAAAATGTTATAATTTTTATATGTAATGTAAAAAATTTTATCTGTGTATTAGATATTAATTTATATTTTTAAATTTAGTTTTTATTTTTGTAGATGGGTTTAGATATTAAATATTAGTATAATATGTGATGTGTGATATGGGTTTAAGCCTAAAGCAATACCTCTGAATCCTAACTAATAAAATTGGTTATTTAGTTTTTAGGGGAGTTCATAATATTCAACTGATTTAGAAAAATTACTATTATCATATGTTTAATTACATAATTGGTTATTTTATTTATTTTCATTCTTTAAATATTTCCAAAAATATTTATAAAAAATTTATTTATTTTATTATTGTGATATAGGTAAAGAAATAAATTTTACAATTATATATATAATATAGGGGTATTTTAGATATTTAAATCAAATTCCTAATCATTTTTCATGTGTGAACCAAACACTTGAAAATGATTCTTTGAAAAAATTTACTAGTGAATCAAACAATCTGATGAAATCAGGATTCCTGGTAAAATAATTTTTGTTATACTGATTCCTAGTAAAATAATTTCACAAAAAAATGACACGAACCAAACGGGACTTCAATTTATTAAAATTCTAAAATGTAATATTTGAAAAATATTGTAGTGATTTGGAAATATTATTTATTTTAATTTAATTTTCTTTTAAATATTTATAAAATTATTTTATATGTAAAAATCAACTTATTTAAATAAACATAAATCAAATTTTTACTTCTATAGTGTAAGGTTATTTTTTATAATTGTACATCAAAAGCTGTTTTACAACTTATTATACAGACATCTATTGTTGTTTATTTACTGCTTTTAAACAGTTACAACAAATATGTCTATAACTTATCAAAAAAGTTATAATCTATAATCTATAAGTTATGATTTATAATCTGTAACTTTAAGCTGCAACAAACATAACCAATATAAGTTATGTGGTTGTTCAAATGTAATTTGAGTTATAGTACGGTGTGGATATTTTGTTTCATTGGCTGATTTTTTATTCTTTACATAATCATGATTCTTGAATTAATTAATCATTATAATTTTTTTCGAATTTAAATATGAAGTATTATAAAATAAAAATCATCAATTCAATTAAAACAAAATTTAAAGTTGTAGAAAAATGAATATAAATAACAAATATTACAATAAATAAAATTTATAGTTTCATATAAATTAACAAATATTACACTATGAGGCAATTTGGAATCTTAAATAAGAATTTTTCCTTCACAAAAATTCAATTTTATTAGATTCCGTGGAAAAAAAATTAACTAAAATATTCAAGAATAAACACATGAATAAATAATTTTAAACACAATTTTTCTAGGTGTTAAAGCAAAATGAGAATAAACACCAAAAAATACCTATATAAAAAATAATAATTCATGTCTAATCCTTGTTATTACATCTTGAAAACTAAAATGTTAGTATATTGTAATTATATGTACAAGTAATTATAAAAATTATATCAAAATAAATAATGCATATTCAATATATTAAGTTCTCCTTAAAGTAAAAATTGTGGTTCTAATGTTGCAAAAATTTGCGCGTCCAAAGTACCTCTAAATTAAAAATTTTCTTGGGGTTGTTATATCAATGTAGGGTTCTCACAAAGGAGTATAGAATGATGTGGCGCCCAAGTGAGTCCCTTATTTGTTTGCTATGTTTGGCGGCGGTAGAGTTGGCAGATGTTAAGGGAGAGAGGTTTAATCTGCTCAGACTTTCAATCCATCAAGGAGTAGTGGCAAGTTGCGCTTAGGGTGTGTTTAGTTGCGCGATTGCAAAACTGATTCTGCAGGAATATGCGATTATAAAACTGATTCTGCAGGAAGCTCACTTTCTCAGCCTTTTGAAATCGCAGCTTTTGAACACAATTTGCATGCAATCGCTGGATTTAAAACTACGATTATAAAACTGTTTGGTTGCACGATTATAAACGCAGCTTCCTGCAATCGCAAACGCTGCGCAATCGCGCAATCAAACACACCCTTAATATCGGAAGGAGTGACAAGAACATAGAAGCCAAGGTGGACCAGTTGATTATCCCTGCCATGGGGTGGGCCGTTTGGCTCACCAGAAATGTGGTAGTATTAAAATGTCAATTCTACTATGAGAATTTATGGATATTAAAGATTGGAGCAAGTTCTTAATGGGATGGAGGCTGGAGGGTTTACCTATGATGGTGCTTGCAATATCGAGATGGGATATGATAGTATGTTATATCAAAGATTGGTGCAATTTCTTAGTAGGTTGCATTTGTCTACTTCTTCCAAAAAATTATTTACTGTTCTCATTTTAACATATCAAAATATTTCAAAATTTAATTGTGGCGTGACCGTGTGAAACCAACAACACATGATGAGGAAAGCCTGAGTGAGAGAATAATAAGCACTGCATCAGCAACATTCATTTAATGTACCTTTTACAAAAGCCGTTGAATGGATGTCCTGCATCACTTTATGACCGTACGACCTTTTGAACCACCGTAAGTTTTGGTTGGGGAATAAAATGAGTATAAAGTGGTATAGGAAAAAATAAAGTAAAAAAATGTATTTGGATGAGTGGTATAACATGATATATGTATACCAGATAAACTAGTATAAAGTGGTATAGAGATTCCAACCAACCTCTAGAAATAAAGTTATTTTAGGTTATTTCACCCAAAAAATAAGTGGACCTACTGTCAAATCAACTGTCATCACCTCTTATAAATCACCTATCAAATCAGCTATCATTATTTTTTTACTTTTATAAATCTTTATCCATACTTTATTCACATTTTATTTAAACAACAAAAAATTTATTCTTATGTTTTTCAATGAGAATAATTCAAAACACAAAAAAAAAAAAATCATTTTATCTTTATTTATACTAAAATAATCATAAATATCAAAATAATTTAATTCTCGAACTAAACATGGAAAAAAAAATTTCATTGAACGATTCACTCAGCATGGAATAAGTGGTTCTGATTCTCTCTTTTCATAGAATTAAAAAAAATCTGAGATGGCAGTCTCTCTTTCACGTCTGATCGTAATTCAACGGTCCGATCGGCTACAGAGAAACAGAGACCGCAATCAAAATAACATATCCTCTCTCAAATACAGAAACCCTAAAACGCAATCACGATATCAGCTTCTCCCTTTTGACTTGAATCCCCTCTCTCTATCAGTTCGGCCATCCATTCGTGTGGTGAGTGCTCTCTGTTTCGCGTTTTTTTGGTTTATTAGGGTTTTGAATCGGAACCTCTCTGTCTCTGTTTTGATTGGGCAAAAAAAAAAAAACTGTTATCATGGATTGTAATATTGAAAAAGACGTTCTTTTCTTTTTGTTAAATCTTAGACAAGACTGTTTTTTTTTAAAAAAAATTCTTTAAAAAATATTTTAAAGTTTGTGGTATTGATTATTTGATGATTCTCTAATGGATTTCTTGTTTATTATTTTTTAATATATTTCAGGTTTATTTGAGGGTTTGATCAATCATGGCGACTCGTAAATTCTGAACCCACTTATTATTATTATATGAAATTGGGATCAAATAATTATGTATTGATTGTCTTTTAATGAACTGTTGTAGGTGTTCAATTTGAGAATAATTGTGAAGTTGGGGTTTTCTCGAAGCTTACAAATGCATATTGTCTGGTTGCGATTGGCGGATCGGAGAACTTTTATAGGTTGGTTTTAATTTGGGTTCTAGTGCTTATTATTTGTTGTGGGTTTTTATAAACAAGGGGTTTTGACATGTGGGTTTTGTAGTGTATTTGAATCGGAGTTAGCGGATACTATTCCTGTGGTTAAGACCTCCATTGCGGGCACCAGAATCATTGGGCGGTTGTGTGCTGGTGAGTCTTTTAGTGCCATTCTCATTAGAAGCTTGCAGACCAATTCTTCTTGTTTTTCCTTGCTTGTTCTTATTGTTGGGAATTTGCTATGTATTGCAGGAAACAAAAAAGGGCTTCTTTTGCCGCACAATACGACTGATCAAGGTGGCTTCTTGTTTGAATCGGTTTCTTTGCATCAGTGTCATTTCTTCAGGGTTTTCTTTGTGATTGGTAATGATTGATATAATTGCGGTGTGGATCACTAAAACTAGGAAAAAAAACTTGTCCAGTAAATTGGTTAAATTCATTTCCTTAACACATGTTAACATTGGGAAAGTGCGGTGTTAGTAAGTGCGCACCATGAATGATATACGTGTGTGTGTGTGTGTGTGTGTGTATGTACATAAGGTTTATCATCTACTTTTCAGTGTGTTCCCCTGCTCTTCACTATTACAAAGTACACCCCATACATGCTTATCTTGTTTTGGTAAATCTGGACGCATCTTGGCGTCATACTTTCCTGCTCCTGTACATGCGATTTTTCTAGTTAATTATCTGGTATCCCTCGTCTCCATTTTGTTCAAAAGGTGTCATTTCAAATTAGTGCTGTTCCCCTTCGAGTGCTTTTTTCAAATGCATAATTTACTATTTTTTCCGGTCAGATATTTCTTTTTATCAAGTGCTGTTCCCTTCGCAATATTGCCAATCATGTCTCACCTCATTGCTCTATAGGATAAGTATTGATTCTTCAATTACTTAACGATGTTGCATCTCTTAATTTAATGTATTCTTGGTATGGTTGTAAGTGTATGTATATATATTATGCACATGTTTACCACTACGAGCAAGGTCCAAGTTCTATTGTGGTCTTTGAGTTTTATCTTTATTTTTCATCAGCTTTTAGTATGATACCTTTATTATTTGCTTATATGATGCTTTAATGTTAGAGGAGTTTTTCCTGCCATGTTTATATGTTTTGTATGTGATTTGATTTGAAACACTGGTAGTGGTTGTGTTTTAGTCTTTTAGAGAATTTGGAGACAATAGTACTTGTATAGCTTATTTCTACATTATCTGATATCCTTACTGGATCATTGTTCTTTTAGAGCTTCAGCACCTGAGGAATAGTCTGCCAGACGGTGTGGTAGTTCAGCGCATTGAAGAAAGGTTATCTGCTTTGGGCAATTGCATTGCTTGCAATGACCATGTGGCCCTTACACATACAGATCTAGACAAGGTAATTTTGTTCCCTGCTTCAAAGTTCAAAAAAAAAAGACATACTTTTGTTTTTCTTAGAAACTCTGAATTATTTATTATTGCTTTAGATTGGAGAATAATCTCTTTATTGTATATAACCTATCAATCTAAGCAAGATGATTTACTAACAAGATCTTGGAAACAAGTGGGTTACTCATCGTTACCTCTGGTGGATTTTGCAGTTGTAACTTATTTTATTCAAACTCATTTAAATGATTTTTTATAACCTGATGTAGATACTTGTCTGGTTTTGAAATTCTGTGTTTTCTCTTTCTGTTGTGTTATTGAGTTCCCTCCCCTGTCAAGCAGTCCTGCTAGCCGTCTTTGGATAAGTAGACTGCATTGAGTTGCTCGTCAGTCACCTTTGCATGTGATTTATGACTAACGCTTAATCCTCCATTTTGACTGGATTCTTTTTTCAGGAAACTGAGGAGCTTATTGCAGATGTCCTTGGAGTGGAAGTGTTTAGGCAAACAATTGCGGGAAATATACTTGTTGGAAGTTACTGCACATTCTCCAACTTGGGTGGCCTTGTAAGAATTAAATTAACAAATAACTACCATTTTTTCTTGTTACTTGAAACCATTCCATCATCTTGAACCACTTTATGACAGGTCCATCCGCACACATCGATTGAAGATCTCGATGAACTGTCAACGCTCCTTCAAGTCCCTCTCGTTGCTGGCACAGTAAACCGAGGAAGTGAAGTCATCGCTGCAGGGATGACTGTCAATGACTGGACAGCTTTTTGCGGAGCGGACACAACAGCAACTGAGCTGTCCGTGATTGAGAGCGTTTTCAAATTGAGGGAAGCCCAACCCATGGCTATAGTTGATGAAATGAGGAAGTCACTCATTGACAGTTACATCTAAATGCTTTTATTTATCTTTGTTTGCAAGGTGCTGTTGAATATCACTAGTAATAGTCAATAGGATACATTAACTTATTTACATTAATGTATTGTTTTCTTTCAGAGAGTTTCTTCTTGATTTCTAAATCAATGGATCCAAAAAACATGTTTAAATCATATATTTCAAATGTGGTTTTTTCGGGCTTGGTCTGTTTTTTTTCCACTGCATAGACCATCCGTATCTATGCAATTTCATGGCTTGCATAAACGAGCATTGAAAGGGCCATGTGCACATGGTGGTCATCTGATCAGTGTGTGTTGTGTCTTTCTGGAATGCCCATTAGTGTGTGATGAGATGGGAAAAATATTCTTCTGGAACACATTGCTAGCTTGTTTTTTTTGCAGGTTTAGGGCAGAAATTTGTTTCATGGGATTTACTGATCATGGGTTATTATAAGATGTTCAGTCTTGTGTGAGGGGGCACTGAAAATTTTCTTTTCATCAGCGCATCAGAATGCAATGGCTATGGCTTCCAGTGGGAGAACTGTTGACCTTTCACTGAAGATTGACTGGGAAGTGGTAACTGGTTTGTTTTTGAGTTGCATATTACCCTCTTCGTGTATGTTGTTTGCAATACCACACTTGTAATTTGTACTCTGCTATGTGACCCTCTTTTTCAAAAATTTTGGATTGAAAATTTATTCCTATAGTCATTGTATGCCAGGATGATTGTAATTATGACTAATTTAATTCCTTCAATTTATTGAGTTTACAAATCTTAAATTGAATATGGTGTCCAGACTGCCAAGCAAAAGGAAATGAAAATTGAATAAGTACTCTTCACAAGTTCTTCACTGAGAAGAGTATCTAATCCTATGTTATGCAACTATCTTTGTGTGTGTTTTTATCCTGATTTATATTTATATCAAATATTTAGTTCACAAGTATCAGTTCATGATCATCTTACCTTAATTTTGCATTCTTAAATGAGAAGATAATTAAATGTTAATTTTTTTTCTACATGAATATTGAGGCAATTCATCATAGACAGTTAAAAACAGCATTAAAGCAACATCTGAAAGGCCTTTCCTTTCTATGAGGCACCACAAAAGTAAACCTGTCAACGGAGCGGATATGGTCATATCCGTATCCGGATTTTTTTTATATATTCGTATCCGTATCCGACGGATATTTAAAAAGAGTATCCGTATTCGATCCGAAATTTCGGATACGGATTCGGATAATTATCCGAAATATCCGAAATAAATAAATAATTAAATATAACAAATTTTCATTTAAAGTTAAAAAATTGACTTAAAATTAAAAATTCACAAACACAAGTCCTAATTTTACAACTATTAGAAAGAATAAATAAATAATTAAACATAACAAATTTTCATTTAAAGTTCAAAAATTGACTTAAAATTAAAAATTCATAAACACAAGTCCTAACTTTACAACTATTAGAAAGAATGTGAGCCACTTGATCAAAATCCAATGATAGATATTAAATACTAATATTAACATTTTTTTAATGCCATCAGATACGGATATTTTTCGGATCAGATAGGGGTATATCCGTATCCGATCCGAAAATTTTCGGATACGGATTATTTTTTCGGATACGGATACGGATTTTTCGGATATCGGATATTTTCTGCATTTTCGGATACGGATTCGGATCGGATGCAGATATTTTTTCGGATAATTGACATTGTAATTTGTACTCTGCTATGTGACCCTCTTTTCCAAAAATTTTGGATTGAAAATTTATTCCTATAGTCATTGTATGCCAGGATGATTGTAATTATGACTAATTTAATTCCTTCAATTTATTGAGTTTACAAATCTTAAATTGAATATGGTGTCCAGACTGCCAAGCAAAAGGAAATAAAAATTGAATAAGTACTCTTCACAAGTTCTTCACTGAGAAGAGTATCTAATCCTATGTTATGCAACTATCTTTGTGTGTGTTTTTATCCTGATTTATATTTATATCAAATATTTAGTTCACAAGTATCAGTTCATGATCATCTTACCTTAATTTTGCATTCTTAAATGAGAAGATAATTAAATGTTAATTTTTTTTCTACATGAATATTGAGGCAATTCATCATAGACAGTTAAAAACAGCATTAAAGCAACATCTGAAAGGCCTTTCCTTTCTATGAGGCACCACAAAAGCCCCAAAACAGCTGTAACATATGAAGGAGAACCAGTGCTGGATACTATACATCCTTCAATTCACTTTTATTTAAATTGCATTAACTGTCTGCCCCTAGACCCAAATCTGCTGGCCTTTAACCCCTTCCAAAAGAAGTCCCATTCAATATGGTTGTATAATGTATCAGTGACAAAATAAAAACTGAGTTAGTGTAATATGGTTTAGCACTTTAGCCCCCATTTACTACACGCAAACATTCTTCACACGTAATATTTATTCCTTTCATATATACATGTATTAAAAAACAATAGCAGGTAATTTACACACACTTATTCGTTTCTTGGGTTTATTCACCCTGTTCCATATGCGTCTTAATTTTACTCAAACAAGGGCCTAGGGTTTCAAAATAAGGTTTGCCATTAAAATATTCATATATCTATACACTAGTTTTATACACGTGACAAATGCACGTAGACCTAAATGTAATGATGTAACTATAATATTGATATGAATAATATAGTATAGAAGAATTTTTTTTTATAGAATATTGAATCATCCAAAAAAAATTATTTCTTTTTTAACATACAAGGCATAAATATGTATACCTTGTAATAATTTTTTTCTTATTATAATATAGATAACATAATAATATTATAAGATTCAACTCAGATAGATTTAGTAAACATCGGTAATTTTAGTAGATATCTTTTATTTTAAATTATTAAAATTTGAATATATAGATATGATTTACTTATATTTGATTTTGAAATTTTAAAATATATTTTTGATTTAGATTTGAAAGCTTAAATTTTGAATAAATAGATATAAATAATTTTTAAATTTATGGGATGATAAAAATAGAAATGAAAAAAAGGGTAACTTTCGTTTTAGTAAGTTATATATAATACGGGTTATTAAACAGTGATTATTACCATATATATTATATTCCAATTTTTCTCTTTTTTTTGTTTAATATTCCAATTTTTCTATTTTCCTAATTTGATATTTCCAATTTTAAAATTTGTTTTTCGTATCTATAAATAGAGCTTTGGAGGCTCCTCTAATACAACCAATTCAAGAAGAAGTTTTTCATTTATTCTAACAAAGGTAAAGTCTTAATGCAACTATAGTCTCTGTGATTCTTTTATTTTTCTCCTTTTCTTTTATAAAATTATTTCTTTTATAAAATTATTATGTTCTGAAACCATAAAGGTTTATTCAATTATGTATACGATTTATTTAAATAATCGATGGAAATATATATGTTGTTTTAAATATTTTCTTTCACGTGCATAGCAAGTTGTAATGCACGGTTTGTATAGATGTTATTTGGTTGAGGTATTTTCAGTTGAAATGTTTGTTTGATAAATTTAGGATCTATTTCGGTTTCTCATTCAGTTAAGATATTTAATTTGTTTGTTTTTATTTAAGGTCTAGTTGTTTTCCTTGTGATATAAATAAAGTCTGCTTTGGGGATTCTCTCAATTGTCAATTGTGTTTCAATTGTCTTTCGGTAATTCTTATTATTTTGTGATTGGAGGTCTGCTTTAATCTCTTCTTTCTTCAACCTTACTCACCAATTTTTCCTTGGAGAGTTTTGTATGCAAATCATTAATTATCTTTTAATTATTATTTTCATTGCATCTTGTGGTATAGCTTTACTAGTTCTATTTTTTTTTGATCCCCTGAAACTCTAGATATTGATCACATTCCAATAATTAGATTTGAATTTATAGTCTCTTTTTAATTTTTGTGAGACAGTTAATAGATCTGAATAGGATTGATTTTTTTTACTTTAAATTTATTTTAGAATTTTTAGATAAAATTATAAACAATTGTTACATATAAATAGAGATGTCATCATCATTATAAATATCTAGAATAATATTCTCTATTATTTAGAAAAGTGACTCAGTTTTTACTCTCTCATAAATTAACAATTACACATATCTATTTATTCAAAATTTAAGATTTTAAATATAAATCATAAATATATTTTAAGATTTCAAAATCAAATTTAATCAAATCACATCAACACATCCAAATTTTATTCATACAAAATTAAAGATACTTACTAAATCTATTTAATTTTAATTCTAAAAGATTTGTTAAACGAAGTTTTTAGATGATCGCTCTCTCCTCGGATTGTCAAATATTCTTTAAATATTTCTTTTCATGTATTCAATGAATTCCATTGCTAATGTTACATGCCCTTCTTTTCCTCTAGATCAAAAGAAACCATGTCATATATCAACACAGCAATCATAACTCTCAAGAGCTCCGACGGGGAGGAGTTCGACGTCCCAAGGGAGGTGGCGTTGATGTCTGTCACCGTACGCAACCTAATCGCGGATGATTATGACAAGAAAACCATCCCACTATACAATGTGGAATCCAGAGTCCTTGCAAAGGTAATAGAGTACTGTAAGAGGCACTGCCCAGCCACCACCACCACCACCAACAGCAGTGAAGCAATGACAGAAGAAGAGAAGATGAAGCAAGAGGAGGAGTTGGAGGCATGGGACAATGAGTTTGTTAACATGGAAATGATCAGCTCTTCATTGTCATCAATGCGGCCAACTACATGGTGGTGCAGGGGCTCATGGACATCGCTTGCCAGAGGGTGGCGGATCGGATCAGGGAGCTCTCGGTCGAGGAGGTTCGGGAGGTTTTCGGTATCGAGAATGACTTCACTGAGGAGGAGGAGGCGGAGGTTCGTCGGGAGAATGAGTGGGCATTCCAATAGATCAGGGTCGGTCTTGAACATAGACTGTTGTGGTTAGTGGTTAACTGGAGTTGGAGGGTCCAAAATAAAAGAAAAGATAAATGTTTTTATTTTCTATTATGATATTGAGTAATAGACTTGAGTTTTTATTTCTATTTTTACCCTTTCTTGAATTTAATGATTAGTCGTCTGTTTAAATAAATCAGAAATATAATTTAAGATTTTAAAATCAGATTTAAATACGTATTCAAATTTTAATAATTTAAAATTAAAAAAATTCATTGAATCTCTATTATAATTATAATTATAAAAATTTATCATGTAAACTTCCCTCTTCTGTACTTTACATACACACACACATAAGGAGAGGGGGTGATGTACGTTTTTGAAAGGTTTAAACACAAACGCAAGACACCCATGAAGAACATAAATGGTCCTCTCAAAAGACCAAAGAAGAAACCAAACAACCATCCCCACCACCACCACCTCTCTCCATCTCTCTCACAAGCACAACATTCACTCATCATTCCCTCCAAGGCATGAAGAGCTCCACCACCACCCCCACCCCACCCCCCTTCACATTATAATCTTGTTCACCCTCCTCTTCTCCACCACCTCTCAATTACCCCATGTTCAAGCCTCACCCAACTCAATCTCCTCCTCCCATCACCACCACCACCTCCACCATCATCACCACCACCACAATGACCAACTCAGCCTCTTCTGCGCGCGAAATCCACCTCTCTTGTTCTGTTTCCACCACCCAAGAAACTGGCCTCCGCCGCCACCGTTTGAAGAAGAGATTGATCCGAGATATGGTGTCGATAAGCGGCTCGTACCGTCTGGGCCAAACCCACTTCACAACTGAATGTGGAGGAGGAGAAGAGATCTTCATGGGTACCTGAATTTATATACAGTTTTTACAGTTTCTGTTGTTTGGGTTCTTTATATATCACAGGTTGTGAAAGAATTTCCATCCTTTCTTGTTCTTTCTTTCCACTACAATGTGTCTTCTTGGAGCCTCCAGAGGTTGTGAATCTTGGGTTTTCTTGTTTTACCAAGATTGTCTCTGAAAAGGCTTTGCAATGGTTGTTCGTTGATTGATGGAAAGGATTTACAATGGGGGATGTTCTGATTCAGTATTAACAGTTCTTTTATTTGAATTATATTGAACTCTTCTTTGGGTTTCTTTAATTCATTTATTTTAATGTTTTGTATTTTGTTTTTTTTGGAAGTCAAGAGAAGCACATGAGTTTCATTAATGGAAAGACGAGTCTCACTCAATGCGACAGCTTTTTGTAGAGGTGTTTTTTGGTCTTTCTAGCAGAGCTGCCATTAATATGTTCATGAGGGATCCTTGTGTATTACTTTGATTTATGAAATTCAGATTCTTGCCTCCCTTTTTAAATCTCTTGTAGGGTAGTACAACCCCCCTCCCCCCTCTCCCTCCCTCTCTCCCTCTTTCTGTACTTCTGTACCAGTGGACATACCAGTAAAAGCGGTTATGGTATATGGTTTTGTCTGTTGCTCTGGAAACTTGAATGCATACAACATTGAATGTATCACGTTTTTGATGGTGATGCACTGACACTCAGATAAGCTTAGAAGACTTCTGAGACAAACCTTCTTTAATGGTCATTACTGGAAATCAAATTCTGATCTTCAGTTATTCATGTGGGTATTGCAAGATTGTGTTCATCCTTCTATATCTGGTGCTTTATGTGGTTGGTTTAGAAGTCTTCCCTTTCCAGGGAGTACAAACAAGAGAAGGAAACAAAGGATGATTGTAGGTATGTCCACATCTAAAAATGAAAGGTTGGGGAAAATATACACACCACTAACCCAAATAATCCCTGCATCATTATCAACACCATATGTTTTTCGTGATGTAATGTTCTGGTGGTTGATTATTCAATCATCAGGTAACAGTCTGATGGGGCGTAATACCAAATATTTAACATTCAACTTTTAAGAATACCAAATACAGTTGCATTGGGTCCGCAATGAACCATTCAAGCTGAGGCTATCAAATCTTATGGAATACAATCTTCACCATGTGCTCCCTTTAAAAGGGAAGGGGACAAAAAACATTGCATTGCCATGGAAACTAGTTTCCTGGGGTCATTAGGAATAGCAGGTCTTGAATATAGTTTACTTGCAGGGACTTCCAATTGGCAAAAGAATCATTTCAAACAACCCAAAATTGGCATCAAAAGGGGACCCTAATCACAGAGATTAAACAATCTCTACAATATGTTTTTTTAATAAAAAAAAAGAGTGTCGATACACTCGATCCTTTTTGCGGTGCAACTTGCAGACATTATGTCTAACTCAATATATAAAATCACCTAGAACAATATATACTCAACTATTTCAGTGTATATTCTATTACGAAATGTAAAAAATATATGCTTTCAATTCATATAGGCACGTACTTCATTTTTTTATTATAAAGAATATACTTCATTAGCCAAATATATATTTCAATAAAAATCAAAATGAGTGTGGTCTGCAAAAGGGATTGAGCATAACATTTTCCTTTGAAAGAAACATACATCAAGATAGTAGAATGGTCCAACAAATGCCAAACAAAATCATCCCATCAAACCAAAAGTTGGATAAATTTTGACTGGACAATCACCTATTTAAAGCAAAAGAATTTAAAAGAGAGATTATGCAAAAGATACTAAAGACTCAATTCGACTTCATCAATGTTCAGAATGAGATGTTTTGAGCAATGGCAATTCTTTGCTTCTACATTCATAATAAGCCATGGAAGGAATAGAAACAAATCATAGCCAATGAATCTAAATAAGAGACTTTACTTAGATCACATACAATCATTCCCACTCTATTTAGAATCCAACAATCCTTGAATATCCCCATGAAAGCAATGGAGAATAGGTTTTCGGACATCACATTGATAAACATGTATAGCCTGCCAATGATTCCAGTTGGACCTTTCTGATCCTCGTAATATAACTATTGAATATTTGAATCTCCCCTGTATAACAGAGACCTTTTTGACCCCATAACATAACTAACGTGTCACATCTCTGTATAACGAGTTACGACACTAACACGTTAATCCTCTTTGTTCATTTTTTTTATATAAAAAGTTAAATTCTCTTTCTACACTACTGAATGGTTTGAAGTATAAACTTTTCATAGGAATAACTAAGAAACAAAAATAAAGTGACCTTAATCTTTCAAATGAGTGCTCGGACTGTAAACTGAGTTCATACAATTTTCTTACTCTTTGTTCGGATCCTTATGAATTTAGCATGGGATGAAACCAAGTTTATTCTGAACCAACAGATTTTTGTTTTTTATTTTATATTTGGAAAACTATCAGGATATTATATATTGGAAATATATAATGAAGGCGATGAATTATGTTCGAATAACAGATGTAAGAGTGACAATCAGGGAAAGGAACCTAAGAGTATATGGTCAAGTTTCAAACGGCTTACATGGATTGATCATGAAAGGGAGCCAGAGGGACACATGGAATAACTTTATAACAATGAAAAAGTGAGCAATAAATGAGTCACAAGATTTTTGCCAGTCATCATCAACCTTTTAAAAAAATGGAAGAGCAAATCAATTCCACTTAAAGGATAAAGAATACTGAATTCCATCATCAATCAGATTATCATAATATCACTATATATTCTACAAGCAGCGAAAATTGCGCACACAAGCAGAAATTTATGTTTCAGTACTATGCACCAAAGCCTTACATACTATGAACTTATGAATGGGGTCCCATATTTCTATCCCACCTCAGATGGGCATCACTATGTCCACCCAAGGTGATTTCACATCAGAATGGAGTTCCACATTTTACTTTGATTAGAGATGCACGAAACACGTATCATTGTATCAGCCTAATATTAATACCAGCATGAGTTGAGAAAGGGATAACATTATCTGAACAAGTGGCTAACCTCGGCTGAATATCCTAAACATTTTATGTATCATCCAATAAGATGTCTACCGCAGTGAGACCTAAAACCTTTACTGAAATATATTGACTGATTTTGGCAATACATACACAAAAAATGAACAAGAATATGCTCCAATCCACACTGCAAAAGCTAAAGTCTATCACATACATGCTAAGACGATACTTGCTTTACTGATATACTCGAGAACCCATCAAAACAAAATCCAATTTAAAGTACCATGAACAATCAGATAATTAAAAAAAAAGCAATGAGATTTATATTAAAAAACGCACATATTTGTTTCTCACTAAGCTCAATCAGATAAATAAATAAAAAAATCAGAATAATCGCATTGAAAACTAGAACAGCAACACCACTAAGCATCTATTAATATTTGCTACCATATAAACTAAACCAGCAGTAGACATGAAAGTCATCTACATCAATATGTAATCAAAATCCAAATAGCAAACACACAGAACCATTTTTGTAAACAAAAACTCATTTTTTACTCAATATGTTCAGAATTCGATTTTTCTCTGTCAAATTCCAAACCCATAAACCAAAATCCCATATAAAGATTCAATCTTTCTCACCCTCAACACAAACCCACATGAAAAGGACTGCCCTTTTCACTTCCATCATCAACCGCTCTTGATTTCCATGATGTTCTTCGCCTTGGGCGCGTAGAGAGAGTAAACTATGGATTGCCTCCTCGCGATCTCAAGTTGGGTCTTCCCATCCATGAAAGCAGAGCAGACCGTGTTGGGATCCGAGAGGGTCTTGTTGTCCCGGAAGGCGTCGATGGTCCTCCTCTTCACGTACTCCCTGATGTTGTAGTCGCTGAACTTCGAAGCCGTTTTGAGTAAGGATCGGAACAGTGAGAGAATCTCACCCCGCGATGGAGTGGAAGCCATTGGTACCCTTTTCGAGAGAGGGGCAGAGAACGAAGAGGGATTTATGTGCTCACATGGACGTATTTACCCTTGCTTTCATGTACGATATGTCGAAGAGTGCATGGGTAATTTCGTCTTTATCAAGGGCTGGTGGATATCGGCGATTAGGGTGTGCTTGGAGAAATGGGTGCAAATAGAGGCATATATTTTAATTATGCAGCCCACTATTTTGGGCTATATCATCTGTTGAAAGGAGAAACAATATGTAATATTTAATCTTTTTTATAATTATGAGAGAATAAAGTAGAATAGCCTCTACATAGCTGTTTGTTTGATAAGAATAAACCTGGATAGTTATGTCTGATAAACTAGGATAAATTCTGATAACTATTCTCAGAAAAGGCTAGAATTGCTTATCAGGGCTTATCTATACCAATGGATAAAAATGCTCGTATCTATCATTTTAAAAAATTTATCTTACCTAACACTCTATGCACACATTCCAAAAATTATCACATCTATCATATCACACACATATCTCTCATACTTATTCCTAAACACAAATAATTTATGCAGGGGTATAATTATCATTTAAAAAGTCACAAACTCTTATCAATCTCTTATCTACCACTTATCCTTACTTTATTCAAGGAGAGCCAAACAACAAAAAGATCAAATTTATGTTTTCCAATGAGAATAACACAAAAAACAACCAAACAAACATTTACATATTCAACATGGATTGTTATCTATCCCAATATAACTATCAAGGTCGAATAACCTTATTTCACACCCTAAATGGGCCCGTAGTCTTTTTCACTCAATATATCGAGAATTGAGATATATTCCTCTGTTAATTTTTTTTTTATTTTTATAAATGAACATGATATTATTCAATTTAGGAATATATAATTCACCTTTTTTTATTTATAAAAATACATATTTTATGTAAGTGAGATACATGATTTAAAATAAAAATAAAAATATGTGTAGAATATATTTTAAATTATAAAATTGACTATGTGTAATATTTTTCAAAAGAAAATGATATTTCATTTGGAACCATTAAATGTTTTGATATTTTCTTGATGCATATATTCTCCCATAATGAAATATATACAATAGTAGAACAATATACTCTACTATTGAAGTATATACTATATTAATATATTAGGACATTATATCCTCTATTAGTAATAAGACTGCATAGATGGTTGGAAATTACTTCTGAACAGTAGGCGGGCTGAAAAATGTGTAGTGTTTAATTGATTGACATTTCAATTACTTACCCACAAGTAAACATTCCGATTATCACTTGAAATGATTATTCCAAAAAGTTTCGTATTACAGTAGATTGATCATTCATGCAGAAACTTTTATTCTTCCATTAAAAGATATAATATAGCTGCAGCTTGCAATGTCATGCACTTATGCAAATTTAAGATTTAATTAAATTCATATATATATATATATATATATATATATATATATAGTTAATTTCTTATATATTGCTATCAACTATGGTTTTTAGGATCGAGAGTTTCCAATATATGCATTCAATTCAAGCGTCGATATTACATTTTTATAAATATATGTATTTTATTAATTAAATATATATTTTCAAAAACATTTAAAATATGTTGGACACTAGAAATAAACTACATATATGATTGTTCTCGTATGCCCAGCATAAATGTATAACCTTACATTTTGTTGCATAGTTCCCTTTGAAAACATTTAGCCCCAAATTTGAAAACTCCTTTGTAATATATATATGTTCACCTTCTACATTTATTGGCGTTTGAATATGGGTTTGAGAATTAACTTTTTTTTAAAAGCTGAATTTAAAACTGAGTTTGAATGTGGATATGCTCGATTCATTTTGTAATAACTATTAATGTCCACTTTAACATGGGCGGAACCATGAATTAGAGGATAGAAGGAGGCCAGGCAGAGGGCCAAAAGATAGAGTGAAATTTTTTTAAATCTTATCATTCCCATAGCAAAAAAAATATATATATAAAAAATAAAGTTTCAAATATTGAAAAAATGAATATGAAGAAAATCATTTAAACTTATATTTTAGAGAGAGAATTTAAAATCTAACTTAAAAGAAATATGAAAGACTCAATATAATAATCATAAAAATTAAAATATACAAAAAATAAATAAAAAAAAGTTAACTCATTGATTTTTTAACCCTTCAAAACCCTATACCACAATTCCTTTGAAAAGAAAGCTTTTTATAATTTTTTTTTAAAATTCATGCCTTCAAATATCAAAATATTTAATGAGCACTTATATACTCAATTCATTTTACAGCCCCATTTGCATCTATCACGTCTAATGTATTATATAAAATTTGTTAACTTAGTATATATATTTCACTATTTTTGTATACACTATTACAAAAGTTATAAATTAAATATATACATTTATTTTATATAGTCGTATTTCATTTTTTATAAATAAAAGTTTAATATACACTTCATTACATAGATATATATTTAAAAAAAATTAAATATATACATGCTAACTTGGATACAAACATGATTGAATATAACATATTATAATTTCAAACATATATATTTCAAATATATATATATGACCCATGGCTATTCGTTGTTGATCCCCGACACGACTTGTGGGTTATTCAAGGCCTCTGTGATTAAACAAATAGGTACTTTGGTCAATCGGCCACCGGTGAAATGAAGGCACATTCACCCATGACTTCGGGGGCTGGGGCCTTCGTTCCGCTCCTAACCTTAGAATTCAATTTTTCTTTCGGTACGTACCTCAATAGTCATATTTGTTTTTGAAAAATCAACATTTATAATATATAATTTGTTGTGTATAGCTAAAACAAATATAACAAGTACAAGATCAGATCTATATGGTTCAATTTAACCCTGCATCTACGGGGTTATAAAAAATTAAAAATAGTAGTGCATCCACTAATAACTTGAGAACTACAGATACATTAAAATTTACATACAAACATCTATTGGAGTCTTTTAACCATACCACAAAAACCTCTAGTAAGACATCTATGTAATACAAATTCTTAAATTCTCTCAATAAATTTCATTATAGAAATGGATTTTTTAAAAATAAATGATTTAGTCAATTAGGTGCGCACTCTAAATGATTTAATCTAGCTATTAAAATTTGGTACACCGAATCTGAGATATTTTTTCAACAATAATTGACTATTTTTTCTTGAATTTTTTCCATGGATAAATTTGGCTCACCGATCAATTAGAATAATGTTATTATATTTCTTTACTACTTTATAGTTTTTTCAATAAAGAATCTCCTACTTGTTTATAGTCAGTCATTGGATTTAAAAAAAAAGTTTTTATTTCTCTTACATTTATAAAATGTATAATTCAAAAACGACGTGATGCTATTTTTCTAATAATATAAAAAAACCCGAGCACCAATTAGTGCGGCGGCCGCACCGTGCGGCGTCGATCACGGGCCGTTGATCACGGGTCATCGCATCAGACGATTGGATGCGATTCACGTCGATTGTTGGATGCGATGGACCCGCGATTGGACGGCTGCCGCACGGTGCGGCCGCCACACCTCATCGCGGTCGAAAAAAACCCACATGAACGTTATGCGGGCTGTCATTTTGCTTTGTTGGTGCCAAATCCCAGCCAAGGAATCTTCACGCCACCACTTGTACAGTATCATCTTCAAGACTTGTTCTGATATTTGAAATTTTAAGTGGGAAGACCATTTTTCAAAATGGGACTATATAAAAGAAAAAAAAATCATCTTGTTTAAAAACTCAATAAATTATCATATTTTATTGATAAACTAGAAGAGTGTAAAAAATAAATACATGTTTTCATCAACTTTATTTTACAGTTCAACTAACATATGATTATTTAAAAATATATCTTATAATAATTATATTAAAAAATATAAGTACATACATGTAATCACATTTACACCAAGAACAATATTTTCATCAAAAGTAGAAAAATATTAAAAATTAGATTACACCCCGAGGACCATGTGTATTTTGTTCGTCCCCTTTTTTTATAAAAGAACATGATGAGTAATTTGTTTTCTTCTAATTAAAGATTTTTAATCTCCAAGAAAAATATATAAATAAATAAAATTAAGATTCAAAAAATGGCTACGTACCTTATAATGAAGATTATTTGTTGTAAAATCTTGTTATTTTGCTTTTTTGACTTAGATTGTGAGAGAGAGAGACCGAGAGATTTTGAGAGGGAGAGACCATGAGATTATGAGAGAGACTGAGAGAGAGTGATCAATTAGGAGGGGAAAAAAGTACATGTTAGGCTAATTAAAGAAGTTGGCTATTCACCTTCATCAAAGAGATTTTAAAATTTTAATTATATATAAATATTAATAGCCACTGAATAGGTGGGATTAATATCAGTTTTTCTTTTCTTTTCATTTGTGGTTTGAATGGGTTCATATAGCTAGTGGGCAAGGACAGAATGAGGCCCAAAAAACATACTTAGTAGTTGTTGCATTTGGGCTTGGGGCCCTTCCTTGGGTGGGGCCCTAGGAAGCTTCCTACTGGGCCCACACCCAGGGCCGGGCCTAATCATCTTCAACGTGTTTGTTCATAATTTAATGACCAATTTAATATACTTTTTGCGCGGTCATCAATAACCATAAAATATGATTTTTTTTAAAAAAAATTTCAAAATATGAATGAATTACTACAGGTCTACAACGAGAAATGAAAGAGCCTCTACTACGTAATATCATCTTTCAAAAAAAAAAATCCATTTTAGAAAACCATGAAACATAAATATAAATATCAAGCAAAACCACATTTCCCTTGGTTATAATTAGGGTTGGTAAACGAACCAAGCCGTTCGAGCTCGGCTCGGGCTCGGGCTCGGCTTGTTTAAGCTCGTTCAGGCTCATTCAATTAGACAAATGAACAAGTTTGAACAATTTATACAGCTCGGTTAGGCTTGGGACCTAGATTGAACTTCATTTTGTGTTCAAACTCGACTTATTTGTGTTATAAAAAACTTAATTAAAGCTTGACTAAACTCATTTGTAAAATCGGAACATTAAATCAATGCAAAGTTATGCTCATTTAGGCTCATGAATTTGGCTATTTAAGCTAAAATTTTATTTTCAACTGCTAAAAACCCTAAAATGAAGAAGAATGCTAGGCTCGTTGAGGCTTGTGAGCTCGACTCAGCTCGGCTCGACTCGCTTATAACGGCTCGTTTACCACCCCTAGTTATAATTATAAACAAGTTGCGAACCAGCTTTGATAAAGGAGATTAAGGCTCCGTTTGGTAACGAGGTTTGGGCGGATTCCGCTTTTTGAAAAACTAAAATCTCAAAATCGTGCAGCCAAACGGGTCGGATTCCGGCGGAATCAAAAGCTGGATTCCTTTTAATTTCTCTCTCGAAATCCGTGTTTTTAAAAGCTCAAAAAGAACGCTTTTTGGTTGGAATCGGTTTTTTGAATTGAAAAGCAACTTTTTCTACCAAACATTAAACTTCTTCCAAATATTGATTCCTGAATTAAAAAAAAACATCCCAAAAAAGTCAAGGTCTAAAATCATCTTAAAAAGTAGCTTTATTCCAAAATCTACTTTTCAATCTGTGTTTCCAAACGGAGCCTAAATCAAGAATACTATTTAAAAAAAAATACAAACAAGCTGTTCATCAAGCGGAGTCGGCCCTCACTGGACGTACAACAACCCCTTTGACGACGAGCCCTCCCCTCCAGCTTTTACTTTTGATATCGAACAAACCGAACCACACCCTTCATGTGGAGCCCTTGGAATCGAATTGTCCAACCGGGATCTCCCCCCATCGCCCCTTTAGTTCATCTGGATTCAACAACAATGTTTGTTCGTACACCCTATTGTTCTTGACTGGGTATTCGAGCCTCAGAGTCACCTTCCTTTCCCAGCCGTGCGAGAGGTCTTTCATGGTCAAGACGAATGTGACTTCGTATTTCACGCCTGGAGATAGGAGCGATGCGTCCACGTTCCTGTGCACTTCAAGCCAGCAATAGTCCTTCAGATACGCCACCTCCCCGTCCTCGTCACTGTCACACACAGAGAAATAAAAATTAATAAAATTTCATAGTTAGGAAGAAATAGTCAGGACTGACTTTGATTAATCACATCAGTATCAAATTGCATAACCTATAAATCAAATTACACAACCTATGAATTGAACTGTATAACCAAATTGTTGGGTGCTCCCTCTCTTATTAGATATTGATGGTATTTAGAAATCTATGTTTTATCCAATAGGCGAGTAGACTTTGAATCCAACAATTGCATGTGTAGTTCGATTAATAAAATGTACAATTTGATACGGATGGGACTGACCAAAGTTAGACCTAGTCGGATATGGATTCATAATTTAATGTCAAATTGAATTTAGTTCTATAAAATATGTTTTCGGTTTCAAATGTGATTTTTTTGAAATGTTAGATTTTAGTTTTTATGAATTAAAAATCAATAAAAGTAATTTTTATGAAAACATTAATTTGAAATAGTATAAATGAAAAACTGTTTTAGAGGATTGGTTCCTAACGAGATGCATGATTAAACCAGAGTGGATTAATTAGTAAAGGGCCTCTAGCCCCACCCAGATTTTCTTACCCTATCAATCAATTAAAAAAAAAAAACCGTGTTTTGCTATCCCCACCGTCCGACCAGTTGCCGGATTTGGGATCAGGTTTTAGGCAGTTTGATCGAACAATTTGTATAAAGTTTATAATTTTTTTCGAAAACTTTCTACGACGTGTATCTTGACTTTCATATCCTCCAAGTGATTGTAATGTAGGGAGAATAAATCAACAAATGAGAATATAAGAACGATTTTTTTTTACTTAGTTACAAACAAATTTCAAAAGCCAAATATAAAATGTGTTTGGAAACTGAACATTTTTTTGTTTTCAAACAAAGAATTATCTTAACTACGAATTCAAATGAGGTTAAAATGATATATATTTGTCTAATAAGATATTTTTCTATAAAAAATTGATTAATTAAAAGTATATCATTACAATTTTTTCACCCAGCTGTTGTTTGGATAAAAGAATAAATTAGAATATGATGGATAAATCCAAAAATTTATTTGTTTACAAAGAATAAGTAGATATAATTCAACCCTGTTCGACTCATTACGGTCGCCCAAAACTGAAATGACGACCCATTAATCGCTAAAACCTGAAATGGTGAGAATTCGGTCTATAATCGGTGGGAAGAAACACAGTTTTTTTTTTTTTTTTTGTCGGTGGGATTCGAAAATTGTTTGGTGGGGATAGACGGGCCCATAAACACCCAGAGGTTTGCGGACGTTCCATATCGCTTGTCTTGACCCCAAGTTCAACAGGACCTCGCGAAAAACGAAACAATTGGCTGATTCATTACCCAATTTTCTGCAACAAGAATTATTTAATTAAGAGAGAAATAAAAGATAGACTAAACAGAGGCGGACGTTATTGGGCCGGGCTCATTTTTATATTTATATTTTATATTAAATAAATAAATATATTTTATACATAAAATATATTCTTAACAAACTAGATATCAACCAAATAAATTAATAACAAATCAAATAGTATCATAACAAAGTCGATCTCAATCTAACAAACCAAATCGAACTCCGGCCTGTTTGAAAACAGGTTTGAGCAGCTTTTGGGTTTATAAGAAACTGTTTTTTCCAAACTCATTTTCAAACAAAAAAATGGAGCAAAAAGTTGTAAACATATTTTTGTGAAATAATGCCCAAAACCTTAGTTTTTCAGAAGTTGTGGATAGATAGCTTCTTACAAAATCAGATTTAAACTCAGCTTTTGCTCAAAATCAATTTACAATCGTGCAACCAAACGCAGCCTCAATCTTATTATAAATTTTAATAATTCTAAATTTTAAAATTCAAATATTATCTTAAGAATTAATTTAATGTCAATTGAACGATAGAGAAACATTTATATCCATAAAACAACTCTTCTTATTTTTCTGGCAACTCTTCCTATTTTTATGATGACATATTTGGTTATTTAAATTATAAAATTTGTTAATATACCGTGTAAGATGAGTTTATATCTCATTTTTATTCTTACAATACATTTCATATTTTTTCTTTTCTTCACATGTATGTCTTTTGAATATCACATTATTTGTTATATAATGAATAATTACATCAAATATAAGAACAAAAAATTTTCATATAAATATTTAATATAGCTATCAAATATAAAAACAAAAAAATTTCTCTATAAATATTTAATGGAAAATGATTGATAAGTCCCAATTCATAAGCCCCAAGTAAGCCCCATGACGTGGCATGAGGTGAATTTCCTTTTGTACCCTTTAATTGTGTTTTCTGATTTTTTTCAAAATGAATTAATGCAGTCGGTTAGTGTTGCCTTCGTTGGAACCGGGCGTGCATTAATTGCCATTATTTCCTTCCTTTTTTGACTTTTCTCTCTTTTGATTTGTTAATAATCATACGAAATTCATCATATTCATTTTTTTTTGCAGATTTTTTTTTGAGAATGCATGTTGATTTGTTTTTTTGAAGAATTTATAAGAGACTAATACTATCGAAAGGAAAAATTGAACAATTTGTTAAAATGTCTCCCGATTCAGGTGTGTTGTTTTTTTTTTTTTTGTGTGTTTTTCAATTGTTTCATTTTTTTGTCTTTTTTAATGTTATTTTGGTTGTTTTTTTTATGTCAAATGTGTTATTTCAATTCGGCGTATCTGTTTTTTTTTAAAATGTGGATGTGAATTATAGTTATATTCCACGTTGCAGATAATGTAAGTAACTATTATATTTATGTTTTATATTAGACTTTGTAACTAGCTTCATTCTTTTTTGAATGTAATTATCTATTATATTGATGTTTTATATTAGACTTTGTGACTATTTTTCATGCTTTTTTTTAATGTAACTAACCTATTAAATGGTAGCTGTTATTGAAAAAGTAGTTACATTTGCTAATGTAACTTAGTTTTTGTAGAATTTACTTATCATTGATATATTTTTGTATATTTAGGAAATATAGGGGACTCAGTTACATATTCTTTAGAATGCAGTTCGAAGAAGGATTTGACTGTTGATGATGAGCAGCAATGTTCAGAAACAAATGTGCTTAGTGTTGGAATGATTTTTTATTCAGAAGAAGATGTGTGTATATTTTATCATAACTTTGCTCATAGGGAAGGTTTTGGTATTGCAAAGATTCATCAAAAAATGATGAAAATGGAAAGCTAAGGTATTTTTCTCTAGCTTATTGTAGGAATGGAAAACCTGTTTCAAATGGAAAGAATTCTTTTAATGCCAGGTCGTCTATGAAGACTGGTTGTGGAGCTAGGATTAACATCAATGTAAAGGACGGCGAGTTGTTTATGATTTCTAAGCAATTGAAAAGCTTCCAGAATGATGTTTTCTTCAACAAATCCACATGCCTTTGTTTAAGTGTTAGTTTGAAAAATGTCTCAAAGATCCTCTGCAATGAAGATATGAACTGTTGATGATATTTTATTTCCTCTCATTTCTTTTTGTTTCTCTATCTTTTTTTTTCTAGCAGCAATTTTATAACAATTTCATTCCAATACTGAATGAATTATTACACACCATTGAATACAGATATGTAACAATTTCGTACACTGTAACCTAGATACATTGTCTATTGTTAGTTACACTTTCTGCATATACAGATCTACGAAAACAAAAGAGCATCTCAACTGTTGAAAGAATTCAGTTACATTGCACAAAAATTAATTACATTCACTACAATAGTAACATAAAAAAACATATGATGTTAACATGAAGACAATTAATTACAATCAAACTTACATAAATGTTAATAGTTAGTTTATTGCATGAAAGTTAGTTACAATTTAAACATAGTTACATTCAATACAACATGAAAAAATGAAGAGGCTTCATATTTACACACTACTGAATATGAATAAACATTCAGCAAATAGTTAGTTACACTTCTGTGAACATAGTTACATTCCATATTACTTTGAAAACCACATAAACAAATTTGTAATCCAATTTTTACAAGATGAAGAAATTGTTATTACAATTCAAACAAATGTAGACATACAATAAATCACAATGCACAAGTTCTCATACATAATAGAATACAAATATTGTTTACAGTTGTGAATACACAAAGTTAGCTACATTGATAGAAAGTTACATTTTGTAACATTTCATAAAATAATGAAAACACATAAATTTTAATTTTAATAGTTGGTTACATTTCCCTTGCAAAAAGGAAGAAAATGTTAATATACCATCACCTGTAATCGAGATCCGTAAAATAATTTCTGAAAAAATAATACTTGGTTACTTTTCAACAAACTCTAAAAAAATTGCAGTCCAACATTTGAAGATGTAATAAAAATCACAAAAATCATCGAAATTTAGCATACATGTAAAAAACAGAATATTAGACCTTTACTTTCATCAAATCTTCTCAAAATAGAAAAAATTGAAAACACCAAAATAAGGTTTGCGTACCCATTTTTTATGGTTTTTGATTCTTTGGATGCATAGAAAAACTTTAAACCGACTCCCATTTTTGATAGCTTGTGATAGCGTGATTTTTTTTTTGAAAATCCAATTAATGTTTGAAAGTGGGTTTGAGTTCTCGAGAGGGATGGGACAAATGGAAAAAAACGCAAAACGAGAAAAAATTAGGTGAGAGAATGTGTGTTTTAAATAAGGGGTAAATATGTATTTTGCTTTTTTGTCATTTTGAAAAAAAGAACCAGCCAGCCAATCATAGTTTGACACCTTAAGGGGCTTGTGGGAGGGGCCTATATGCTGGGGCCTCTGTAACAAAGCTCATATTTAATATAGGTTATATAACTCACCCTAAAATATTGTCCTGGATCTGCCCCTAAGACTAAATAATGTGTTTCTTTCACCTCCTAGTTTTATCCTAATGACACAGTAAATGAAAGATTTCTCCCATTATTTACCTTCACCATCTTTTTAATTTTTTTTCTTCTTCTTCACGATCCTGATCTAAATTGAAGTCAAGCATAAAACAACACTAGCCATAATCAAGAACCGTTTCATCGATCACCATTATTCGTTTTCCTGTTCTTTCTGTGTTCATGTAATCCTCTTTTTTATATATATAATATTCTTCAACCCCTTTCAACAAACTCTCCTCAACCCTCATGCGCATTTACATTTATTTAGAGGGCTAATAGCATTTAAATTTATGCAACAGATTATTGATTGAAAACTAGTGTCTCGGATTAGGACATGGGGGTCTTTTGTATTTCTCTCTTCTACTCTTCCTGAATCCTATGTGATTTTTTGTTTTTTATTTATTTTTGTATGTTTTCAATACTTCTTTATCTTTATTAATATAAAATGTTTACCTGTCATTTTTCCCAAAATAAAATAAAACTATGCTACAGATTAAGGCTAAAACTAGTCTATACTCAAAGAGAAGCTTTACCTTGCTCTTTTATCAAAGTAGATTCCGGAACGGACTCGTTGAAGGAGATCGGACTTGTCGTCGGCATCTTTCACTATGGCATTGAAGTTGTGATATGGTTCATCTGGGGATAGAAGGGACATAATGGACACTGGTCCCTGCCTAGGCAGGGCCTAACAGGCCCAGCTAAGCAAGGGCCGTCCTGAGCCAAACAGGCCCAGGCATTTTTTGTTATCTGTCTACATGTGTCATCAATTTTTAATTAACTAGTTGCTGTGTCCGTGCATACGCACATGGATAAAGTCTAAGATATTTTTGTTTAGTAGATCATTCATGTCAAATAATTTAGTTACAATAACAATGTTGATGATCATGACTTGTAGGTTCAACTGTAAGAATTTTAATGTATGTTAATCATACATTTAGTCAAAATATCTTTATGGATGGTTTATATTACTGATGAGTCATCATTTTTTATTAGCAAAACAAAATTAAATAGAAATAACTAACAAAAATGAATCAATATTAAGAAAAAATATTATTCTTTTGATTAAACTAATTTACAAACCCTACATAAATTTTTGCATCACTAAAAAATTTATGCCTCACAAATTTATCTACCAGCATATTATATTTCATTTATGGCAGTTAATGGCAGTAGACTCTCAAAAAATAATATTAAGAAATTGTACACAAAGGAGAAAAAACTTTGTTGAATGTCACGCTTGCAAATGGCATAGCATTAGAAGTAACTGCCCGCAAAATAAATTTACAATCCTAAGCCCCGTTTGGATACAAAATATTACTTATTCTTGGACAATTATTTCATCATAAGTGGCGGGTATAGCAATGGAATAAGTGATTTTGTGTTTGATTGTAGTGAATTATTATAGTTGGGAAATGTAATAATAAATTTTTTGTTATTTGAATAAAATGTGGAGATTTAAAAAAAAAACTGTAAACAGTGATGTGAAGTGGTCATGTAGAAAAATGAAGAGATAAATATGTACAAAGGAACCAAAGAAAGTGAAAAAAGACGCATTCACCATTTTATAAAATTATAGAAGTATATTATTTATATAAAAAAAATCAAAATGTATGTGAAATGTAGACAAATTTGTAAAAGGGAATGCGTCTTCATATTTTCCTATCCAATATAGTACAAGTGCATCATTTGGCATCCACATTACAGCATAATTATTCTCTATTACATTCTGAAAGGATCTTGAATATGTAGCATAAATAATCTCTCTTACATTATGAAAGGATCATGAATATAATTTGGACTTTGCTATACTAAACTTCACTGAAAAAACTTTATAAATGAAAAATCCTAAAATAAGATATGATTTTGACATTCCCAATCTAATGAAATGCAGAACATCCCAGTAAAAAAATGATCAACAATCAATATTGGTATAGTTACAAAACTGTGCACTGCTAAAATAACCCATTATGAAATAAGCAGCAATTCCAGCAGAAAAATAAAATCATTAAACAATTGATATTGTACTTTGATGACAATTAAGGGCAACAACTGTTGCAACTTGCATAAGCCCGGTTAAGGGCCTCTTTTACCAATAAAAAGAAAATTTTTGTGTATTCTTGATTGAATCACATATGAGTGACATCCATGTTTATAAAAAGATGAAATCAATCACACACAATCTCAGTCAGTTTTTGTGCAATTATGACATTGTACAACTTGAGTATGAAACTATGAATTGCCCAAATATTCATGCATCGAAAAGTAAACTAACAGTCCCAGTAGCATTAGGCTTCATCTTGGGTCATATGATATCAAACAATCAAGAAATGATAGTTTTGCTATTCAAAGTTAAGAAAAAAGTAAATGCCCAGAATGAAAACCACTCCTGTTAAGTACATTAGGCATTTAGGCCCAAAAAAAAAAAGATCTAAGCAAATGTAGATAGTGTGTATACATAATTGATCAATTCAAAAGAATTTTTTTTTGTACTCTAGTTTGATTAGGAAAATATCTGAATCAATTTATATTCTAAAAATCTATGAATAAAATCCTATTCAAATTTTAAATAGATTTCATATTGTTTAATTATATCTAAAAATCAATGAAGTAAAATCCTAATCAAATTTTAAACAATATATATAGGAATCAAATAAATTTTCATCACTATAATATCGTGATAATACCCCATTGAAAATATATAAAATTCAAATTTTCTTTTGTGATTTGGATAATATTCAGAGTAAAATCAAATTAACAATCAAATTAAAGATAATAGTAAAATAGATTTCATATTTTTTTATTAATACATAAATATCCTGAATCACATTATAGCAAATTTTCAAGAATGAAATTAACTTTTAGTGAGAGAGATTCAAATAATATTAAAATTGACTCACTTAAAAACTGAATCGATTTGGAGGACTACCATTTGAGATAACAAGAGAATTGAAACAAAATAGTGAACCATATAATTTTTTTCTAAAAAAATTCCACAAAAAACTTTAAATAAATTATATGAAGGGAAAAATACCCAATAATATCTTTCAAACATAACAAATACTGAAAATAACTACTTTTAAAAATTCCACCAGAACACATCTCTTTTAACAATCTCATAATTTTAAATGACACAAATGACATTCTCTCATATAATTTTTATACTCTCTCATCATATTTAAAATTTTTTCACACCATCATCTAATTGAAAAATAATATTAATAAAAATAATTATTATTTAAGAGTGATTTTACTTGTTATTGAACTTTCTAAGTATGATGTCAAAATTATCAACATTGTAAAAATTATCGTTCATGAATTTACAAAAAAAATTGGGTTTTTTTCTAAAGTTATTTTCCAATTTTTTTTTTATATCTTACAAATGTCTTGCATAAGGAATTTTTGGATATATAAACATAAGTGTCCCAACAAAATTTATAAAATTCAAAATATTTTATAAATTTTTTTAAAAATGTTTTACAATTTAACTCTTAATAGTGTGTTTAGATATATAAAATATAATAATGAACTTCATACACAAATAAAAAATATTTCATTATTTATTAATAATCTATAATTGGGGTATTAAACAGCTAAATATGTGTGAGAATGTTTAAATAGTAGATAGCATAAGGGTTACCGAGTCATTTTCTATTCCAAGATTATGAAAGAATATTGTTTTAGGTATAATTTTCAAAAATTACAATAGTTTTGATAACATATAGTTCAACTGTTATTTTTTCAAGAGGATATCATATAAATTCTTTCAATATATAGTAAACGTTAGCTTAGAATAATAATTTGATGAAAGTTCTACCTAAAAAATATAGCCATTTTAGATATTTTTATTATCATATAGTTCAAATTTTTGAATTTTTGGGTTCAATTTTTTATTTTAAAAAAAAATCTTTTATACGATTAATATTTTTTTCTATTGCAATTCTTGTGAATGATCAGTGAAATGAGTTATGAAAATACAAAAAATTAAAAAACAAGCTCATAGCTGGTAACATTCAACCTCTCTCCTTACTGTGCAAGAAACAGGTCAGGTTTGAGAGAATAAATCTAGCAATATATTAACTTCTAGTTCTGATAGATCTAATATAACTCAAGACTGTGTGCATTGTAGCATTTTCTTTTGAGGTTGAACCAATTTTTCAAATAATTTGACCAAGAGGACACGTCATGTTGATACCCAAAACAGCTGACAAGGATATCGAAGAGCAAACATAATTGTAATTTCTATTAGCACTGATTAAGAAAACAATGAAACATTTTTTATACATATGTATGGTAAGAGTCAGTGGAATTTCTACGTAAGCCAATTAAATGGTGTGAGAGAAAAACAGTAATTTTTACCTCTCTACAAATGAGACATTTGACTCCTTTAAGAGCAGTCTTGGGGCCTTCAAACAAGAAATAGAGTAACACATTCCTTCTAGAACAATTGACCATAACCTAAAGCATATAGAGCGGAAAAAATGTTCTGTAAAAAAAAAAAAAACAATATAAAAGGGGGATCTGGAACTCACCACCATAATTTGTAGAAAGCTCTTTGCTTCGAACAGATATCCAAGCTTTCAAAATAGGCAGACAAACAAAATCAACCCAAAACGATTGCTTTGAGATTATACTTTAAAAATACACTAGCAATAGATTGAAAGAGTAATTATATATGTTAAATCAAAGAAATGAAGTATCAAATGGTGTCAAATAGGTTGATTTAGAAAAAGAATTATATTCATTGCTTTTTAATGATAATTTAATATTTATGCATATTGCATTTCCATGTTGAGTATGAAAACCAAGATTTACAGGAGTGTTTTACAATTAAATATATTTGGAAGAGAATGTGTGACAACATAGATCTAATCTTTTGTGTGAAAGCCACATATAAATTATTATAAATTTAAAATATAAATAAGCAAAAAATAAGTATGCCAGTTTATTCAAAGACACAAGAACAGATGTGTGAAAGCCACAAATAAATTATTATAAATTTAAAATATAAATAAGCAACAAAATAATCTGCCAGTTCATTCAAAGATACAAGAACAGAAGGCGGTGTATGTGAATCTAAACTATAACTAAAAAAGGCTTAAACCCTCCACAACAATAGAACAATATAATCATTTGTTTTGATAAAGTGAAATGCCCACTGCATTCAAAATGCATGATATTAAAATGGTGAGATATCTACAATAAAAATCAATAAACATGCATTGACAATTTACATAAATGTATGAACAGTCAAGATTATTTACTATGAATAATTAAATTAAGAACAAAGTAAATACCACGTCAATGGGGACTCTAAAACAAGGAGTTCACTGATAGATTTTCAAGATAGAAGATGATATTCTCTACACACACACAAATTGATGACATACAATTACACACAACAATTATTCCTGATAGATCCATTTTTCTACATTAAGTTTAACCAAATTGATAGCGAAAACTTAAATAGATCAAATTTCAACAATGCTATATTCAGAGAGAGATAATAAACTGCTCCCTGGAGGCATCAACAACCTTGTTACCCACCTCGAACTGGTCAATTTTGCCAACATGAAACCCTGGCTTCACACTATTTAGCCCATCCATCGTGTGAATTAAATTTGGACAACTATCCTCAATACACCAATGATTTAAACATTGTTTATGTAGATATACACGAAGTGTTATAAACTTGATAGTTGAAAGCAACATGTATTTTGTCAAAGATGGGTCAGAGCATATGAAGCAGCAATAACATGTATACTTATAGCCATATCATGAAGTCTTCATGAATAGGAGAGCAAAGAGTTTTAAACATATAAAGAAATAGCATGAGAACAATGTTGGGAGCATACATCTCGTACTTATGAAACTGTACAGTATATATGTAATAGTTAAGCATAAATCCCTTAAGTCATCAATCCTTTATCAATTTTATTGTCTTTCTTGGTTTTGGTTGGTGACTATAGAAAATGTATTCCTTTTTTCATATGAATGAAGGTGGTAGACTTTCCTGCTATTCAATCCATTAAAAAATATTTCAGAAAATACATGAAAAAGAACCCTACCCAGGTCTGGGAGATATATTTGACTATAATTTCCTTCCAAGGAATAGATGAACAAAATTTAAAAAAAAATATTTACAACAAGGGATTTGAACTGTTACAACCACCGGCATCGATGGTTGTTGGTGGTCCACCTCCCACTGAGAGCTCCTCCGCGTCTTCTCCTCCCTCCACCCGACCTGCTCTCCGACCCCCTCTTCCGTCATCATTGCATCCTGACAAAAGTTTCAAAATGAAGTAGAGAGGGTGAGAAGCAAAGTTTTTTTTTATTATTATTTTGTGAGTTTTCCGAATACGAATGGCTAAATGGGAGACTCCTCGTTTTCCATCAGTAAGGCTAAAGAGAATTAATTGAAAAAATTCAATCGAAATAAATGATGCATCAATGAATAAATTGAATACAGTCCGAGCTTGTACCTGCATGTGAGACCAAAATGGGTAGTTCAAAGAGTGAAGAGGAAGAAAACACGAACCAACTTCAATGTGATACAGATGAGCGGACAGAAACATATTAGATATGTTAATATCCATATTTGATATGAATATATTTTTATATTCGGATCCATTTGTATACGAATTGGATATGAATATTTTTAAATAATTAACATGTTTAAATATTAATATTAATTTGAATAATTAAATGATATTTTAAAGGGATACTAAAATTAAAATTGGGATTTTAATGTTTATTTTTCCTTAATAGATATTATATATTGAAAATTTATTAATATTATAATTGTAATTAATCATATAAGATAACAATATGAGCAGTATATAATACAATTATATATATTTTTATAATATTTTTTTTGGTCGGATATATAGACTGATATCCATATTCGCGCTCTGGATATTTGAATATGACATATTTATTATATTTTGGATACAGATTCAAATTGGATTCAAATATTTTTTGAATAATTAATCGACTTAGATACAGGTGGATTTCCATTGTTTGGAAATGATAAAAGTGTCCGATAAAAGCCTTTCTAAGATCGGTAGTATATATATAAGTTGCATATAATAGATATAGACATTTTAATAAAATTAGAAACAAACCATAGGTAAGAAACATATTAAACATCACATTGGATTTGTTCACAATTTATTTTACATATATAATTACAATCATAATGATGAAATATAGTTTTAGAAATAAGGAAAATTAAATATTTTTGTGTATTATATTGTCTTTATATTGTTAAAATTTTCCAACTTTTAAAAAATGGCAGCATTACAAATATTAATTACATCTATTTATATATTAATTACGAATTTTGAATGCAAATATTATTAATTTTTTGGCTTTGTTCTTTTTTTTTTACCATTCAATTTCTAAGCAACACATTTGAATTTAAATATTTTAAAAAATATATAATCAACGATTATCATGGGACACAATCTCGTCTGCTTAATTAATCTTCAGATTTTCTTCATAATTCAAAAACAAATCGCTGTTAATTATATTTTCTTTTGTGATATGGATAGTATTCAGAATAAAATCAAATTAACATTCAAATTAAAGAAAAATTTAAAATAGATTTCATATTTTTATTGATATTAAAAGTTCAGAATCACATTATAGCAAATCTTGAAATTTTAAATTTTTGGCCATTTGAATACGTGACGTGGATTATATTTAAATGAAATTCATATATACTAATATAATAATTATATACAAACTTTAAATATGATCATATCTTTTATATATATCCTAATTTAAACAAATATGAAAGTAATGGGAACATTAAATATTAAATAAATATATTTATATATTAATTATCATTTTTGCTTTTGCTTGTGTATATAAGTAGTGGTTTTAAAACACATATATATACACAATAAATGGAATTAACTGTCTTTGGAAATAAATCAGTGCCAATAAATGGCATTCCCTATAATTGCATTGAACACTAAATGTGTAATAATTAATAAAAATTTAAGTGTAAAACAATTGAACACAAACGCCCATGCATCATATGTAAAGCTATAAATTTTAATACGCTATGCATCATATGTTTGAAGAAATGGCATGCATCATATGGAGGGTTTATTAAAAGAATAGGTGATGGCTCATAAGTTTTATTTTGAAATTTTTCATAGACATGTTATAACATAAATTTAATAATAAAAATAGAGTATAAATATATTATAACATTGAGCATCTCTTTATATCCTCATAATATTTTGATATTCAAATATAATTATAACTTAATAAATATATTAATATAATTTTAGTCGGCGTATATTAAAATATTCAAAACACTTTCATTCTATAAGCATCCATTTATCCTCGTAATATTGTGATATTGAAATTTAATTATAAGTTAATAAATATATTAATATAATTTTATCATAATTGATGTAAATTATGATATATTTATATTAGTCATTATATAATTATGATAAAACATATATGTACGATGAAATGTAAGGCTTAAAATTTTAATATGCCATGATATTATGAAATGTGCGTAGTGGAATAAATTATGAATGAAATTAAAATGATATGAATAGAATTTCATATGATTAAATAGAATTGTAGGGGTAAAATTGTTAAATGGTTTTGATTAATTAAAAGGGGTGAAATGGTGAAATGGATTGTAATGGGATTGAATGGATTGTTAGGGATAAAATGGTCATTCGACAGTTTTTTGTGTTAAGAGACTTTTATATAGTAATATAAATTAAGCTGCAGTTTTTTTTTTTTTTTTGTGTTGGGTAACGGATTTGGAAAACTCATCATTCTACGAACCCAAAAGCACCCAAACTCATATTCTAACACTTTGTGATTTACAAAATAAAGAACTCATTTTTTTGTTAATATTTAAAGTGAAAGAACTTGGTTGCACGTGTGATATGCACATGTGGATTATCCTTTCATCTCTAAATTTTTTACTATCCAACCACTTCGTTTTTTACAATTTTCTTAAACATTGAATTCCGGTACCACCCTTCATTTTTCATAACTTAAAAAAAACAATTTGACCACCACTTTTCTTGAACATCATTTACCTATGCATTGATTTTGGATCATCTACTTGTCTTTTTTGTGTTTGTATTTAATCATAAGAAATGTGTGATCTATATTTCATTTAATGAATTTAGAGTTAAAACAATTATTAATTCTCATCATTCCATCACCTTCTGAATTTAATCATGTTAATGTGACATCTCTATATTAAAAGTCAAATATGACCCAAATAAAAAAGACAAGCAGAAGATCCAATCCCATTAATTGATCACTACTTTCTATAAACCTATGCTTATGCGTTGGTACACCACATGATCACCATTTTATGAACTTTCACTTACCTATTCATTTGTACACCATAGAAGTTGAGAGTACCAAATTCCCATAATATTTCTTAGAGAATGCAATGCAATCCATGGAATTTTACCACTGCCATGCAACCAAGCCAAAGCTGTGGTGGAGTGAGACTCAATGATCGAAGCACGGTTGTATTCCGAAATGTCGTGAATCCAACAAATTCAAAAATTCTATGTATTTTGTTATTTTTGGTTTTCATTTGTGGTATTTAACTAGTTATAAGTTCTATTAATCCCAAAGAATTCTTTTTTATAATAACTAAAAATAATTGAACACCACCCAACCCACTAAATAATAAGATATTAATAAATACCCAAGAATAATCTACCAACAAAATAATAAAATAAAATAAACAAAAATAAAAATATACACATTCATTTATCACATTCATGTATAACAATAGTTTTTAAAAAATTATTTAAAATGTGCATTAAAAGTATTAATTTCCTAAAATATAATGAGATTTAGTGAATATGCAATCGGATTATATTATTTTTAAATTAATTTTAATTATTATAGAATCTGGTTATATACTTATATATAAAATTTATAAAATTATCATCTATTTAGAATCTAAAGATAAGATTAGAAAATGAAATAATAATTATGAGAAGAATGAATTTTAATAATTTTATAAGGATAAAAAACATAAAAATGTGTTGCGTACACTATTGAATAGTTGAAAATCCTTTGTGGTTAGTATAGATAATAGGTAGGTAGATGTTCATTAATTAAAACCATATATTTATATTAGTTTATTATTGAAATTATTTAAGGCATTTATGGAATTTAATATGATTTGAATATTATCACATTGGTAATAGAGAATGATTTTTTTCACCTTATATAATGGGTTTAGATCCTCCATTTATTTTCCGGTTACTTGTGTTGCGCTTTGGTCAATCTGATGGTCATAAATTCATTAAATAAATAGATCCATTTATTACACATGTTTGGATCAATTCATTGTTTGATGTATTTATAACAATTTGATTTTAATTATTGTGATGTGGTAATTCCATAATAAAAGTTAAATAAGATCCAAATATATTGATAACCCACTTTTTGAAAGATTTCTTGAAAAAGACAAAAGGGATAAAATGGTCTACACACAAGTTTACACAGCTTCGGCAATGGGTTGTGAGGTGCATTTTAAATTGGCCCATTAATAGGTGCATTTTCTGTGTACCACTTGAAAGAGACATCCTTGTAGGCCTTATAAATTTCTACTACCAGTTTTACAGTTTTTATTATCAATTTTCATTAGAGTTTCTATTTACATGTCTCTATTTAGAGTCTTATTACATCCTGAAATTGTTTTATTTAATTTAGACCTTTTAATAAATTCAGTATTCCGAGGGCAACACTTTAAAAAAACTTATTTTCTTATCTCAAAACTTCGGTTGTTCGACATTATCAACTTCCTTCAATCATGTACACATCAATGTCCCCCACCCGCTTGGCAGAGTGGTGAGTGACACCCCTATTTAATGGGGGTGGATGAGTTCAAATCCTGCCTCCAGCAGGTCAAGAAAAAAAAGTGGAAAAACAGCCCTTTGGACTTGTAATCGCCTCCGGGCCTGTGTTTGTAATCGTCTTAGGGGGCGTTTGGTTGTGCGATTATAAAACTGATTTTGCAGGAATCTGTTATTGCAAACCTGATTCTGCAGAAAGCTCACTTTCTCAGCTTTTTGAAATCGCAGCTTTTGAGTACTATTTACCTGCAATCGCTAGGTTTAAAACTGCGATTACAAAACAGTTTGGTTGCGCGATTGTAAACGCAGCTTCCTGTAATCGCAATTGCAGCGCAGTCACGCAACCAAACGCACCCTTAGAGGTTAGAGGCCTATATGTACCAAAAAATATAATAATAATAATAATAATAATAATAATAATAATAATAATAATGATGTACACCTCAATGATGGATCAAGACGCCTTTATGTACCAAAAAAATATAATAATAATAATAATGTACACATCAATGATGGATCAAGACTGTGCAGCAAGTCGGTCAATGATTAATTAATTCTTCTATTTGATTTGATAGAATAGTTGGCGATCATGTGCGAGATCCGAAGGAGCCAACAAAATAATCGCCACTACAGAGAATCTATTTGAAAGTCGTCACTAAAAAATAATTAGTCTCTATCAATATTTTATGTCGGAGTAAACATGCGAGATTCGGAGGAAGCCAACAAATATCCACTGCATGTAAATCATCGTTAAAAAAATAATTAGTTGCCAACGATATATATATTATGTTGGAGTCAGTTGGCATGCAAGTGGCAACAACGTCGACATTGGAATGAGCCATTGTTCGCTCACTACTGCTTAGGTAAAATAAATAGTACGTGTTGAATTAGTTTCCATATTAAATTAAGAATTTGAAGAAATTAATTAGAGGTCTCAGTAGACACCTGTGTAATAACAATAGGTCCCTTGATTTTTTCTTCTTTTTTTTAGATCCCTAAGTTAGTGGTGGTATTTTGTTTGGGTCTTTTCATCTATTCTAGTCATTTATCTTCCTTTTTTATCCTCAAATGAACATTAATTTTTTATTTCATCATTATCTCAATATAAGTGATGATGTAGCATGACTAATACTATTCGTTTATAGATTCGATAAATATCTCACATTGTCATTTAAATATATTGATATTTGATGTTGCATAATATTTTATTTAAAATCTGTTATCAAAATAAATTTTTATTAGATTTTATTTAGTAATTTAGGATTTTTGGGATCTTATCTTTTATTTTATTAGATTTTAATAATTATCATTGTAATTGTGTCTTTACTAATTTTTAGTAGAGTCATAATTCACATTATGAATATTTATTTGATGTTTGTGGGCTATATAATGAGTGCCACCATATTTTGTAATAGACAACTTTTGATCAATTAATAAAATATCTCCCTTTGGGTTTTTCATCCTTGTGGATTCAAGGATTCCTTGTGAATTCAAGGAGTTTATGAGATCTCAACGCTGGTTGGATCTTTTATCGTTTTCATGCTGCGTTAGGTGGTATCAGAGCGAGGATTCGCCTGGCTTCGATGACACATAGCCGTGCGGGAAACAACCATCCCATTGACGGTGATCGTGGGGTGCAGGAGCTGTTTCGGTCGTTGCGGGAGGATCAACAGCCACTTCGAGAGGAGTTTCGTCAACAAACGCGACAGACTCTTCGTGAGGTGAAGGCTGTCGTGAATCTCAACACCGACAACAGACGACCTGGGTGTGACATGATGCGCGCCGAGGGATTCGCCCGAGGCCAACCTGTTGCTTATAATGGTGTTCGACGACATTTTCATTATCTACCCAATTATGAGGATGAGTTGGATGATGAAAGCGCTGAACTGTACGACTATCAGCTGAGAAGGCGGCACACATATTACAACAATTATTTTTCAAAGGTGGACATCTCATATTTCAACGGTAATATGTCAATCGATGAGTTCCTTGATTGGATCTTAGAGATTGATAAATTCTTTGAGATAATGGAGGTGCGTGAAGAGGAGATGGTTAGATTGGTGGCGTTTCGACTCACGAGCGATGCTGCTAATTGGTGGGACCACCTTCAAAGGACCAGACAATGACAAGGAAGAGTACCTATTCGAATATGGAGGAGGATGAGACGACTTCTCATGAATCAGTTCCTTCCTCTAGATTATGAACAATATTTGCTCTAGTTGTACCATAATTGTCGCCAAGGTAATCGTTCCGTATTCGACTATACCGTTGAATTTTTAAAATTTTCTGATCGGTATAACCTCACAGAAGCTAAATGGCGACGAGTGGTCCATTATCTTAATGGGTTGAGGTCTACAGTTCGAGATCGTATTGCTTCAGAAGAGATTTACAGCTTGACAGAAGCAATATCTGCGGCCGTAAAAGTGGAATCACAACTGAAGAGATCAAGGGTGCACGTGATGTCTAAAGGCTCTTACACGATCAACCCGCTAGATGTTGCATTAAGTCAAGATATGGTTGATGGATCGACGGAGAAGACCGAAGAAAGTCCACCAGAAAATCAGGAGAATCTAGTAACCGACCCCATGATCAACCTCTAGTTGAATCAGAAATTGATGAGGACATGACAAATAAAGAAGTGAATGATGTTGTTCTCTCCGTTGAATCTGAAAAGATTATTGTAGGAGAACAAGAAAATTCATTTTCTTATTCCTTAGTGTTGACTCCAGAGATAGAAAAACCTCTACAAAACATCAACATAAGTGTTTTTGATGTCATCATCGATAACAACATTGCGACTACCACAGTGGTTGATTTGATTGAGAAGGAATTTAAAATCAAGAAGATGTCTCTCCTCTTGCCAAAGGTCCAATACAAAGATGCATCAAATAAGATGGAAGAAAATGTCTTAATCTCTCCAATTAGTGTATTTGATTACATCAAATATCATCCTCCTGATCATTTAAGATCTTTTCTTCTTAAATTCGAGGACGAATTTTCTTTTAAGAAGAGGAGACTGATGTAAGACAGATTTAGAAAGAAATCATTGCATAATATTTTATTTCAAATCTGTTATCAAAATAAATTTTTATTAGATTTTATTTTGTAATTTAAGATTTTTAGGATCTTATATTTTATTTTATTAGATTTTAATAATTATCATTGTAATTGTGTCTTTACTAATTTTTAGTAGAGTCATAATTCACATTATGAGTATTTATTTGATGTTTGTGGCCTATATAATGAGTGCCACCATATTTTGTAATAGACAACTTTTGATCAATTAATAAAATATCTCCCTTTGGGTTTTTCATCCTTGTGGATTCAAGGATTCCTTGTGAATTCAAGGAGTTTATGAGATCTCAACGCTGGTTGGATCTTTTATCGTTTTCACGCTGCGTTAATATTAAAAATATTTATTTTTTTTCTATTCTTATAATCTAAAATAAAAAAAATTATAAATAACTAAAGATAAAATTGAAAATGAAAATGTTACATATGAAGGAACGGACTTGAAAACTTAAAACACTTATGATTAGTATAATAAATAGATTGATTATAATGACTCACTCAATAAATGATGTCTTGAAAAATACATAAACGATAAAATTGTCCACACACACACGTGCGCGCAGCTTGAGCAATGGGTTATGGGGTGTATTTTAAATTGGCGCATTATTAGGTGCTTTACTAAGTACCATTTGAAAGAGACATCCTTGTAGGCCCCATAAATTTTCACTGGTTTTATAGTTTTTATTATCAATTTTCCCAGTTACTATTTTCAAATTTCCGTTAGAGTTTAATTATATGCTGGAACTATTTTGTAAACTCAGTATTATGAAAGCAAATAACACTTTGAGAAAAGCTTATTTCGCCTCTCAAAACTTCGGTTCTTCTGCTGCATTATGAACTTCCTTCAAACATCAATGATGGACCAAGACCGTGCAACAAGTCGGTCAACGATTAATTAATTCTTCCATTCCATAGAGACAGAGAGCACCTACTTCTAGAAATTGAAGAGCATGCAAGTCGCCATTAAAAATGAAACAATTAGGTTGTCAGAGTTTTTGTTTTTGATTTTTTTGGGTGTAAATCTGTTAGAGTAGTTGGCGATGACGTGCGAGATTTGAATGAGCCAACAAAATAATCGCCAATACAGAGAATTTATTTGCAAGTCGTCACTAAAAAAATAAATAGTCTCTATCAATATTCTATGTTGGAGTCGTTGATAAGAACATGCGAGATTCGGAGGAAGTCAACAAATATCCACTGCACGAAGGAGGAGGAAACGGTGACACACCTCTTTATGGAGTGTATTGTTTGTCAATTTTGGAGTTGCTTGAAAACAACGACGGGGATTGCGGATCAGTTTGCTTCCTTGCACAATTTATGAGAGACAGGGAAGCATCTTCGTTCGAGTGGTGTTTGAAGTGCGGCGAGTGCACCACAAGCCCAACATTGTTTCTTTTTTTCTCTAATATTACACAAGATAAATGTAAACATGTCTTTATGTGTATGCTAGTGCAAACCAACGCACTGACGTGGGTTTCTCTCATTCTCACCTCATATGTAGCATTGTGTATTGTTGAACTCTTGGTTCAACCCACGCTGTCGGGGACATTACACATAAATTGATGTCCTGACCTTTTTTTTTTTAAAATATGTTATACATTTACCAATTTAAAAATATGTATTGTTATGAAAAATAAAATATATTGTAAAAAATATTAGTATTTTTTTTTTCTTTTTTATTTTCACATATTATGATAGTGCATTATCATAATGTATAGATGATTAAAGAATATTTTAATTCAGAATGCAAACAGAATTACAAAAATAAACTTATGAAATAATCATGCTGGTTCGTTATAGTGGTTTGGACACGTATGTAATGTTTTAAACTTAATTTGACGTCACTCCCACTTGGCTCATGATATTCAAAATGTGTGAAAATCATGCTCATATATGTACACGTGCTTTTTTACTCGTGGTATAATAGTCCAAAAGTCGTATGTCTCGAACGGAGACAACTTCATAACCCCTTTCACCTCCCTTCAATTAGATTTTAATTAGTACAAGTTGGTGCTAAACTACTTCAAATTGCCATCATTAGCTTACAGTATGCCGACGTCCCTAGAAAACGCGCACATCAATTGGTGTAGCATGTCCGGCCTTCATTATAGTCCAGGTAGGCGGTCGCTTGGAGCCCTTCTTTAATTTTTTTTATGTTAAACTTTTAATATTAAAATTAAAAAAAATTTTAGATGCAGTCTATTTTTTAACCCTAAATTCAATCTACAAGTGTTTTGAATATTTAAAAAATAATATACCTTATTTAATGAGATACCCGTAACGTTTTACAAAAAATAAAGCATATACTCTAATATATTGCATAAATACATTTATAAAAAATGTGAAATAAAATTTATCGAAACCTATACCTTGCTAAGATGAGTATATGCTCTGATAATTTTCTATCGATGCATATGGGACTGGATTTGAGGCTACAATAAAAATTGTGTGTAACAACACTTTAAAATTATTTTTTTTTCAAAAATAACTTGAATTTGTCTTCCTATTTATTTTAAATTTTAAATTTATTATTTTTCTTTGAAAATGTAATCTTTGTTAACTTCATTATGCAAAGTATTTTTTTTTTATTTTAAAAAAATCTCATTTGTATCTTTTTTATATGTTTAATATATTTTTAGTATATTCCTATTTTATAGTGATTTATTTATTTTCTATAAAAGAACTGATCTTATTTTTGTGATTTTTATTTATTTTTAAAAGAAGAACTCCATGAATATTTTTTTGTTATATTTTATTTTTAATTATTATTATCATTTTTTTGCTTATCTAGATTTTTTGTATTACTAATATGGTTAAAGCATTCACTCAAATATTTTAATATACATTTGTAAGGCCTTATTTTATGAGTTGACTTAGGATCCCATCTAGATTTTCTTATCTCAGAGTTGGCTCTCTTAATTTTATATGATAAACAAATGATAATTGGTGTAGTAGTTCCATCATGTATTTGCTTGTTATTTTGTTTATTAAATATCCAAGTGGAATAGAAAATTTAAGAAACCGCAATTACTAGCCCTATATGTATAAGGGCCTTTCTCACTGAACCTTATCATCATTCCAAACTACATACCTCCCTCAGAGAGAGAGAGAGAGAGAGAGAGAGAGAAGCCGCAACCATGATCATCCCATCTATTGTCGTGAACCAGATCAAGGGGAAGGTGACCAAACTGCTTCAAGATGTGGCGTTCATGCTTTGGGGCGTGGACGATAAATTCACGACGCTAAACCACAAGCTCGATTTGATAAGCGGCGTCCTCGAAGACGCAGAGAAGAGAGCGCTCAATGATGTTGCAATCCGGCGGTGGCTGGACGAGCTGAGAGACGTCTTGAACGACATCAACGACATCATCGACGACGTCAACCTCTACCTCGACCAGGACGACGACACTTCATCTTCCCATCAGCGTGGATTTGCGTTACTTATCATCTCTGCTTATAACAAATGCTGTGAAATCATTTCAGTAATCCTGGAATGCAACTTTCACCGTTATGATGTCGGGAAGAGGATTCAAGAAGTCAATGATAGGCTGGAACAGATCCACCAGGACATAGCACAATTAGAACTCGTGCCAACTGTCCGAATCGAGGGGATCGAAGGGCCTTCTCTTCCTCCGTCGTCGTCGACGATGGATCGCGAGACGGTTTCAACATACATGGAGTCCGAGGTATTTGGGATCGATGAGGACACGGACCGCTTGATCCAATCGTTGTCAGAGTCAACGAACGGGAAAGATGGGTGCCGTATGATTGCGATTGTGGGGATGGGGGGGATTGGGAAGACCACCCTAGCTCAGAAAGTTTATGATAAATTAAACATTAAGCATAAGATATGGGTGTGTGTGTCCCAGAATTTTAATGAAATTGATGTGGTGAGAAGCGTCATAAAGTCTGCTGGTGGGAATCATGAGCAGGTTCAAACCATGGAGGAACTTCATAAGATGATGAAGGACGTCCTCCATGGGAAGCAAGTACTTCTTGTTTTGGATGATATGTGGAGCGATCAGGTTTGGAATGACGTTCTTAGAGTTCCTTTTCAAAGTTTCACGGCGGATACAAGAGTATTGATCACCACTAGAGGCGGAGGAATAGCACGACAAGTGGGTGCTGTATACACACATCAAGTGAAGGTGCTATCAAATGAACATGCGTGGTCCCTTCTGAGCAAGGTATGTCCTTTGTTTTAATTATTTTTTTAACATTCAGTTTTTTTTATTATTATATGAATATCCCATTTACATTTCTGTTTCTTAAAATTAGAACCCCAGGCCCCCCACCCCACCCTACCACAGAGAAAATAAAAATACACCGGGGGAATGAATAAAACATAAGTTGGGGAGGTGTAAAACATGAGAGATGCCCCACGACCACATGAGAAAATTTGATTTTTAGAAAATAGCATTTGATTCTATTTGATATGGCACTTTTAAACTTTAAATTAATAGAAATCAGTTACAAAACTAGTTCATTTATAAATTCCAGAGATCGCTTTAATTTGGATGATAAAGGCGAGAGGAATATTATATAGAGGCTGTTGGTGATACATCATTAATACTTGATGAAATGTTTGACCAGTAAATTTTATGGATTTTTGCACATGTATATATAATATATATCCATGTTAAATTCTCATTTAATTTTTTTCAAAATACCTTGCAAGTGCACAAAAAAACCCTTCAAAAATTTTAAGTGAGTGCAATCATGCCACTATGGTCAAGTTTCTTATGATATGGTTAATATTCTCCATTTTATTCCTTTAGAGGCGCCCAAATGATCCATATATATCCAATTTTAACCTCACAAATCCGTCTCTCTCCAAATCATCTCATCTTGTTCTTCCTCTACCAATTCTAGGGCATTTCATCTCTTTGAAATCCACTTTTTATACGGTTTTCAGTTCATCTAATTAATCTTATCTCTTCCCAAACCCACTTAGTACAATAAGGATCAATAGAGCTCCTACAATGAGTTCTTTTCAAGCCTCTTCAATAATGGATGTCCACTAAATGATGGGCCAAAATTTGGTTTAGAGTTTCGAATGAAGAAGAGGGGCCTGATTAGGGTTTGAACTGCAAATTTGCAATCAAATGGGGGAGGGGGGGGGGGGGGAGTAGGTTTCGGGGAAGAAAGGGAAACACAAATTGAATGGGAAGCTAGGGTTTGAGGGGAAGAAGTTAGGGTTTTTTTTTTATAGAATACATGAGGGCATTTAGGTCATATTACGCATGGGGTTATTCTCAGTAACCATAGTTAATCTAAGATTCTTTATGATTTGTGTTATAGGGGTATAATTACATTCACTTAAAGTTTTCGAGGGATATTTTGCACAATGGGTTTTTTCAGGGGTATTTTAAAAAACTTGAAATTTAACAAAGGTATATATATATATGTAAAAATCCCTAAATCTTATTTTAAGAAGTTCTCCCCAATTATATATAGTTTAGAAATTTGGATAATATTTTTAAATTGTTTGCAAATTCTCTTTTCTTTTTGTGTGATGTATGCTTACCATTATTTTCGCTGATGGAATTTGCATGAAAATGGACTTTGCTGATATTCGGTGATGGAATTTGCATGAAAATGGACAATTTGTAAGCCCCATTCGCGCTAATCATTTAAAAAAATTATACGGAGTCGTGTCTCATTTCCAAAGGACATGTGTTTTATGTTTTAAAATTTTTATATTTTCTTTCAAACTTATATATTAAATTTAAATATAATGGGGGATAGTTCTCTTTATTTTCTTTTCGGGCAAGCGCTTTTTGGGCGTAGCCTTTGTTTTCGTCTTTCTTTTAGTTGGGAAAAAGTGTTCTATGCGAGCACTATTTCCTAACTCTCGCTATTTCTCCCCCTCTTGTTTTGAGGCAAGATTCATATTATTGTAACATCTTATTTTAAAAGTCATATAGTATACCATTCTCTAAAAAAAAAAGATTTTAAATATAATTTAAATTTTATCTAGGCAGTGTTTGGTTATGTGACAATTTTTGTGTTTGTAAGAAGCTGATTTTGCAATCGTACAACCAAAGTTTTACAATCGCAGCTTCCTGTAGATAGACTTCACGCAAATAGTGCCCAAAGGCTGCGATTGGAGAAATCTGGGGGGAGACATCTTTTTGTAGAATCAGTTTTAACCCTAGCGTTTGCAGAAAATCAGTTTTGCAATCCCGTTACCAAACACTACCTAAATTTTATTTTATATAAAATTTAAATCACATATAATTTAAAATTTAATATTATGTGTAGAGATCAAGAAAAAATTTAAATACTTTTATCCATTAATATTGAGATAAAATTAAATATTTAAATTCATTTCCATTAAATATTTAAATTCTATTTCAAATTTTCAAAGGTTTTATCTTTTGATTTTAACCTCTTATAAATTCATTAAAACCCTTTGTTACTAAATAGACAACTTTTTGTATCTATCTTTGCATTATATTAACTATGAGTGAAAAAAATTTTCAAATTTTCAAATCTTATATCTATCTATTATATTAACTATGAGTGTTTTCAAAATTTCAAAGGTATATATATTGCGTTTTGACATTTTTAACCTCTTATAAATTCATTAAAACCCTTTGTTACCTAAATCTGGGGGGAGACAACTTTTTGTAGAATCAGTTTTAACCCTAGCGTATATTGCGTTTTAAATTTTATTTTATATAAAATTTAAAGACATTTTTAACAAGAAAAAATTTAAATACTTTTATCCATTAATATTGAGATACAATTAAATATTTAAATTCTATTTCCATTTTATCTTATTTTAATCTTATATCTATCTATTATATTAACTATGAGTGTTTTCAAATTTTCAAAGGTATATATATTGCGTTTTGAATCTTATAAATTCATTAAAACCCTTTGTTACCTAAATCATTGTTTCTTTTCTTAATCTTATGTTATTTAAATGGGTAATTAGATGTTATAAGTTTTATATATAACCATATTCTTAATTTAAAATCATGGCAAAATTTTTAAATAAATTAATATATTTTAGTGTATCATCATAAAATATATTGCCAAATATCATATATCTTATATAAAATTAAAAATTAATATTAATTAATACTAATTTATGTAAAAATTTCTTTGTATCCTAAATTTTTATTTACTAATCTTATCTTAAATAATAATCCAATCTAATACCCTTTCTAACTAAAGAAAAAACCCTACTATAACCACTACTACTTTTGCCTACATATATAGTACTCCTTGAACCTATTAAAGGTCCAAATAATTTGAAAATTCAAAAAATAAGCCTACATCTAAAAAATCTATCTATATTATTAAACAAAAAGGTTTTCAACTTTCTTCCTACATTCATTAGGCTAAATAAAATAATAATTTTTTAAAGATACATGGAATATTGATCATGTCACGTCATATTTTTTCTTGCTTTAATATTTTATTAGTTTTATTTTTAATTGGTTTTTTCATACCCTTAAAAAATCACATTTGATCAAAATACCCCTCGTGAATGGTTATTTTCAATAATATCACTTAAAAGGGTATAAATTGTGCGTTAATATTATTTTGAAGGGTATTTGTGTTTTATATTTTGTGCATTTATACCTTTCAAAAGAGCATTCATACACAATTTAAATTTATCCCATTTGAGGGATATTGATGACAATTTTTTTTAAATGTAATTTTTGATAATATAAAGTTAATTGAAGGATATATATGCAAAAATCTCATTTGAGGGGTATTAATGGTAATGAGGTTTTTTTTTTTTTTTTTTTTTTTTTTTTTTTTTTTTTTTTTTTTGATAACATGGGGTTGTTTGAGGGATATACATGCAAAAGCCCTTTTCAATAGTAACATATTTTGGTGGGAGTTGATTTCGGAGAGCTTTTTTTTTTTTAATTTTTTTATTTATACGTACATTTGTTGTGTCAATTGTGAACAGGCCGTGGGCGGCCAAAATGCGGAGATTGAGGAACTGAAGGACATTGGAATGAAAATAGTTAAAAAATGCAAGGGTCTTCCACTGGCAATAAAAGTTATAGGAGGCGTTCTAAGTAAAAAGGGTCTCGTTAAGAAAGCGTGGGAGGATGTCCTTTCAAATGATTTGTGGTCGAAGAATGCTTCTGGGATCATGTCAGCGCTACGACTCAGTTACATGGACTTGGGTTCTGAATTGAAGCCGTGCTTCCTTACCTATTCGTTGTTCCCAGAGGATTATGAAATCTCTCGAACCCGTGTCATCCAGATGTGGGTGGAAGAAGGTTTAGTGGATGGGGATAAGGAACGATTGGAAGATGTTGCAGGGTCGTATCATGATGAACTGGTGTCAAGGAGCCTCCTGCAAGTGGTGAGAATCTCCATTGATCCTCAGGATGATGACATGAAGTGCAAGATGCATGACCTTGTACGAGAGTTGGCGATTTCCATGACGCATGGTGAACACATGGTCGGACATGATCACCAACAAGAACACCAACAAAAGCTTGTGAAAGTCCGCCATCTATCAATCTCCTATTGGAAAAATCAAATAAAAAAAAAGGTGAAAGATCTGGGTTCGGAACCTCTGTTTTTGCATAACAGAGTTTCTTTGTTCGGACTAATGAAAAGAGGACACGTGGCGAATGATCTCACGTGATTGAACTTAACGGGTTGATTGATGAGGGCCGTTTCCTTCCATTAAAAGTGTGTCACCATCACAACCGTTTATCATTTGGACGGTCTCTCTCCTCCTCCATTTAGAAACCTTAGCACTTGAGAAACCCCTCTTTCGAAACCACCGCAGCCAAACCCTCTTCAAAACCCATCACCCTGAAACCACCGCAGCCCGTGACCACCACCACCGACCACAACCTCCGAGCAGCCACTTTAGGAACCCTTTGGACCGCCACCACCGACTGCCCCTGTCCCTCTTCCAAACCCCGCGATCAATATCTGATAATATTCTTATGTTCTTTTGTTAATAATGTTCATAATTATTGTTAATAATTGTTGGATTATTGTCCAATACATGGTTAGACTGAATTTTTTTTATGTGGGTTTCATAAGATTTTTAAGATACAATGGAAAAATGTAGTTTGGAGAGTCTGCCCTACTGTTAATAATGTTCATGAGATTTTTATTTGGGACTGTTAATAATGTTCAAGAGATTTTTATTTGGGATTCATGACCATTTTGTCTTTGTATAGTGGATACGTTCAACAGAATATGACATGGAGCCCAATTCATGAAATCGATTATGTAGTTGTCCTTTTGGTTATCTATGTATACATTGTTGTAGACTGAAATTCCAAGTTTTTTTTTGTAAGGATGATGTACTTCTGCAATTTTTTTAAGGATGATGTACTCTTGCTTTGATATATCTTGTTTATAAGATTCCCTTCATTTGTATCCTCCAGTTGGGTCTATTTGTATCCTCCAGGTGATTATCAGTTGTAAAGGAAGCATTGATGGGCTTTCTGCCTTCTGCTATGAGTTATGAGAAAATTTTGCTTGGAGCTCTGTCAAGTTATATGTCACTGGTTGAGAGCTCTGTCATGTTGTTGTGTTTGTTGTCAATGGGAACTATTTCCAGGGGTTTATCTAAAAAAAAAAACTATGATACAAATGCTTGCAAAATGTTTTGTGCTAAGTAACAGCAAACTCTAATTTAATTTTTTGAATGTTTGAATCCTCTTTTCTTCATTGTAGGTTGCATGCAATGACAATAAATAAAACCATGATTAATAAAACCCTGCGATCAAATCCATAACATTTAAAATGTTTCAGTGCATTTAACATTATATATCTAACAAATAAAATCCTGTGATCAAACTCACCAATGACAATCTAATTTAATAACCATGATTAATAAAATCCTACGATCAAACCCATAACATTTAATATGTTTTAGTACATTTAACATTATATATCTAGCAAATAAAACCTTGCGATCAAACCCATCAATGACAATCAATAATATGTGCTCCTCCTCCATTCTTCAAAAAAAATTGATGCTTGACTCATTTGAGTAGAATAAAAAAATGGATTTTTGTGCCTGGATACAATAAACTGAGTCATTGAAGTATATATGGAATATACTTTCCATCCACAAAAAAAATGAAATGTACCTGAAGCAATTGAGTCATTGAATTAACAAATACAATAGATTCAATATTAGAACAATTGATATTAGATCTAGAAACCACAAAAAATAAAAATAAATCGACAAAAAATCTATATCATACAAAAAAAAATATCTCCACAAAAAATTAAAAACAGATCAGATATAGAAACACAAAAATAAATCCTCAAAAAATAAAAATAAGTTAGATCTAGAAATAAAAAAAATAAGAATAAATACACAAAAAATCTATATCATCCACCAAAAAATAAAAATAAATCAATAAAAAAGAAAAAACAGATCAGATCTAGAAACCACAAAAAAATAAATGAAAATCTACAAAAAATCTATATCATCCACAAAAAATAAAAATAAAAACACTGGATTTATTTTGAGGTGCTCACTGGAGGGTGGAGGTACTCGGCGTGGCTGCGGGAGTCACAAGGTGGCGACGGTGCAACCTTGCATTTTCGTTGAGCTGCTTATGTGACAACGAAGGGACAAACAACATTAAGATCAGTCAACCCCTTAAGTTCAATCACGTGAGATCACGTGAGATCATATGACACACGTCCTCTTCTCATTCGTCCAAACAGAGAAACTCTGTTATGCAAAATCAGAGGTTTTGAACCCGAAAGATCTCACCACCACCAAATAAGGAAGGTAATAAAGACAAAATATTTGATTCGATATCAAATAATTAGGAGAATAAATGAAGTCAATAAATGACTCTATATTAATTGGTAAATAATTTAGCAAATATGAATATATATGGGCCACTTTTAGAAATGTTTTAATGTTATGTTATTGGCTTTAATTAGAAGATTTGACTTTTAGATTTTCTAGATTTTTTTTGTCTTTCTCACAACACCCTATAAAAGGATGTGAAGGGGTTGTGTTATTTTAATTCAAGCAAATCAATAAAAGGAGTTCTCCAAAGTTTGTTAGTTTTTTCTTTTGGGTCTTGTAGTGAGAGTGGTATGGTGTTTTTGAAAACACTAAAGGTATCAGAGAGATACCCAACAAAGTGGTTTCAGAGCCTTGTGAGATGCATATCTCAAAGAGCGTTGGTGGAGATGACATCTAATATGGTGCATCCTCAAGTTCCAAATGAAAATTGGAGCATCAAGATGAATGCGTTGTTTGGGTCCCAAGACATATGGGAGATCGTCAACAATGGCTACATGGAGCCGACACCGGAGGTAGAAGCTATGCATGCGGCGGAGCAAAAGGCCACTCTCAAAGACCAAAGAAAGAAGGACAAGAAGGCGCTATTCCTACTCTATCAAGGGTTGGATGAATCGACGTTCGAAAGGGTCTCTGAAGTGACGTCGAGCAAGGAAGCTTGGGATACCCTAAGCTCAATCTTCAAAGGAGTCGACCGGGTCAAGAAAATTTACCTTGAAACTTTGAGGGCCAAATTCGAGGCGGCTCACGTGAAGGAAGATGAAAGCGTCTCCGAATACTTCTCACGATTGCTTGTAATCGTGAACCAAATGAAGAGGAACGGTGAGAATCTCAACAACACCCATGTCATGGAGACGGTACTTCGATCCCTTACCTCTAAATTTGAGCATGTGGTAGTTGCAATCGAAGAATCAAAGGACTTGTCAAAAATCACAGTGGAAGAGCTCTGGGATCTCTTCAAGTCCATGAGCAACGCGTTCAGAAGAATGTGGATTCCACATCTATGGAGTAGGTGTTGGAGTCAAAGTTGACTCTAAACCCAAAAGGTGGTCGTGGACATTTCGGTCCACAATGCGATAAAACCTATCATGGACGAGGTCGAGGTCGAGGACACGAAAATCAGCAAATCCATGAAAACATGAGTAACATCAAATGCTACAACTACAACAAGTTTGGGCACTACACGTCAGATTGTTGGAGTTCCCCCAAAATTCAAGGTGAGCAATCCAATTTCGTGGATGCAACTGATGAATTTATAAAATCTATACTTCTTTTCGTGCATGAGGACTTGACTGGACAACAAGATAAGTAGTTTCTCAATTCGGGAGCAACTAACCACATGTGCGGAAAGAAAAAATTGTTTATGGAGCTCAATGAGATCCGAGGGAACTTAAGCTTGGGAGATTCATCCAAGCTTGAGGCGGAAGGTAAAGGAAAAATAATTTTTTTCTTAAAAATGGTAAACCTGAATTTATTTTCAATGTTTATTACATACCCAATATGAAATGCAATATGCTTAGCATCCGACAACTCATTGAGAAGGGATACGTCATACACTTTAAAAATAATATTCTCTCCCTCAATGATGCACATGGCAGACATTTTGCACGAGTTTGAATGGTGAAAAATCACATGTTTCCTCTCCACCTCAACATGGTGCCTCAAAAGTGCTTATATGGACTCATGGACAATAAGACATGGAAGTGGTATCTCCGCTACGGGCATCTGAACTTCAACAATTTGAAGTTCCTATCTGCGACGTGCATGGTAGAAGGTCTACCAATGATCAACAGGCCGACTCATGTGTATGATGTGTGCACACTTGAGAATCAACAAAGACTTCCTTTTGCAAAAGATTGATCCTAGCATGCGACATAACCACAACAATTGGTGCACACAGATATTAGCGGTAATCTCGCTTGGAGGTAATCAATATTTTATTACTTTTATCGATTATTTTAGTAGAAAGATTGGGTGCATCCTATAAAGGAAAAGTCTGCCGTATTTTCTATTTTTAAAAATTTTAAAGCTCGTGTTGAGCTAGAGAGTGGTTGTAAAATTAAAACACTCAGATCTAACCGAGGTGGTGAGTACACCTCAAATATGTTCAAGAATTATTGTAGATCGGTAGACATCAAACAATAGTTGATAACTGCGTACACGCCACAACAAAATGGAGTAGTCAAGAGGAAGAATCACACCATCCTCAACATGACGAGAACCATGCTAAAAGAAAAAGGCGTACCAAAGTGCTTTTGGGCGGAGGCCGTTGCATGCACTGTCTATCTACCCAATCGGTATCCGACGAAAAGTGTAAAGAATATGACACCACACGATGCGTGGAGTGGAAGAAAGCCAAATGTGAAGCATCTCCACATCTTTGGGTACATTGCATATGCAAAAGTGAAGGCGAATAGAAAGCCTGATGATTGTGGAGAAAATTGCATCTTTATTAGATACAATGAAGCCTCTAAAACCTACAGACTCTACAATCCACTTACCAATAAATTAGTGGAGAGTAGAGACTTGGTCTTTAATGAAGACCAAGTGCAGGTGAAAAGAAAGTCTAATGATCATGGAGAAAAGTGTATCTTCATTGGATACAACAAAGCCTCTAATACCTGTAGACTCTACAATCCACTTACCAATAAATTAGTGGAGAGTAGAGATTTGGTCTTTAATGAAGATAAAGCGTGGAATTGGAGCAATGGAGAGGTGACGGAAAAGAAACCATTCATGGAGGAACTTGAGGATCATCAATAAGAGGTTCTACCACCTGTAGCACCGCCATCTCCTCAACAAGTCACACCTTCTATGGCACAAAGAACTCCATCAAGAGACTTTCCAACATCTCAAGGATCTAGCAGTAGTGGATCCTCATCAAAGAAAAGCCTCATTAAAATGAGAAGTATTAGGGAGATATATGAACAAACAGAAGATAGAAAAACAAATCTATTTTATCTATATGTTGATCATGAACCTCTCATCATCAAAGTGGCTATTCAAGAAGATTGTAAGAAGGAGGAGATTCACATAGTGCAAAATAATGATACATCAGGTTTGATGACACTCCCACAAAGTCACAAAGTGATCAGCGTCAAAAGGGTGTACAAGATCAAACGCACCGTAGAGGGATAGATCAATCCCCATAAGGCGATGTCATCCTCAAGAAGAACCAGCTATAAAGCTCATGAAAGATCACATGCAACATAGGAGGAAACACATCGACAGTTGGTTCCTATTTCTCAAGGACCGTGTGAAGAAGTTTTTTTTATTTGAGGGGGCGTATTGGAAATATCAAATAAAAAAGTGAAAGATCTCACCACCACCAAATAAGGAAGGTAATGAAGACTAAATATTTTATTTGATATCAAATAATTAGGAGAATGAATCACATTGATTTTCTCTTAATTTATGAAGTCAATAAATAACTCTATATTTGTTACACCCCGAGGCGGCCATCCCCTGAGCGTTACCAATTAGGATAAAATAGAATAACAAGGCTACAGGGAAGCGGTAGCCAATTAAAAATGCGGAAGTATACAATATAAGTAAGTCTGTAAATCAAAAAAAATATTATTACAGACCTGAATACACAAACACTGTCCTGTGAGAGTCTAAATCTTGTCCAAATACAGGTATATGTGCAACACACACGATTACTAATACATGTACAAGAAAAATAGGTTTGCTGACAACCTCGTACTCGCCAACCGAAAGGTGGAACGCTCCACGCACGAGCCATGCCAGAGAGATGCTCTAGCTCCACGCCAACCCAATCCCTGGTGGAATAACAACACACGAGGGGTGAGCTATAAGCTCAGTGAGTGGCAAGAATCCAAGCTCTACAATGATAATATATAATATCCGAGCATTTTCCCTTCCAAGGAAAAGAGATATGGGAGAAATCCAACAGAGATAAATGTCACGCGAAGACATGACATCACCTAATCATCACCCCTGACCCGGAGGGGAACTCGTAGGACTCTTCGAAAGCAATTAATTCATTAATAGTAATGTGTAGTATCTCAAACTAGTACAACACTTCAAAGATTATCTATATCGATGTATAATACATTATGATGCCTTGCATCATCCGGTAGCCCTCTTCCTGGTGGCCTTCCAAGATAGGTACGAAGCCACAAGGTATTGAAATACACATTGAGCCTCTTATGATGTGGTGGCACTATCCAAGGTAGCTTCGATGTACGACGATACGGGAGGAAGCACTCCAATGTCATCCTCACCTTCACCCCTAGGGTGACATGAGACTATTAGAAAGGAAAAATCAACTCGCTAACTCCCTTAACCTTCCGGTAGCCCTCTCCCGGGTAGCCCTCTTCCTGACAGCCTTCCAAGATAGGTACGAAGCCACAAGGGTATTGAAATACACATTGGGCCTCCTATGATGTAGCGGCAGAATCCTGGATAGCTCCAACGCCGGGTAGCTTCAACGCGGATACGAGGTAAGGGAGAAGCATTTCACGCTCACAATACGATCCTCAAGGATCAACTATAATCATCTAGCAAATAACAATGCTAATGAGTTCTCTTGAATTTCCATGCAAATGCATCACTCGGACGCAGAAAAAATAGTTAAGTTCTCGCACTTAACCATACGAAGGCATAACCCTAAAGGCGGGTCATCCACACGCCTATTACAGATAGACCCAAACATGCTATCATAGCTATCGGTTAACGAATACCGATACTATAAATGAATTCTTCTGAATTCTCATACGAGAGCATCGCATGGATGCAAGGTAGATAAACTGCTACATTTGCATAGTAAAACAAAGTATGATTCTAATCATGAATCACACACATGTCTATCACAGTTATGCCTGACTAATTAAACACACACACGATTATTACAAGAGAAATTCTATCATAAAAGACATATATGGACCACATGTCCAAATCACCTGTGATTAAACCATATATATACACATATATGCAGACTTTATACAATCCAACAAGAGGAATTCTATCATAAAAGAGATATATGGATCACATGTCCAAATAACCTGTGATTAAACCATGTGCATTCACATATACACATATTTATACAATCCAACATAAGCTCATTAATAAGCTAGCATAAAATGCCATACCATTGGCCTAAAAATACAACCCTACTAAGCATCTACAAACATGAAGGACTACACACACATGAGTGCAATTAATTGAATATACAAACAAAATACAGTTCACTCTAGGCTTCCAAACCTCTCACATAGAACAAGTGAATAGAATGGAGGTCAAATAACACAAGTCATAGACTAGCCTGCATTCCACAAGACACTAATAAATGAACCATACAAGTCAATTAATAACCAATAGTGCTAAGTATGACTACGCATCGAGATAATATCACATAAATGTATTATTAGTGTGTATCATATAATGTTATATAAGATATAACTATACTATAATACTAACAAGAAGTTTACGAAGATATAAATTATTCTAACAAGGTATGATACAACTATGGCATTTTATAAGTACTACAAAAGGACACCTATAGCATATCATATAACATTCCATGCTATATATATAAAAGCTACAAAGTGATATTGGCAATATTATTAGAAAATCAATAATGAGCACAGCTATAGAACCCCATGGGTACACGATGCGCAATCACATGCATCGAGCGCTTCCCAAAAGGGGTGGATCGAACCACTCACTAGTACTTGGATCGCCGCGCGTCCGGTCTACGAGATCTACAAGAACAACCAATGATGCTCAATTAAATATAAAACACCTTGACACATATACCAGCCTTCTTTATGAAGACAACAACTCCTGATATTGCCCACACTATGCATAATAACTCTTTGACACATATTTATACAAGATTAGTCCATCTACTGCAACCAGCCCCAAACATTGGTCTCCACAGCACACAATATACATCCAAAAATTCTCAAATAAATCACACACATTCTATGACATGTTGGGATCATATTTCGTGAAGACATAATAACTTGATTAAATCTCTAAATACCCGAAATAAATTATTTTCCGAAACTGGTCAATTTCTGCGCGAATCTGGACAGATCATGAACATCATAATGACACCAAATTTCATATGTAACATATAGACACATAGATGATCATATGAAATTCAGACATAAGTCTCAAAATATGCCTCTAAATACCCTAAACACAAGGATCTTGAGGAGACAGCAAATCTGTCTTACAACACAAAGTCACTCCATTCATGCATTAATGCAACCATCTCATGTGCAGTAGCAATTACACGTTACACTCTTCCAACAGCTCCCAAATTCAATAATACACACTCATACAAACATAAACACAAACACATACAAGGCACAAAAGGGGAGATGAAGATAATTTGGGAAGAAGGACATGTTGGCCAAGGCAAAAAGGATACACCCACACACACTTTCTTTATCTCACCTATCCCTATCAATTTCCCCTGGCTCCCTCACCCAAGATAACATTCAACACCAAATCAGCCACCATAAACATGCACAATAGCTAGATGAAACAAAGAGAGATAGAGAGAGAGAGAGAGAGAGAGGCACCTAGAGTTAAAAAGGGAGGAGGTGAGGGGTTTGAACACACTTCCTTCATATTTCCTTTCTTTCTTTCTTCTTCATTGTGCCATTCCAACAAACATTTGGGGGGCTGCTGATCCAAAAGGAAGGGAAAACAATGAGGGGGAGCTAAAGAGAAGAGGATGGAGAAGGAAAAAGAAACAACAACACTTACACATCTTCTTTCTCCATTTGGTGCTCCTTCTTCTCCATCACCCTCACTTCCTCCACCCAAAACACACAAAGAGGGGCTGGACCAGTGTGAAAAAGAGGGGAAAGAGAGGCTGAAGTCGTAACATTTCGAGGGGATTAAATAGGCAAGGTCGGACTGAATGACCGAGCTGTCCTCGGACTAAAAACCCTGAATAGCCCTTACTTAAATGGCCATAACTTCCTCAATACAGCTCCGAATTGCACGATTCTAACGGCATTGGAAAGCCAAGAAGATCATCTACAGCTTTCATGTTTTCATACAGATCAAATAACCTCTCCAGCTATTCCGAAATTTAGGCTAAACATCATACATGGCTGCTGCCTGGATTTCTCATCTTCGGGGTATACTCGGAAAAATACCCATAACTTTTGATACACGAATCTAGTTAATCTAATTCCACTTCTATATGGAAGATATCTCAAAACTGAACATCTCGTGATAATATCAGATTTTTATCTCTTCATCTTGGGCATTAACAAAATTAAATCCAAATATCAATCCAAACTGCATAATTTTTAAAAAGACCTCGAAATGCAACAAAAATTTTCATGTAAACCCAAGTGAACACCAGAACCACAAATATGCAGTTAGATTTTGAAACTGAATGCCCGAACTATTAAAATAAATAAAACGCGATATTTGACCCTTTAAAAGTGACACAGTCTTAACAATATTAATTGAATAATAATTTAGCATATATGTGAATATATATGAGCCACTTTTAGAAATGTTTTAATGTTATTTTATTGACCTTAATTAGGAGATTTGACTTTTTAGATTTTTTTGATTTTTTTTTGTCTTTCTCACAACACCCTATAAAAGGATGTGAAGGGGTTGTGTTATTTTAATTCAAACAAATCAATAAACAGAAGATTTTTATCAAAGTTTGTGTGTTCTTTCTATTGGATCTTGTGGTGAGAGTGATGTAAAAACACCAAGAGGTATCAGAGGGATACCCAACATCTTCAGCGTTGAAGAAATGGAGCAGATCCCTAACAGTGTAAAGAATAAAACATCCCGCTTGAGGTCCTTGTTGGTCTTTCAGGGCAAGGGCATGAAGGTGATCCCACAAAATCTTTATGACAATCTCAAGTTTCTCTGTATCTTGGACCTCTCCAACGCTTGTTTTGATCACCTTCCAGATTCCATAGGAGAGCTTGTGCACTTAAGATACCTCAACCTTTATAATACCGACGTAGTGGAGTTACCTTACTCCATATGTAATCTTCGGTAGGTACAAACTCTAATCCTCTTGAGGTCTAAGCATATCACTAAGATTCCCAAAGACCTTTCACAGATGCAGGAGCTAAGGCATTTAGAGGTCGATAGCTCTATGGCATACCCGAAGGGATAGGGAAACTTACAAACCTACAAACTCTAAGAAACTTCACAGTTCATAATAGGAGCGGGCGATGCAACATCAAAGAGTTGAATTCCCTCTCCAAGCTTCGGTACTTGGTATTACAAAGTTTGGACAAGGTGACAAGTGCAACAGAGGCGAAGGGAGCAGTACTCGAAAACAAAACCCATCTTAGTTCCTTGCATTGAAGTGCTCAATGCGAGTGGAAGGGGTAACAAATGAAGTTGAGACGAGGAGGATGGAGGCCGTCTTAAAGCAGTTCCAACCCCATAAGTTACTTCAAACGCTTTTCATCTGTGACTACGACAGACGAACTCTACCAACTTGGATGTCCTCGCCTTCTCCTCTCGAAGAACTGGATCATTTAGAGCTGAATGATTTGAGCAACCTCCAACAACTTCCATCATTGGGCAATCTCCCCAAGTTAAGGGTACTTTGTATATCTCACTGTAATTCCATCAAGACAATTGGTACAGAGTTCGTCTTTATTAAAACACAAATCTCTTCACTCTTACTGGTGTTGATGATCTCCATTTATAGAGATGAATACAAGAAGTTATAAGAGGAGTTACAAGGATTTTTAAGGAGTTAAAAGGAATTACAATACGTTATAAGTAGTTAATATTAGTTATAAGGAGTTATAATTTATTTTATCTAATACGCCCCTTCAAGTTGAGCGTTCTTGAACTCTCAACTTGTCTTTGATAATGACAAATCGAACTCAATGGCTTGGTCATAATATCTGCTAGTTGATCCTTAGTTGAAATAAATTTGATATGAAGATGGCCGGTAGAAACTTGATCACGAATAAAGTGATAATCAATCGCCACATGCTTGGTTCGGCATGAAAGATTGGATTGGCACAAAGATATGTTTCCCCTAGGTTGTCACACCATAATGTGGGAGCAGTTGAGATTGGGACACCAAGTTCTTTAAGCAAATGCTGAAGCCAAATGATCTCAGCTGTTGTATTAGCAATGGCACGATATTCTGCTTCAGTGGAGGATCTTGCAACAGTATGTTGTTTCTTTGCAGCCCATGAGACTAAATTCTGACCAAGATAATTGCATATCCACCAGTTGACTGACGATATCAGGACAACTAGCCCAATCAGCATCAATGAAGGCTTGGATGTCATGTGTAGGTGTTTTGGAAAGATATACCATAAGATAAAGTTTTCTTGAGATAACGAAAGATTCTTTTAACTGCTTGCCAATGCTCGGTGGTAGGATTCTGCATGAACTGACACACCTTATTGACAGAGAAAGCCAAATCTGGACGTGTTAATGTGACATATTGAAGAGCACCGACAATGCTGCGGTATAGATGTGGATCGGTCATTGGTTCACCACCCGTCTTGCTAAGCTAGGAGATGATGCCATGGGCGTGTCAACCGGTTTGGCTCCCTCCAACTTGGACCGACTGAGGAGATCAATAATGTATTTGCGTTGCGAAAGAGTTATACCAGTTGAATGAGGAACTACTTCAATACCCAAGAAGAATGATAGTGTACCAAGATCCTTCAAAGCAAATTGAGAGCTTAAAGTAGATATGACATTGTCAATGGTAACATTGTTATTTCCAATCAAGATGATATCATCAACATATATAAGAATATAGAGAATAATACTTTCACTGTTGAATATGAATAAAGAACTATCCACCGTGGAACCAACAAAATTAAGTTGCAGAAGAGATGAGGTTAGACAATGAAACCAAGCCCGGGGGGATTGTTTGAGACCATAGAGTGACCGATGTAGTTTGCAGACATGACGAGGATGGGTGGCATCAATGAAGCCTGGTGGTTGGGTCATGTAGACTTCTTCCTTGAGATGACCATGGAGAAAAGTATTACTTACATCCAATTGATGAGTGTTCCAACCATGACTAATTGCAATTGATAGAACTGTGCGAACAGTTGTCGCTTTGACCACAGGACTGAATGTTTCTGTGTAGTCAATTCCCTCTTGTTGGTTGAAGCCCTTTGCAACTAATCTGGCTTTATAACGTTCTAATGTACCATCAGCCTTTCTTTTGATTCTGAATATCCACTTGCACAATGACATTCATAGAGGAGTTATAAGGAACAAATGACCATGTACCATTAGCCATGAGTGCATTGATTTCATTACCCATCGTTTCACGCCAATGAAAATGTTGTTTGCCTCAGAGAAGCAAGTTGGTTCACGGTGGGATGCACATTCTGTAAGATGACCATGAGGGAGTCTATACTTTGGGTTGGGAGTCGGCTGAGGTCGTAGAGAGTACTTTGAATGGTGACGTTGTTGACAGGGAATATTATTGTCATGGTGAATGAGAGGAGGGACATGAATGGAAGTAGGAGGTGTTGGATTATTAGAGGGAATAGAAAATAATGGAGATTGTTCATCATTAAGTGGAAGATTTGGGGATATTAGTTGGTCAGAATAATTGGGAGGTGGAATATTTGTAACTGGTGGTGTGGTAGTTATGTGAGAAGAATGAGAGAGAGTAGAATTACTAGATTTTTGCTCTTCACATACTGACTGAGGCATCTCTATGGGGAGGGGGAATGGACACATGGCACTTCTTGTGGGCTCCGCATCACAGGTGAGTTCAAATGGGACAAAGGAAATGAATTTTCTTGGAAACGTGCATGCCTAGAGATGTATATCCTATTAGACGATGGGTCCATGCATCTATATCTATGATGGTTTTGACTATAACCCAAGAAAACACAACGTATTGAGTGAAAATTAAATTTATTTTTATTGTAAGATCGGAGATAGGGAAAGACTAAGCAACCAAATTTTTTTAAAAATGAATAATTGGGAGATTGATTAAAAAGAACTTGAAATTGATTACGAAGAACAGAGGTCGGCATTTGGTTTATCAGATAAACAAATGTGTCAAAAACAAAATGTCAATACTTTTTAGGAACACAGCCATGAGCAAGTAGTGGGAGACCCGTTTCAGTGATATGGCGAATTTTTCGTTCAGCTGCTCTGTTTTGCTCATGGGTGTGTGGACAAATAATGCTGTGTGTGATTCCACATTTGTCAAAATGAGTTGCAAGTTTACGAAATTCTCCACCCCAATCAGAATGGAAATTACGAATTTTAGAATTAAAAAGACATTCAACCTTGGTTTGAAATTTAATAAAAATATCACATACATCAGAGCAATGTCCTAAGGGATAGAACCACATATTTTGAAAAATCATCAATAAGTAAAACATAATAACGATGTCCTTCAATTGATGGAATTGGAGAGGGTCCCCATACATCACTAAAAATTAGTTCTAATGGAGAGGAACTAATAGAAGGAGTTGGTGGAAGAGACAACTTTGACATTTTGCCTAAACGACATGCAGTACAAGGAGTCAAGCTCTTGGCAGGAAAGAATGGAAGATGATGTCCATTATTATTTGATGAAGTACACGGTGATGCGGATGACCCAAGCGTGCATGCCAACATGAAATAGTGGCGCGCTCACCTAAGAAAGCCGTGGGCCCATCAACTTTATTCCAAATTGCAACATCATGAAGTTTATAGAGACCGCCATCATTCAGCCCGTGAAGAAGGATTTTCTGCATTTGTTGGTCCTTCACAACAAAAAAGTGGGGTGAAATTCAAAGAAACAATTGTTATCTTTAGCAAATTGATGAACAGAAAGAAGTTGTTTTGTAATATGAGGAACATGTAAAATCTTGGACAGATGAAAAGAACGAATAGGATTAGAAAAAGAAGAAGATCCAACATGAGCAATTTGTAACCCAGTACCATTACCAACTTTCAGTCGATCTGCACCAATATAATTGTCTGCCATAGTTAGATTAGTGAGGTCTGGAGTAACATGGTGGGTTGCACCAGTGTCAGGAAACCAATTGTCAAAATCACCAGTAGTAGAGGTTGAAGGGAAAGATGCAATGTTGGTTGAGGCATTAGATGGTCGATCATATCGATAGTAGCAGCAAATAGCCACATGGTTGAAGCGCCCACAAATTTGACATTTCTCTCTAGTGTGAGAATTTATAGGTGTTGGTAGAAGATCACGTTTTGAAACAAAGGATCGGTTGTTGATTGAAAATGAGTATTAGTGGGTTGGTTGTTATTTGGTGGAGTTCTCGTGTTGAAATTTCTTGGAGAAGATCCACGATAGGCAACATTGCAGAAGGAAGAATAGAAGAATATATTTCTTTTTCATGAAGTCTGATTTCATACTACAAGTAGGCTATGGAGTTCAGGATATGAAACAGGTTGAGGTCTAGCAGAAAGAGCAGTGATCATGTCACTAAAATACCACCAAGGTTGCGAAATATGATGGCATTAAATTCATTCGGATCAAGAGGTTTGTTCGCAGCAGCAAGTTGATCGGCAATAAGCTTGGCTTTTTGGAGATAAGTAGCAACAGGAAGATCACCTTTGGAGAGTGTTTATAGTTGAGTATGTAATTGAAGAATCCGCGTATGAGTAGGGGTTCCAAAAGCTTGTGCAAGACATACCCATGATTCATTAGATGTAGTAGCACCAACCACATGAGGAAGAACATCTTCAGATAAACATGCAATAATCCAACTGAGAAGCATTTGATCCCTTCTATGCCAAGAAATAAATGCTAGATTGGGCTGAGAAGAATCACCATATGTTATTGTAGGTAATGAAGGACTGTCTTTACCTTTTATGAGGTCTTCCAAGTCATGAGAGATAAGGATTGGTAGAAATTGGGTTTTCCATAATAAATCATTATTGGGAGCTAGTTTGAGAGAAAGAAATTGAGTTGGGTTAGGCATGGGAATTGTTTGAGTTGATGGATTGATGGTTGTTTCTTGATGAGTGTTGGAAGTTAAATGAGATGTGGCCATGGGATAAGGATCTAAGTGTGCTCTGATATCATATTAAAACACAAATCTCCTCACACTCTTAATGGTGTTGATGATCTTCATTTATAGAGATGAATACAAGAAGTACAAGAGGAGTTACAAGGAGTTACACGGAGTTATAAGGAGTTACAATAAGTTATAAGTAGGTAATATTAGTTATAAGGAGTCATAATTTATTTTATCTAATAGTCTTCAGCCAAGTCGACCAAGAAAGTGCATTCCCCAAACTGCAACTTTTGTCTTTCAATAGTATGCTCAGTGGGAGGAAGGAATGGTGGGGAAAGAACAGACATCTTTCCTCGCCTCAAAATATTAGAACTCTACGTTGTCCCGTGTTGAAGTGGATTCCACTAGTCTTCGCACAACCTGATATTAAGGTGGCCATGGGCCATTTTTCACCGCTTTTGTTGACAGATGAGGACGCGAACAAATACGGGAATGAATTTACGGGATTGTTTAGGCAGATGTTGAGGAGGTCATGATTCGGTGTTCATCCCTTTGTTTGTGAGAGTCTAAAGATTGTATTTCAATCTCTTTTGTATGTGTATGTACTCTTTGTTTATTTTTTCATGTATGATAAATGTCGATAGGAATAATGCATCATTTCATATATAATGTCCAATGTGAATTGAATTCATGATTTCTTTAATTCTCTCTAATTTTAATCTCCATGTAGTCCTTTATTTATACATTCTCCATTCAAGGATTGCAACGGTTGATTGTTGATTAGTGAAAAAGACTTTTTACAATGGGGGATGTTCTAATTCAGTATTAGCATGTTCCCTTCTTTGGAATTTTCATTGATTCAGTATTTTGCATTTTGTTTTTAAATAAATTTGACGATCAAGAGAAGCTCATAAGCTCCATTAATGGAAATACAAGTGTCATTAAATCAATATAGCAAACACGTAGAACCATTTAAAAAAAAAAAAAAACTCATTTTACTCAATATGGTTCCAAATCCACATACCGAAACCCATCATACCTATACAAAGATTCATCTTTCTCACCCGAAACACAAACCCACATGAAAAGGACCGCCCTTTTCACTTCCATCATCAACAGCTCTTGATTTCCATGATGTTTTCGTTTGGGGACGTAGAGCGAGTAAACTATGGATTGCCTCCTCGCGATCTCAAGTTGGGTCTTTCCATCCATGAAAGCAGAGCAGTCCGTGTTGGGATCCGAGAGGGTCTTGTTGTCCCGGAAGGCGTCGATGGTCCTCCTCTTCATGTACTCCCTGATGTTGTAGTCGTTGAACTTCGAAACCGTTTTGAGTAGGGACTGGAACAGTGAGAGAATTCAACTGGCGATGGAGTGGAAGCCATTGAAACCCTTTTCGAGAGGGCAGCCGGGCAGAGACGATGAGGGATTTATATGCCCACATGGACCTATGTACCCTGGCACATAGAGGACATGTTGAAGTGCATGGCTATTTTCGTCATTATAAAGGACCTGCTGGAGATCGGCGATTAGGGAAGGGGTCGGGCTAGCATCTAAAATCAAGAACTGATGTACACAATATATCTTATAATATTCTATTTTTAATAAAGAATATATTGTTGTGAATATTGTAGATAACCACCACCACTTCAACTCCCTCACTTTCTCCATAACCCTCGCTTTTTACTTCTATAACCCCACATTTTAACACCCCATTATGTACCCCACCTCTTATTACTTGTAACTTTCATCTATTGAGTTTTCTCCATGGACCCCATAAATTGAGGGATTTGTAATGTATTTCATAACCAACCAACAATTGTGAATAAGAAATCTCTCTCCACTTGTTTTCTCTATACGCCTTGTGTGCTTTGTTTATGTATACTTGTGTGTATGTATTTTATTTAGTTTACACCACGTTATTAGCACGAATAAACTCTTATTCGATTCAAGCACTCAAGAGTTTGAAGAGATCTTTAAAGGTTTATAATTTGGTGAGTTCATGAGATCTTCAAAGGTTTGTATTTGGTGGGTCCATAAAATTATATATTTTCTTTTTAAAATTTTTTTTTCCCAAAGATTTATATTTTTGGTGAGTTTATGATGTTCAAATCATCATGATTTATTTTATCTTATATTTTGTATACAACGTGGTAAACAATTTTATAATTTGATTTTCTTACTCTATGCTACATAATTAAATATATCCATGCATTATATTCATTTATAGATTTGTTTTAAAAATGCATTTCTTTATGCATTTTCTATAGCATAGTATTTTTTAAAAAATGTTTCGACCATTTAATCTCATCTTCGTGATTTATATGCACATGAATCATAATTTATAATCAAACTCAATGCTTATACGAAAAGTGTGTACTTTCTATTGACTCGGTCACATGACTCACATTACCTCTGCATAATAAGAATTGTGTATTAGCTTGATGAAATGATTTGTCTATGGTGGTAGCATATCCATTCAGTGTGCATGATTGTAATGTACACAAGCATGAGATTTATGAATTTGTTGGCTTTCATTGGTTAATATGATAAGCTATCATATTAAAAGATCATTTCATTGTATTTGTATATATTTGATATTTACACCATCATAGTCAATGTGAATATCCCATTATACAAGTACATTGATTAATAAATAAATTGATACAGCTCAAGAACATCTGTTGCATTTTTTTATTGATGTCAGTTTATTCATCTCTAAATAATATATTAGATTTTATTTAAAGACTTTATTTTGAAATATTATTCAAATATGTTGTTGCAAATTTTTAACCAAGTGGGTTAGCAACACAAGTATAATGCAAGATGCACCGATTATTTCGTTTATATATGCATTTGTTCTATATTATTGTTTATATATATTTCCTCTGTTGTGGAATAATGTTTTTAGAATGATGAAAAGGGTTATATGTTTTTAAATGTTCATAATTCATGAAATTGAAATCATATTGGAATTAAAGATAGAATTCCAATGCTATATTTTTGTCAATTCTCATTTGATTAAATTATTTTCTAAATATGATTACTAGACATGTGGTGTATTCGGCAGATATGATTTAGATTATCCTAATTCCAGCTATTCAATTGTTGCAAATCTTGGTTTTTATCAATTATGATAAACATCTCCAATTATTGTTGGTGGCCCATCCAATTATTGTATTTCCTTTGCAAAGTACCATTTTCTCTTCATTCACATGGAATTTGCAGTGCCCCCAGTAATGAGTAATTAATTGACATTTTCTTATAGTTATTTGTTATAATTCTGTTTTAGATACATAGTTTGATGTAAAATTTGGCTTTGACATTATAAAGAAAATCATGTGTCTTTATAGGACTAAGCAAATATTATGGCTACAGATGTATCCCTGAAGGATTAAGCAAAACTCATAAGTCTTATAGGACTATATAAAATTTATAATTTTATGAGTCCCTGAAGGACCATATAAAAGTGTCCATGAAGTACCATACAAAAATTTTATTTTACCCATGAAGATTATAAAAATTATTACATGGACCCTTGGAGGATCATGTGAAAGATATTATTAGAATGTGTCCCTGAAAGACCGTATAATTTTTATCAATAAAGGATACATATACACAAATCATGATTGCTCGTGTCCTTGTAGGTCCAAACAAAAGTTATATGATATATTTTTTTTTGGTCCTTAGAGGACCAAATGAAAAAAAAATGTGTTTACATGAATCCGTGGAGGACCACGCAAAAGTTATGAATAATGTGTCCCGATAGGACCATATAAAATTTTATCCTTGAAGGGCTATATACAATTTTATTATCCTTGAAAGATTATATAAAATTAATAGCTATTTGAGTCTGTAGGAATATACAAAAGCTATGAAAATTTTATGGGTCCTTGAAGAATCATAAAAAAAAATACATGTATCCCAGTAGGAACATGTAAAAATTGTGATTAGCTTTCACTATCATAATGAAGAGGATTTAAATATTAAATTCTCATTGTGAAAGGTCCACCGACCATTGTGTCTCAAAGATGCTTCAGTAGTAGCAATATCGAAAGCAAAAATATTATTATCAAATTTTATATCTTCTCATTGCTGAACAATGAGCTTTAATAATAATATAAATAAAAAAATAAAAATTATGAAACCCAATCTATTGACTCAGCATCGTTGCCTGAAGCAAATGCATTTTATTTTGTTTTATTCTATTTTGAGCAATGGACATGGTTCAAGTATTATTTCATTGTTTATAAAACCACAGCAATTGTAGAGATGACAAATTATTTGAAACCAGCAGAAGTAAAATGCTACTGAATGAAAGCAAGGAAAGTTTTACAAAACAACCCCTTAAATAAATACAAAGGAAAATGATTGTCATATATGTGATTTTTAAGAACATGATTACGTAGCTGATGTACGATCAAACCTTGGTCAATTTTGTATTTATTTCTTCATTTTTCTTTATTATATGAAATGCACTTTCATGTTTATCTTATTTTTTTAGTATAACATTAGTTGATGCAAATGATAATATTATTTTTATCAAATGTTCCAGAAGAGCAGATATCATGTTATCAAGAGATACAAAATTTTGCATCAACGATGCATTATATTCATGTAGATTCAGAAGAAGTCTACTGAATTTTAAAGATACCTATCTCAATATATGCCATTTCAAAATTATGTAGTATCTATGCATTAATAATGTCTCATGCTAGAAGCATACATTAGAACAACTTTATGCTCTCTCCTAAGGGTTATTATAAATATCCATATTTACTCATATAAACTAGATGTTATATGATCTTTATGATTTGGCATGACTGTCTCGGATATCCATGGTACATGATGATGCGTTAAACTATTCATTTGGCATATGCTAAAGAACCAGAAGATTCTTTTGCTAAATGATAGTTTTCACCGCATGATTTGTGGATTGTGATTTTAATGAACAATATTCCCGCCGTTAGGAGGAGGGAAGAACATACCTGAAGTACAATCTGCTCCTGAAGAACGATGAGAATTATCGTGGAATACATCCACTCTGTCTCATCTAGACTCACATACACTCAACGTGAAAATCAAATTCCTAATACACGCCAGAAGAGTGATAATCTATAGGTTCAAAAGATTCAATTCACCAGAAGTGGAGATCAAATGAAAAATCATGCTCTAATAATGCTCTAGAAGAAGTTATTCATAATGCTCTATAAGAGATTATGAACAATAGATCCACTTACTCTAAAACTAAAGAAGAATATAATGTCCCTGAAGAAAAACATGTTCCAGAAGTTACTACACAAACTCTTGAAGAGGAAAAAGTACCTAATAATATTGAGATCTCTATACTTTATATGCATATAAGAGAAATGTGTAATCGCAAATAAATGATCATCGATGGCATATTTATCATACAAAGTAGCTACTGAAATTTCAAGGGCGATAATTATAATGAACTACACAACATAAATGAATGTCGACAAACAAATAATTGACTAAAGTAGAAAGATGCTATTCAAGCAGAGTTGAGTTTCTTGAAAAGTGTGGCGCATTCAAACCTATAATACATACCCCAAAAGATGTTAACCCTAAATGTTACAAATGGGTGTTTGTAAGAAAGCAAAATGAAAAAATAAAATTGCTGATATAAGATATGTCTTGTGGTATAAGGTTTCCTACAAAAACCTAGGATTTGACTGTGAAGAAACATACTCATCAGTCACGGATACAATAACGTTCCATTACCTAGAAAGTCTTGAAGTTTCTGAAAAACTCGATATGAGACTAATGGACGAAGTAACAACTTATCTATATGAAAATTTACATGAATCCTTGAAGGATATAAATTGTCTAAAGCAAAATCAAAGAGTATGTACTCAATAAAGCTAAGACGTTCATTGTACAATTTAATGCAGTAGGTACAACCGTCTTAGCGAATACTTCATAAAAGCAAGATATGAAAATAATCTCATTTGCCCGTGTGTTCTTATAAATATATCCAGTAAGGAATTTGTTATTTTGACAATTTATGTTGATAATATAAATTCAATTGGGACTCTCAAAGCTCAACAAAACTTCAGAATATCTTATTAATGAATTCGAAGTAAAAGATCGAGCGAAGCCCAAGTTAGATACTTGTCCATCAAAAACATATATTGAAAAAGTCATGAAGCGCTTTAATATAGACAAATATCATCCATTAAGTACTTATATGATGGTCAGGTCAATTAACGCAATGAAGGACCTTTTTCATCCGAAAGAAGATATTGAAAATTTTCTTGGTCTTGAAGTACCATATTTTTTAGCAATGGATGATTTATTATATTTGATACAGTGTACTAAACCTGACGTTGCATTTTTTTAATTTATGGGCCAGATTTAAATTTGCACCAATTTGAAAGCACTGTCATGATGTTAAACACATTTTCCGTTATCTTTATGGAACAACATATGTTGGTTTATTCTACTTAAAGAATTCTATTAATGGTCGCTTGTTAAAAGAATATCATGTGCATATTCGAGATATTTTTCAAATCCTCACAAGCACTCTATGTATCTATATGTAGTGGTACAACGATCATTATATTTCTACACCTTGGTGTTTTATTTACAGGTTGATCATTATGAAGCTTATGAATGTGAAATCAATGTTTTACAGATTTAGTGGAAGGGCAACCATGCCAATTGTTCACTAAAACATGCCATGTCAACATTCAAAAAGGTGGTATACGACATCGTACGCAACGTATTTGTAATCAATCTTTTTGGCTTTATTATTATGAGGGGAGTATATTTTTAAATGACATTTGCGTGCTGTACTCTTTTTCCTTCGCCTAGGTTTTGCCCCATTGGGTTTTCCTGACAAGGTTTTAATGAGGTAGTGCTAAAGTGTATACACCAATCTAAGATAAAGTATATTGTACTCTTTTTCCTTCGCTTTGATTTTTTCCCACTTGGTTTTCAAGAAAGGTTTAATGAGGCAATTATCTTAGCGTGGTGGTCATCCAAGGGGAGTGTTGTGAATATTGTGGATAACCACCACCACTTCAACTCCCCCACACTTTCTCCATAACCCTCTCTCTTTATTTCCATAACCTCCCACATCTTTAACACCCCATTATGTACCCCACCTCTTATTACTTGTAACTTTCATCCATTGAGTTTCTTCCATGGACCATATAAATTGAGAGGTTTGTAATGTATTTCATAACCAACCAACAATAGTAAATAAGAAATCTCTCTTCACTTTTCTTCTCTACACGCCTTGTGTGTTTTGTTTATGTATATTTGTGTATATGTATTTTATTTACTTTACACCATATACTTGATTTTAGGTAATATTAATAAAAGCAAGTAAATGTATTTCATAATGATTTAAATAAGTATAATTTTAATGAAAGGAACCATAAACAGTGGTACAATCTTTAATTGTCATTTTCGGTCACTGAGAGGCATTGATTGTCATCATTTGGTCTGTAGCCTGCGGCTCACATGACGCGGGCCTGGAGGGCCAAAACCTGAACTGACCCGTTTTTAGGTTCCATGGGATCCAAATCCGACCCACGGGACCAACTTGAATTGGGACCTTTCAGGCCTGGCCCATAGGCCCGTGGGGGCCATACTAGATGAAAACGAGGCATTGTTTTTAATAATTTTATTTAATTTTTATATTTGAATTGAAGTTGGGATATGCGAAGATTGACATATATGTAGATGTCAACTTAATTGGGATGTATATATATCATGTAGTGATACAATTTTTCAACCAATTAATTCATTTTATCTTTTTTTTTAAATCAAATGGATGTAAATGTATTTTTTTCAATAAATATAACACAGTCAATTAATTTTAACATTGTATTATGAATTTTTTTGTGTTATTTACATTATTATACAAATGCACAATTTAAAATAAAAAAAAAACTTGTTTAAAATCTTCCGGGACTGGCCTGGAAGGCCCATTCAAACCCGGAGCGGTGGGCAGGGCCTAGACCTGGTTATTTGACTCTGGGCTAGCCCAGTCCGGGCCCACTGGCTTGGACCTAGGGTCTGGCTTTGCCCCCGATTTCAACAGCATCGGCCCAACATTGAATAGGAGAGGTGTTCTGTATTTTGCATTGCCAATTCATGAAGCTTATTTGCTAAGGAAATTGGTTAAATTGATATTCATGTTGGTTAGACGGATTATACTAAACAAAGAATTATATATGTTAGGAAGGTGATAGATAAAGCGACCTGTATTAGGATCTATGTTTAGAAAAATAATACGCTTATTATGTCAGGTCAAACATCTTGGATGATTTCTTTAAATTCATATGATCATATTGTATAACCATTAACTTTAACTTCAACTTGTTTATTTATATTTTAAATCAATTTAATACATTTTCGCTGACATCCATGACTGTCAAATCAATCCAATTAAATCTTTAGTATGCAACTTAAATAAGGCTCCGTTTGGAAACACATATTGAAAAGTAGATTTTGAATAAATTTACTTTTTAAAATGATTTTAGACCTTGACTTTTTTGGATGTTTTTTTTTTAATTCAGGAATCAATATTTGAAAGAGTTTAATGTTGGTAGAAAAAGTTGTTTTTTAATTCAAAAATCGATTCCGATAAAAAATTGTTGTTTTTGATATTTTAAAACACGGATTTTGAGAGAGAAATTAAAAGAAATCCAGCTTTTGATTCCGTCGAAAGCTGCCCCTATATATATACCAACACACCAATGTACCCCGGCTATGTCGCACCCTAGATGGAGGTGTAAAATTTACCTAAATTATATTCTAAAGAAAATATAATTGTGTATATGTTGTATGATCAAAATTTTTCAGTCTTTGATGCCGGTGGTGGTTTGGGCTATTTTATTTGTTCGCAACCATCTAATTTCTGAGACTCACTTATATATGAGAGTCAGGTGACTCATCTCACTAGTGATTGGGGCCATGCTTGTGCACATGCCAGTCAGATTTTATTCCAAGGGGAACCTGGACCATGCTTGTGCACATGCCAGTCAGATTTTATTCCAAGGGGAACCTTGAGCATTCAAGGTGTGGGGTTGGCTTGTGATATATAAGAGTCAGGTGACTCATCTCACTAGTGATTGGGGCCGTGCTTGTCCACATGCCAATCATGGTTTATTCCAGGGGGAACCTTGCGCATCAAGGTTTAGGGTTGGCTTGTTTTTTTAATTCCTCTATGGTAGACTCCTCCTATACCACAGGAAATAGTGACATTTTTTAATAATCAAGCTGAACCACATTTTCCATGGATACATTTACAAACAAAGCTGATGATGATCAACCGGAGCCGGCCCTGACTGCACGTACCATGACCCCTTTGACGACGAGCCCTCCCTTCCACTGTCCGCTTTCGATATCGAACAAACTGAACGTTACCCTTCCCGTTGAGTCCCCGGATTAAATTCTCCAACCACTAACTCCCCCCATTTCCCCTTAAAATCTTCAGGATCCAAATTCAATCTTTGTTCGTGCTTTGTATTGTCCGGTCGTTCGAGCCTCAGTGTCAATATGTTATGCCAGCCGTGCGAGAAGTCCTCATGGTCATGATAAACACCACTTCGTAATTCACATTTGGTGATAGTAGCGACGCGTCAAAGCCCCTGTGCACTTGAAGCCAGCACACATCCCTCAGGCGCGCCAACTCCACATCCTCTTCACTGCCTCACACACATGGAAACAAATATAAATTTTCATGTGCTTTTAGCTTTAATGTAATTCTATTTAGAATCAATTGTCAAATTAATTCTTAAATTAAGCTAATTTTAACGGAGTTTTTTAAAACTGTAGTTTTTCGTTTTTGGATTTTAGTTTTATGTATTAAAAAACAACCAAACAATTTATTAAAGAATGGGGAGGTCGGATCTGTATTTGTTTTTGGGGAAACTAATCATAGAATTGGAATTAATTGTCAAACTAATAATTCTGATTTTTTAAAATTCATTTTTAAATAATCAATTCTGATTTTGCTTTGGTTAATTCATTATATGGTACATACCTGTCATTAAAAAAAAAAACTGATTTATTTTATGGGAAATTGTTAACAAAATGGTTCCAAAAACAGGATGTAAAATTAGTAGATAGTAAACCCACCCAGATTCGTTTGAAGGGATCCAGTTCCAATATTGCTCGTCTTCCCAGCAAACGATCAACAATGACCTCGCGTAACACATGAAACAATTGGAGCCTGATTCATCTACCCAATATTTCTGCAACAAAATAGGTTATTCAACAGCTAGAAATACAAATCTTGGCTTTATCGAACCAAAAAAAAAAACCATCTAGAGAACTAAAAAAATGAACAGGTAAATATGTTTCACATTCTAAATTGATACTCCCACAATTAAAAGCCACTGATACTTCATCAGATCCTACCACAATGAAAGATTTCTGTCTCCCGTTATTGCCCTTCTTCATATTTTTAATTTCATATTTATCTTCATGAACCTCAAATAAGTATATAACATTACACAACAAATTAAAGATAAAACAAGTTGATGCTCACAAGAGAAACTTTACCATCCTCTTGTTATCCAAGTAAATGCCGCCGGAACGGACTCGGTTCAGGAGATCGGACTTGTCGTCGGCATCTTTCACTATGGCATTGAAGTTGTGATATGGTGCTTCCGGTAACTCCTCCGCCTCATCTCGGGATAAAAGGGACAGAATGGATAGACAACAACCCATGTTTTGTTGTTCTTAATTAATCTTTTTTTTTTTTTGTTAGCTAGGCATTGTTTGATATGGCTCTTAAAACTATAGCTTGAACTGAAACAGAAGCTTTTGTAGCTAAAGGTGCACCTTCATTCATTTTATTGACCGATTCGATCCTCCTCTTTGGTATCACAGGGAACTATAAATAAATTAAGGGTTAAAGATATCTACATCCCTGCAATCATGGGTAACTCTATGTAAGTTCGTGTGAAAGTTGAGGGAGACGCATGAACATATGAACTGGATTGGTAATTGTCTAGTAATGCATTGGACTGGGAATTGAACTGGACTGGTAATGGTACTGGACTGCATTGGGATTGGATTGAACTGCAATCTGGACTATGCCTGACAGTGAACTGAACTTAGATTTAGATTGATCTGGACTAGGAGTGAATTGAACTAGCCTGGGGGCTACAATTGAACTGAACTGGACTGGACTAGGACTTAGACTGAACTGGACTGGGATTCAATCAACCTGTTCAAACACATGTTCAAAACCTAGATTAGCCATATGATACAGGAATTCACACATTAATCTATTATCATTAATATAGTTATACAAATATTTTCTGTGATACATGTTTGTCTTTTATAGGTATTTGTTTATAATTTTTTTGAGATTCAATTCTATTTCGTAGTGAGAGATGGAGGAGCGGCTACAGTCACAATCTCAGTCTACTGTTGAGGGGGAACCAACATAATTCGATGAGATGGAGATCACACAACAGGTCTTAGACATCGGTGAGGGTACCTACGTGGATTAGGTTGGGGGCCATGCCCTGCCACTTTTGGTCAGTGTAGTGTAACCAACAAGGTATCTCTTGCGTCTAATGAGTTGGAGAAGTTGCGAGATCAGTTGGAGACTCAGCGAGTGCAGCTGGAGACTCAGCAGGAGTACATATCTACCATGCAACTGGTGATGACTACGTTGCTACAAATATTTCTTGAATTAGGCGTCCTCAACAACCTTAGTCCCCAATCTTAGATGCCTACACTTCCTCAGCAGCCTGGATTAGAAGCAACAACATCTGAGTCTTCTAGAGATCCTCCCTTGCCCCATCAAATCCATGAGATGTCTCCTGTTGTTGTGTTTCTATTGACTAATATTATAACTTTTTGTATTGTACACAATTAGTTTTAATTAAAACTTAATTGGTTTTATTATTATTATTATCATAATTAGATGTTTATTTAAGAAAATATGACCTTTTCCTATGAAATATTTTGTAGGAGAAGGTTTTTTTGTTTTCTTTTATTCACTTGATATACTTTTAGCTGTGAAATATTTTTGTAGCAAACTGTCTCTTTTGTTATGATAAAATATTTTCGTAGCTAAAAGGCTCCTTTTGCTATGAATAATATTTCATAGTTAAAGGAAACGTTTTTGCTACGAACATGATTTCGTAGCTAAATGATTCCTTTCGCAATGGAATTATTCCGTAGCAAAAGGTAATATACTACTACAAAATAAATGTGGTAGCAAAAATAGAGTTATAATAATTTCGTATTAAAAACTATTATTTGTCTACGAATTCAGTTTGTAGCAAATGCAACATTTTTGTAGGAAATAAATTTGTAGCAAATGCATTTTGCTACGAATTAAAAATTTCGTAGTAAAAGGTATTCCGAATGTTATTAGCTATGAAAATTAGGGTTTTTGCTATGAAACATTTCGCAGCTAATGCTCGCATTTCTTGTAGTGTGAGTGATGATATAGTCAACTTGGCTCTCTCTTTTCAGTACTATACACTATGATAATATACATTATACATTGATGTATCATAATGTACTATTATAGTATTTCATATAACTTTTTTATTTTTTACAATAAAAAAATATATTATTACATTTAACATATATTTTATTTAATATAATAGTATATACTTGAATGATACAATGTATGATTTACACAAAGATGGTGTGAAATGTGGATGAGACGTGGGGATATCATTTTCTTGGGTTCATTGAATTGGTTGTGGGATCTTATCAACATTGACGCGTGTTAACAGGTCAATTACGTTGTATCCTTTTAAGGGCGACGAGCATTAATTAATGTATGTTATGTGGATAGCACGTGGAAGTTGGGGAGCCGTTTGCATCGGTCCTTGAATAGATGAGGTTCAACTCTATATCACCAAAAAAAAACGAAAAAGGGATTTTTGCATATATACCCCTATTAAAATTAAATTTTGTCGAATTAACCTTCTTGTATTGATCCGTTTGAAAATGCCCCTGAAATTTTTTAACCCAGTGCATCCGTGCCCCTCTGTCAGATGATTTAATATTGAGGACCAAGTCATAGTTAATTTGTTTACCCAGGTTGTAAAATGTCTAAGTCACCTCTTCCCTAAAAATCAAACTAAAACCCTAGCCTTAACATCTCTCTCCCTCTCTAAATGTCTTCGACCCCTTATGAAGCCTTTTCCCTAAAAACCCCAACCATACCATCTCTCTCTCTCTCTCTCTCTCTCTCTCTCTCTCTAAATTTGTTCGACCCCTATGAACATCTTCGATTTCCCCTCTTTTGAAGACGAGCAAACCTAATCTCTTCTCCATTCGTCCTATCCCCTCTCTCTATCGGTGAAATCGAAGAAACCCCAACTATGTGGCGTGTCCATGGTGGTCGAAGATCATTGATAAGATCTGTTGATGGCACTCTCGTCACTCGGGCTCAAGCTGCTTCAAATCCATTATTGGATATTCAAAACACACAAAGTTTTGATTCTCAGGTATGCATTGAAACACTGAAGATCTCTTTGATTGTTTGATTATTTGTGAATTGAAAATATATATATTATAAATATGCAAATGTATATCTTATAAGGGAAAAACTACTTGAATAATTGAAAGAATTAAATACATATATGATTTTTATAACCGTGATATAAAAATAAAATATTAATGTAAATTTGTCTCATGCAATTAAAGTAACAAAGAATATCAAGACATTCCTATTTTTATGCTCATACGTATATTAATAGATGAATATATGTAAACATAAATATAAATATTATTTGTGATCATTAATTTGTTTTGATTATTAGATTATGTGTTAAAATAATATCTTGAACAAAAATATAAAAGTAAATATTATAATTTTAATAACATAAATTTAAATTTATTATATCGTATATTCGTTTAATAAAAAATATTAATTAAATTTATATATTTAAACTTTATTTAATTAATTTCACATATAATTTTAAAATTTTAAAATATAAAATAAATTAATAATATAATTTTAATACAAAATTATTTTTGTATTTGGAACTTTAATTAGAGATATAAGATACAAATATTTTTTTGTACAGTTATTTAAATCAATTTTAATGAATGGATATTTTGAAATATCTACATCTAAGAAAATTTAAGTAATATAGAAATTAATTTAATAATTAAAATTATAAATTTCAACTATTTTAGTTTATTCATGTAAAAAAATAAAAATATATTATTTATTTTGAATCTTAATTTTCTCTTTAAGTTTAATTTAAACCTATTCGATTAAAATAAAATAAAATTATCTATCTAAATTAAATTATCTATAATATATTATTTTATATTATCAGTTTAAAATTTATTTTATCTTATCTAATTTAATTTACTATATGGATAATATCTTATAATATATTATTTTATATTATCAGTTTAAAATTAATTTTTTTGTATTTCTATCAATTAATCCATATCTTAATAATCATTATCTCCATTTCTTCAATTTTTATTATTTAAATATTTTTTATCTATATCTCACTTATCCATATATCAATATAAAATTTACCTTAATATTATTTTATTAATCCGTATCTAAATTTTTTTATTTAAATCAATCTTATAACATATTATTCATCCGTAACTTACCAATTTTACATTTGTAGTCCCATCAGTTTTAAGTTACATATTTCATAAAATATCTTATAATATCAATTTTACTTAATTATCTTATAATATTTATGGATCCAAACTTATCATTTTTATATCAAATTTTAGATTCATGTCTTATTGATTTTGAGTTATACTTTTTAAATAACTTTTGAAAAGAATTACTTACTCTTTCTGTGTATTGAATTCATATATGCACTAATCAATGCTCCTAATATTTAAAAATATTCAATTAGACAAAGGGTTAGAACTTTTTTGTTGTTAAGCAATCCCTACTGAAAATATTCAAAAATATTAAAAACGAAATAAACTCATCATCCATAAAAAATAATCTTCTAAAAGCAAATAAAAAAATTTAATTTTTAAATTTAATTATTATTGAAACCTTGAAATTATAAAAGTGAATAGGTGTGAGTTTTATTTTTTTATAAAAGTGATTATAAATTATGTGATTAAGGTAATTTTGAGGAATTTATTAGATTCTAAACAAATTATAAAGAAAGATCCTATTAGGAATTCAATGTTTTCATGTTGTATATCTCTCAGCAGGTGAGGCACTACATTGGAATAAGTCTTGACGAACATGCTAGTGATCACGAGTATAATATTTAGATGGCATTAAACAGAAATTACTCAATCCAAACCAAAAAAATCAAAGATAATAAAAATAAATTTTAAAAATTGAAAACATCTAAATCTTTTGATCAGCCTCTAAATGGGAACTCTTGTATATACAATTTAATTCTCTTGATATAAAATAATATTCATTAAATTAAATGATTATAATGTCCAAATAAATTTTCAAAAACATTAAAAGGGAAAAACATTCATCATTTGTACAAATAATTATTAAAACACAAACAAAAACTCAAAATATTTTAATTTAAATATTATTGGAACATAATCAAACATAGAAAAGTAAAAAATAAAAAAACATATGAAACCATCTTCCAAAGACATAAAGACACAAGAAACTAAAAAAAATGAATAGAATACGAGAGTTTCGGTATTTATATTGGTTTTTGGAATTGGTTCATCCGAAAAATAAATGATTTTTTTTAAAGATATAACCTGATTTTTTATTTCTTATGATTCAATTTTATCTATATTTTATATTTAAATATAAAAAACCATATAAAACAATAAGAGTTAATCTCTGATATCTTTTTTTACTTTAAGTAATATTTAAATAAAAAATTGAATATAGATTAAATTAGAGTAAAAAATTAATTAAAAAATGAAGATAAATGATGGATGAAATTTGAGAAATGAATGATCACAGATATAATGATAAGAATGTAATTATTTTTTTCACTAAACATAAGATTATTATTGTTTCCGTGATGAAACATTAAAAATAAATAAATTAATAAATCTTTCATAGAAAGCAACTCACATGTGCCAACAAATAAATATGAAGTTGAAGTGAAATATTGTCAAATGACTGATGATAGTTATATGTAGAGATAGGGTTACTGTTTTTAATTTTTTTTATTTGAAATTCAAAGAATATATTAAACTTTAACAAACTTTATATTGAAAAAATAATCTTGTTTATCTAAATTTATAAAAATAAAATGAATTTTATTAGAAAATCTATGATGGTTAAATATGACTAATTGATACTCATCAAACTAATTTAATAATAACCGTTTGATCTTTTTCAGTTGGTGAAAAAGCCTTCCAATTCGTTCAATAAGTTTGTTTCCTATCCCATCTCATCAAACTATTATTATAACAACCATTTTATTATTATTTGTTTGGTGAGAGAGACTATCAATTACCGTCTGATTATTATTTTTTGGTGAAAGAGTACATCCATTTCGTCCAAATCATTATAAATTTTTTATAAACATTTGGAAAACACTAATTTTAAAATCAATAAGATAAGATTGAATATAATCTAAATAAAATAAATAATTTTAAGATTGGTTGATGGATAATAAAATTGAATCTAAATCTGAACAAATTAAATAATTTTTAGATTTGTTGATTGATATATGTGTCATTTTAATTAATTTTAGGGGAAAATGGTTTAGATTATATTATACACGCACATTGTGTTTTGGTTTAGGTTGAATGAGATTGTAAAGTAACCATAATTCATCCACCCAAACTTGAACATGAAGTCTTGAACCCAGATTTTACAATTTAACCCGCCTACAAATATGGGTTTAACCCAAATTGCAGCCCTAGTATAAAACACTATCCATATAAATAAATCAATCCAACTTGGGTTAGTTCACAACTGAACCCAAAATGGTACGGACTTGTTTTTCTTTTTTAAAAAGTTAAATCAGTTGATTCAATTTGATTTAGATATGATTATAAAATTCAAAAAAAAGAAGAAAATTAAGTAATTTTTTTTATATTTTAATAATATTATCTCTACTTTGTTAGACAGAGAACTCTTATCAGTCCAACCCAACCCATCACTCTAGAATTTTTTGTTGTTTTATTCTTTCTATACGGAAAATGATATATGGTTCAAATTTTTTTAATACTTTTTATATTTTTTTATTTTATGTTTATTTGTGATTCTTTCTCTTTTTTTATGTTTTTTTATTTATAGTTGAATATGTGTTTTTGTCTTTTGTTGAGAGTTTGAATTTGTAAGGATTTTTCCTAGTTTATTATTATTGGAAATCCTTTGTATATTTAATTTAATTTTTTTTGGGTTTTTTTGTTAGTATAAATAAAAATAGATAAATATTTGTTTTATTCTTTTTAATTATTTTTAAAAGGAAATGATAAATGATTAACCTTTTTTAATACGTTTTATATTTTTAATTAATTTCTGTTTATTTGTAGTTCTTTTCTCTTTTTCTTCTTTTCTTATTTTTTTTTATTTGTAGTTGAATTTGAATATGGATTTTCTTTTTTTGTATTTCTTTAGAGTTTGAATTTATAAGGCTTTTTCCTAATTTATTGGAATATTTTCATATATTTATTTAATTTTTATGGGTTTGTTGGCTAGTAATACAAAAAATAGATTATCCATGCATATTTAAAAATATAAAAAATAGATAAAGATTTATTTAGAGGATAGAAAAATAAACATTATTCATGCATGTTTAAAAATTGAAACACACATTAAATTAAACTAAGATGATATTAAAATATGAACAAATGAAACCAAAAAAAAAAAAAATTTAATATTTATACCTTTTACTGTCTCTGTGTATTTTTCCTTTGAAGAGTCAATATCTGATATCCTTTTGCTTTAAGTAATAACTAAATTAAAACAATTGAATATATATTAAATTATAGTAAAACAATTTGATTAAAAAATGAATATAAATGATGGATAAATTTTGAGTAATGAATAATGATAAAAGCAACTTACCTATGCTAACATATATAAATCTAAAATTGAAATGAGAAATAGTCAATGGGTGCTAACAAATAAATATGAAATTGAAATAAGAAATAGTCAATGGGGTTGATGATGGGTATATATAGAGTTGGGGTTACTGTTTTTATATTTCAAATAATATATTGAAACAATAATCTTGTTTATCCAAATGGATAACAATCAAATAAATTTTATTAGAAAATCTAGGACAGATAAATATGATTAACTGATACTCATTAAACTAATTTAATAATAACCATTTGATCTCTATTTTTTTATGAAATGCACTACCCATTCGTCCAAGTTGATTTTTATACCTATTTGATTTTTTAATAACCATCTGATCTTTTAATTTCTAGCTTGCATATCCACTCCAAATAAATCAATAAGATAAAATAAGATTGAATATAAATCTAAACAAGCTAAATAGATTTTAAAAACATTAATAGATAATACGATTGAATCTAAATCTAAAGAAAATAAATTATTTTTTTATTTGTTGATTGATATAATTGTCCTTTCAATTAATTTTAAGAGGTAAAATCGGCTAAAATGTTTCCCATCTAACTCTTACTTTTTACAGAAGTATACATTTTATCACAATCAGTGGTAGAAACTTTGACACGTGCTAAAAATCCCTCTTGAATGGTAGAGTGTACTATTTTAAAACGAGTGCTAATGGGCCAATTCTGTTGTATCTTTTTAAGGGGTGACGAGCGTTCATTGATGTATATTACGTAGATAGCCGGTAGAAGTTGGGGAGCCGTTGGAATCGGTCCTTCAACAGATGAGGTTCAACTTTATATCACTAAAAAAGAAAAAAAATCTTTTTACAAAAAAAACAAAAAAGAAAAAAAGAAAAAAATCTTCAGTCCAATTAAATCTAGATGTTAATCAATAAACAAGGACATTTATAATTATTTTGTCACAATCAATGGTAGAAAACTTTCAACCCTATCATAATTTATAAAGTATGCTAATAATCCCTCTTGAATGCATGGTAGAATGTAATATTTAAAAAAAATAGTTTTTTTTTTTTTAACATTGACGCGTGTTAACGGGTCAATTACGTTGTATATTTTTAAGGGGCGATGAGCATTAATTGACATAATATTATGCAGATACCCCGTGGAAGTTGGGGAGCCGTTGGAATCGGTCCTTGAATAGATGAGGTTCAACTCATCACCAAAAAAAGAAGAAAAATCTTCAGTCCAATTCAATCTAGATGCGAATCAACAAACAAGGACATTTATAATTATTTTGTCACAATCAATGGTAGAAACTTTGACACCTGTCGTACTTTAGAAAATATGCTAAAAATCCCTCTAGAATGGTAGAGTATACTATTTTAAAAAAGGGTTAAAGCATATAAGTCCCTACAAAGATAGAAAAACCCATATAAGTTCCTACTAAAATTGGGACAGACATACGAATCTATGAAAACTCACAAAAACCCAATTATCATCCCTAAGTTAAATTTTCATCCAAACTTAATGGAATATTCCCATAATATTCTTTCACATATAATTGTATAGACATTACAATATTTATAAACAATAATAAAGACAAATAATATAATCTCTGAAACACAATTAAATGTAAAAATATTTCAGGTGCATTTTTGTCTCTTACAGGGACCAATTTGTCTTTACGATTATTTATAAAAACTGTAATGTCTATCCAATTAAATGTAAAAGTCTTTCAGGGACAATTTTATCTTTTGAATGAACTAATTTGTTTTTATGATTGTTTATAGGGACTACAATGTGTATACAATTTAATGTAAAAAAATTTCAGGGGTAATTTTATATTTTTTGTAGGGATTAATTTGTCTTTATGACTGTTTATAGAGACTTCAATGTTTAGATAATTATATGTGAATGAATATTCTGAGAATATTCCATTAAATTTGAATGAAAATTTAACTTAGGGATGATATTTGAGTTTTTGTGAGTTTTCAGGGACTCGTAAGTTTATCGCAATTTTAACAAAGACATATATGGGTTTTCTTATGTTTGTAGGAACTTAAATGTCTTTAATGAGACTGCACTTAATGCTTGACATACCATTTTCTTGGGTTCGCTGGATTGGTTGAGGGTTCTTATCAACATTGACGCGTGCTAACCACGTCGTATTTTTTAAGGGGCGACGAGCATTAATTGATGTATATTATGCGGATAGCCCATGGAAGTTGGGGAGATGTTGGAATCGGTCCTTGAATAGACGAGGTTCAACTCTGGATCACCAAAAAAGAAAAAGAAAAATCTTCGGTCTAATTCATTCTAGACGAGCGGCGACTACCATTATAGAATGGGATCAATCAACTGAACCCATCAAAATTTATTTTTCAAAAAAATAGAGCCTAGCCTAAAGTTTATAAAACCATTAAATCATACAAAATGACGTGCCCAACCCCTTATGTAGCCCTAATTACAGTTCACACTAATTTACATTTTTTCTAAAATCATACATAGGGGTGGCGCCAGCCTTTATAGGATGGGATGAATTGACCCCATCAAAATTTTATTTTTCAAAAAAATCAGCCTGGCCCAAAGTTTATAAAACCATTAAACCATGGAAAATGATGTGCCTAACCCCTTATGCAACCCTAATTACAGTTCACACTAATTTATATGTTTTAAAAAGTCATACACATGGGCGGCGCCAGCCTTTATAGAATGGGATCAATTGAGCCCATCAAAATTTTATTTTTTCAAAAAAATAAGCCTTGCCCAAAGTTTATAAAACCATTAAACCATGAAAATGATGTGTCCAACCCCTTATGTAGCCCTAATTGCAGTTCACACTAAGCCATTATAGGATGGGATCAATTGACCCCATCAAAATTTTATTTTTTCAAAAAAATCAGCCTGGCCCAAAGTTTATAAAACCACTAAACCATGGAAAATGATGTGCCCAACCCATTATGTAGCCTTAATAGCAGTTCACACTAAGCCTTTATAGGATGTGATCAATTGACTCCATCAAAATTTTATTTTTTTCAAAAAAATCAGCCTGGTCTAAAGTTTATAAAACCATTACACCATGGAAAATGATGTGCCTACCCCCTATGCAACCCTACTTACAGTTCACACATTTATATTTTTTAAAAAGTCATACACATGGGCGGCACAAATCTTTATAGAATGGGATCAATTGAGCCCATCAAAATTTTATTTTTCAAAAAAATAAGCCAGGCCCAAAGTTTATAAAATCATTAAACCATGGAAAAGGTGTGTTCAACCCCTTATGCAGCACAAATTGCAGTTCACACTAAGCCATTATAGGATGGGATCAATTGACCCCATCCAAATTTTATTTTTTCAAAAAAATTAGTCTGGCCCAAAGTTTATAAAACCACTAAACCATGGAAAATGATGTGCCCAACCCCTTATTTAGCCTTAATAGCAGTTCACACTAAGCCTTTATAAGATAGGATCAATTGACTCTATCAAAAATTTATTTTTTCAAAAAAATCAGTCTGGCCCAAAGTTTATAAAACCATTAAACCATGGAAAATGATGTGCCTAACCACCTATGCAACCCTAATTACAGTTCACACTAATTTATATTTTTTAAAAAGTCATACACATGGGCGGCGCCAGCCTTTATAGAATGGGATCAATTGATCCCATCAAAATTTTATTTTTTCAAAAAAAATAAGCCTGGCCCAAAATTTATAAAATCATTAAACAATGGAAAATGATGTGTCCAACCCCTTATGCAGCCCTAATTGCAGTTCACACCGAGCCTTTATAGGATCGGATTAATTGACCCCATCAAAATATTATTTTTTCAAAAAAATCAGCCTGGCCCAAAGTTTATAAAATCACTAAACCATGAAAAATGATGTGCCAAACCCCTTATGTAGCCTTAATAGCAGTTCACACTAAGCCTTTATAGGATGGGATCAATTGACTCCATCAAAATTTTATTTTCTCAAAAAAATCAGCCAGGCCCAAAGTTTATAAAACCATTAAACCATGGAAAATGATGTGCCTAACCCCTTATGCAACCCTAATTACAGTTCACACTAATTTATATTTTTTAAAAAGTTATACACATGGGCTGCGCCAGCCTTTATATAATGGGATCAATTGAGCCCATCAAAATTTTCTTTTTTCAAAAAAATAAGCCTGGCCCAAAGTTTATAAAATCATTAAACCATGGAAAATGATGTGTTCAACCCCTTATGCAGCTCTAATTGCAGTTCACACTAAACCTTTATAGGATGAGATTAATTGATCCCATCAAAATTTTATCTTTTCAAAAAAATCAGCCTGGCCCAAAGTTTATAACAGCATTAAACAATGGGAAATGATGTGCCTAACCCCCTATGCAACCCTAATTACAGTTCACACTAATTTATATTTTTTAAAAAGTCTTACCCATGGGCGGCGCTAGCCTTTATAGAATGGGATCAATTGAGCCCATCAAAATTTTTTTTTTCAAAAAAAAAGCCAGGCCCAAAGTTTATAAAATCATTAAACCATGGATAATGATGTGTTCAACCCCTTATGCAGCCCTAATTGCAGTTCGTACTAAGCCTTTATAGGATGGGATCAATTGACCCCATCAAAATTTTATTTTTTCAAAAAAATCAGCGTAGCCCAAAGTTTATAAAACCACTAAACCATGGAAAATGATGTGCCCAACCCATTATGTAGCCTTAATAGCAGTTCACTCTAAGCCTTTATAGGATGGGATCAATTGACTCCATCAAAATTTTATTTTTTCAAAAAAATCAGCCTGGCCCAAAGTTTATAAAACCATTAAACCATGGAAAATGATGTGCCTAACCACCTATCCAACCCTAATTACAGTTCATACTAATTTATATTTTTTAAAAAGTCATACACATGGGCGGCGCCAGCATTTATAGAATGGGATCAATTGAGCCCATCAAAATTTTATTTTTTCAAAAAAATAAGCCTGTCCCAGAGTTTATAAAACAATTAAACCATGGAAAATGATGTGTTCAACCCCTTATGCAGCCCTAATTGCAGTTCACACAAAGCCTTTATAGGATGGGATCAATTGACCCCATCAAAATTTTATTTTTTCAATAAAATCAGCCTAGCCCAAAGTTTATAAAACCACTAAACCATGGAAAAGGATGTGCCCAACCCCTTATGTTGCCTGAATAGCAATTCACACTAAGCCTTTATAGGATGAGATCAATTGACTCTATCAAAATTTTATTTTTTCAAAAAATCAGACAGGCCCAAAGTTTATAAAACCATTAAACCATGGAAAATGATGTGCCTAACCACCTATGCAACCCTAATTACAGTTCACACTAATTTATATTTTTTAAAAAGTCATACACATGGGCAGCACTAGCCTTTATATAATGGGAATAATTGAGCCCATCAAAATTTTCATTTTTCAAAAAAATAAGCCTGGCTCAAAGTTTATAAAATCATTAAACCATGGAAAATGATGTGTTCAACCCCTTATGCCGCCCTAATTGCAGTTCACACTAAACCTTTATTGGATGGGATTAATTGACCCCATCAAAATTTTATTTTTTCATAAAAATCAGTCTGGCCCAAAGTATATAAAACCATTAAACTATGGAAAATGATGTGCCCACCCCTTATGTAGCCTTAATTGAAGTTCACACTAAGCCTTTATTGGATGAGATCAGTTGACCCATCAAAATTTTATTTTTTCAAAAAAATCAGTCTGACCCAAAGTTTATGAAACCATTAAACCATGGAAAATGATGTGGCTAACCCCCTATGCAACCCTAATTACAGTTCATACTAATTTATATTTTTTAAAAACTCATATACAAAGGCGGCTCCAGCCTTTATAGAATGGGATCAATTGAGCCAATCGAAATTTTTTTTTTTTAAAATAAGCCTGACCCAAAGTTTATAAAACCATTAAACCATCGAAAATGATGTGTCCAACCCCTTATGCAGCCATAATTGCAGTTCACACTAAGCCTTTATAATATGGGACAATTGACCCCATCAAAATTTTATTTTTCCAAAAAAATTAGTCTGGCCAAAGTTTATAAAACAAGTAAACTATAGAAAATGATGTACCCAACCCCTTATGTAGCCTTAATTGCAGTTCACACTAAGCCTTTATAAGATGGGATCAATTGACCCCATCAAAATTTTATTTTTTCAAAAAAATCAGCCTGGCCAAAAGTTTATAAAACAATTAAACCATGGTAAATGATGTGCCTAACCCCTTATGCAACCCTAATTACAGTTCACACTAATTTATATTTTTTTAAAAGTCATACACATGGGCGGCGCCAGCCTTTATAGAATGGGATCAATTGAGCCCATTGAAAATTTTTTTTTTTTTTTAAATAAGCTTGGCCCAAAGTTTATAAAATCATTTAACCATGGAAAATGATGTGTTCAACCCCTTATGCAGCCCTAATTGCTGTTCACACTAAGCATTTATAGGATGGGATCAATTGACCCCATCAAAATTTTATCTTTTCAAAAAAATCAGTCTGGCCCAAAGATTATAAAACCATTAAAGCATGGAAAATGATGTGCCCAACCACTTATGTAGCCTTAATTGCAGTTCACACTAAGCCTTTATAGGATGAGATCAATTGACCCCATCAAAATTTTATTTTTTCAAAAAAATCAGCCTAGCTCAAAGTTTATAAAACCATTAAACCATGGAAAATGATGTGCCTAATCCCCTATGCAACCCAAATTACAGTTCACGCTAATTTATATTTTTTAAAAAGTCATACACTTAGACGGCGCTAGCCTTTATAGAATGGGATCAATTGAGCCCATCGAAATTTTATTTTTTTAAAAAAATTAGCCTGGCCCAAAGTTTATAAAACCATTAAACCATGGAAAATGATGTGCTCAACCCCTTATGTAGCCTTAATTGCAGTTTACAGTAAGCCTTTATAGGATGGGATCAATTGACCCAATCAAAATTTTAATTTTTCAAAAGAATCAGTCTGGCCCAATGTTTATAAAACCATTAAACCATGGAAAATGATGTGCCTAACCCCCTACGCAAACCTAATTACTGTTTACACTAATTTATATTTTTTAAAAAGTCATACACATAGGCGGCGCCAGCCTTTTTAGAATGGGATCGATTGAGCCCATCGAAATTTTATTTTTTTAAAAAAATAAGCCTGGCCCAAAGTTTATAAAACCATTAATCCATGGAAAATGATGTGTCTAACCCCTTATGCAGCCATAATTGCAGTTCACACTAAGCCTTTATAGTATGGGATGAATTGACCCCATAAAAATTTTATTTTTTCAAAAAAGTTACCCTGGCCCAAAGTTTATAAAACAAGTAAACCATGGAAAATGATGTGCCCAACCCCTTATGTAGCCTTAATTGTAGTTCACACTAAGCCTTTATAGCATGGGATCAATTGACCCCAGCAAAATTTTATTTTTTCAAAAAAATCAGCCTGACCCAAAGTTTATAAAACCATTAAACCATGGAAAATGATGTGCCTAACCCCCTATGCAACCCTAATTGCAGTTCACAATAATTTATGTTTTTTTAAAAGTCATACACATGGGCCGCGCCAGCCTTTATAGAATGGGATCAATTGAGCCTATCGAAATTTTATTTTTTTAAAAAAATAAGCCTGGCCCAAAGTTTATAAAATCATTAAACCATGGAAAATGATGTGTTCAACCCCTTATGTAGCCCTAATTGCTGTTCACACTAGGCCTTTATCGGATGGGATCAATTGACCCCATCAAAATTTTGTCTTTTCAAAAAAATCAGTCTGGCCCAAAGTTTATAAAACCATTAAACCATGAAAAATGATGTGCCCAACCCCTTATGTAGCCTTAATTGCAGTTCACACTAGGCCTTTATAGGATGGGATCAATTGACCCCATCAAAATTTTATTTTTTCAAAAAAATCAGCATAGCCCAAAGTTTATAAAACCGTTAAACCATGGAAAATGATGTGCCTAACACCCTATGCAACCCTAATTACAGTTCACGCTATTTTATATTTTTTTTTACGTTATACACATGGGTGGAGCCTGCCTTTGTAGAATTGGATCAATTGTCCCGATCATAATTTTATTTATTCAAAAAAATATGCCTGGCCCAATGTTTATAAAACCATTAAACCATAGAAAATGATGTGTCCAACCCCTTATGCAGCCCTAATTGCAGTTCACACCAAACCTTTATAGGATGGGATCAATTGACCCCATCAAAATTTTATTTTTTCAAAAAAATCAGCCTGGCCCAAAGTTTATAAAACCACTAAACCATGGAAAATGAAGTGCCTAACCCCTTATGTAGCCTTAATTGCAATTCACACAAAGCCTTTATAGGAAGGGATCAATTGACCCCATCAAAATTTTATTTTTTCAATAAAATCAGCCTGGCTCAAAGTTTATAAAACCATTAAACCATGGAAAATGATGTGCCTAACCCCTTATGCAACCCTAATTACAGTTCACACTAATTTATATTTTTTAAAAAGTCATACACATGGGCGATGCCAGCCTTTATAGAATGGGATCAATTTAGCCCATCAAAATTTTATTTTTAAAAAATTAGCCTGGCCCAAAGTTTATAAAATCATTAGACCATGGAAAATGATGTGTTCAACCCCTTATGCCACCCTAATTGCTGTTCACACTAAGCCTTTATAGGATGGGATCAATTGACCCCATCAAAAATTTTTCTTTTCAAAAAAATCAGTCTGGCCCAATGTTTATAAAACCATTAAACCCATAGAAAATGATGTGCCCAACGCCTTATGTAGCCTTAATTGCAGTTCACACTAAGCTTTTATAGGATGGGATCAATTGACCCCATCAAAATTTTTTTTTTTCAAAAAACTCGGCCCAAAGTTTATAAAACCATTAAACCATGAAAAATGATGTGCCTAACCCCCTATGCAATCCTAATTACAGTTCACACTAATTTATATTTTTTAAAAAGTCATACACATGGCCGGCGCCAACCTTTATAGAATAGGATCAATTGACCCTATCAAAATTTTATTTTTTCAAAAAAATCAGCCTGGCCCAAAGTTTATAAAACCATTAAACCATGGAAATTGATGTGCCCAACCCTTTATGTAGCCTTAATTGCACTGAGCCTTTATAGGATGAGATCAATTGACCCTATCAAAATTTTATTTTTTCAAAAAATCATCCTGACCCGAAGATTATATAACCATTAGACCATGGAAAATGACGAGCCCAACCCCTTATGCAGCCCTAATTGTAGTTCACACTATATTATATTAAAAAAAAAATCTTATAATTTTCCATTGAAGTATATGCAGTTATACGAAATGAATTATATACTGAGATATATTAGTGTATTTTTTTTATATAATTATCGTGTTGAGTTACTCTATGTAGTTATACATATGCAACTTTAAGAAATTATCATACAACAATATCAAAATATGAAATCGCGTCGAAGACAATTGTGAAAGTTTATATATTGGAAATCTTTGATCTCCTTATGATGATTGATTTTTTATTAATATAAGTTGTTGCTATTCTATTTGCAAAGAAAAGTTTATGTTTTTGATAAACATATGATAAGAGTAAATTTTTTAAAAATTTTATAAAATTTATTTATTTTAATGACCCCATCTATAAAAATTCCTGGAGCCGCCACTGATTCTAGATGCATATCAACAAACAGGGACATTTATAATTATTTTGTCATGATCAATGATAGAAACTTTGACATATATCGACCTTTAGAAAGTCTGCTAACAATCCCTCTTGAACGGTAGAGTGTGCAATTTAAAAGAATAGTGTGAACTGCGGATCGGATGCATGAGACTGCATTTAGTGCTGGTCATACCATTTTCCCTAGTTCATTGAGTTGGTCGTGGGTTCTTATCAACATTGACGCGTTTTAACTATATTTAAAAACTCAATAGTCAATTTTTCAATAGATTTAAATCTCTTTAATATGGATAATATTAAACATATATGTAAATCAAATTATCTACTTTAATATATAAATATTAAGTATTTAAAATTATGTTAAACTAAGATATAGGAATTTGAGCAGACAAACAAATAAATAAATAAGCAAAAAATAAAATTTTATACCTTTTTTTACTCTATTTTTTCAATCAAAATTCAAAACATTCTAAAAAAATATGTTCGATCAAAATTCTACAAAACAATTAACATTAATTTTACTAAGAGGAAATTAAAATATTGAAGATACAAAATATTACCAAAAAAATTAAATAACTAAATAATACAATTTAATATACATACATTTTTTGTCTTTGTCTATTTTAAATATAAATGATATAAAGTTAAACTAAGAGAAGTTAAAAACCATTAATATATAGGAATTTGAGCCACCAAATGAATAAACAAACAAAATTCTATATATGCATTTTCTGTATATGCATTTTCTGTCTTTGTTTATAATTTCATTTAAGAAATAAGAGACTGAGGATTCAAATATCATATTGCTTGAAAAGATACCTGCATTCAAAAGATGACAAATGTTTTAGATATTATTAACAATTATATAAAAATAAATAAATAACAAATAAATTAGTAAATAATGAAATATCTTATTCTAAAAAATTTAACACAACAAAAATTCTTAAAATTCAGCTTTAGATATTAAAGCTTTGTGAATGATTGAATCCTAGGTAATTTATAGGCATGTAATAAAGGTGTAATTCGAATTATATTATCAGACAGTAACAAATTATGTTTTTAAAAAAATCATAAATTTTCATGTATAACTCCTATTTTGGTGATCAATATCTTGTTGGAAATACCGTTTTAATACATATTTAGGAATGTGAAATAGAATTTTTCAAAAATTAAATATTTCTTGGTGAAAAAAGAGATCAAATGTCGAAACACATATTTGACCCGAAATTAGCCGAGACCAATCGGCTATCTCCACACAGCTATTTTTTAATAAAACACACCAAGTAAGCCGAGGCCTCTTCTTCATATTTTTTTTGTCATTTATCAGTGCATGGATTTAATAAATATTCTTTTGTATTTATTAGATATTCATCGATGCATGTGATAGGTTTTTTTTATTTTTTTATTCCTTGATTTAATATGTCTTAGTTTTATCACCCATTTGATATGTATTTATCAATCGGTTTGATATAGATTTTTTAATCCATAGTTTAATTTTTTCTTAGTTTAATCACCCATTTGATCTTCTTGTTTTTTTTTAATTTATATATATATTTTTTTATTTAATATGCTTTGAATTTTTTAAAGATGAAAAAATTAAACATGAACATTTACTTATAATATTGTCATATAGTTGTAGATCTTATTTGCAAGACTGAAATATTTGTTATGGATAATTCTATGTGTTGTTAATTATTTTGACATATAGTTGTTACTCTCATCTTATTCACCTGAATGAAATTTTTTAATGAATAACAATTTGATGCAGTAATGGCTCGTAGACAATTGGGAAGGAGAGAAAAGTTGTTGTTGGCACATTTACAAAATATGATGGTAATTTTAGTTGCTATTGTCATAGAAAGGATCTATAAGAAATATTTGTTAAAACGTCAACCTTGTGATGGACATCATTACGTATGGAAAACCTAAATGAGATGATTTTCCGAAATGATGTGATGTGTATCAAACAACTAAGAATAGATAGACATACCTTTAGCGTTCTATGTAATATGGTTCGCACCAATAGTTTATTAGAGGACACAAGACATGTTATAGTAGAGGAGATGGTTGCTATGTTTTTACACATTCTCGCACATCTTGTAAAAAATCGAGTTATAAATTTTTGATTTGTGAGATCTGGGGAAACTGTTAGCAGGCATTTTAAAACAATATTAAATACAATAGTTTGCTTACATGACTTACTATTTAAAACACCTAAACCAGTTCTAGAGATCAGTATAGATCCAAGATGGAAATGGTTTAAGATAAATATAATTTGTGTTATAGTTTACTTATATTTTATTAGAATTTTGAATATCAAATAATGTTAACTATTTATATATTGTCTATAGAATTGTTTGGGAGACCAAGATATCGGGCTAGACAAAATAAAATTGCAACAAATGTTTTGGGAGTTTGCTCTTAAGACATGCAATTTATATATGTTTTACCAGGTTGGGAGGGTTCGACAGCTGATTCTCGAGCGCTTCGAGATGCTGTGATTAGAAGACATGGCTTAAGGGTTCCACGTGGTAATGTGCAAATCATACTTAATTTTATTTTTAAAAAATAATATTATAATTAAGTAATAAACTTTCATTTATTTTAGGATTCTACTACCTTGTTGATGTTGGATATACGAATGGTGAGGGATTTCTTGCGCCATACAGAGGGCAAAGATATCATTTAAATGATTGGAGAGGTGGACATATTCCAAATTCACTCGAATATTTTTTTAACATGAAACATTCTACTGCTAGAAACATTATTGAAAGATGCTTTGGTTAGCTTAAAATGTATTGGGCGATTATGAGGAGTCCTTCTTTCTATCCAGTGAAGATGCAATGCAAAATTATTCTCGTTTGTTGTCTTATCCACAATTTAATACGGAGAGAGATGCCTACGGACCTAATAGAATGTATAGAGGATGAGTTTGAAGAATATGCATCGCAAGGTGATTCCATCACTACAGTTGAACCATCTAATAAATTGAGTGCATGGAGGAAAAACTTGGCAATTCAAATGTTTAATGAATGGCATGATAGTATACATGGTGCATGATGAGGTTTTTTTTATCATACTCAAGAAAAACATCCATTTGTTGTTAATGTAATGTTAGATTTTCTATAATTGGTAATTACTATTGTGGTATTGTTCGTATGCTTTTGAGTGTGATAGTCGCTTTTTTGTCTTAATTATATGTCCAACAATATATCAAGTATTTTATTTAACCTTTAAATCACACAGACAGGTAGAGATGCTAACAATAAACATGTATAGATGACTCAAGAGGTTATAATATTAGTGGAGAATATGGTTGAACTATGTGTTGCTGGAAAAATAAAAGCAGAAAATGGGTTTAAGCCAGATACTTTTGGAGAGATTGAGAAAATGATGCATGATAAATTACCTGGATGCGGAATTAAAGAACATCCACACATCGAATCTAGATTGAAGTATTTGAAGAATAAATACAATGCAATAAATGAGATGTTGGAACATGGTAGCGGGTTTGCATGGAATGAAGAGAATAAAATGGTGATATGCGAAAAAACAATATATGACGGATGGGTAAAGGTAAATAGTAGTAAATATTTTTATTTTATTTTAATAAAATTTGTTATTTATTCATTATTATTATTATAATTTTGTGGAGTCACAAAATTGCCCAAGGATTGTGGATGAAACCTTTTCCACATTATCATGATCTTGCACTTGTGTTTGGGGAGGACCGAGCTAATGGGAGAGGATGTTTCACACCCACAGAGCTGGCGGAAGATGCAAAAAAAATTATTGATCAACACATTGAGGATGAAGGCTTGGAGAACACTATTAATGAAGATATTTCAATGACCCAACCACGGAGAAATATACCGACTAGGGAAGAGGGAATGCAAAGTCGGAGGAAGAGAAGGAAGAGCTCTGATTCTTTCATGACAGGATTTTCTAACTTGGTAGAGGCTTTTAAATTTTCAGCCAATGCAATTGCAGATAGTCTTAACAAGCCTGATGAAGCCACAATTAGGATGGATAAAGTTTTTTCAGATGTGTTCAACATATTGGGTAGGGATGATGGACCTCGTTGTTTGAGAGTAACTGAAATTATAATACGTGATCCTGTAAAAGTTAATTTGCTCTCAAATATGCTTGAAGAACTGAAGAAGGATTGACTTTCATCTTTACTTCCGTCGGACTAATTAATCATGCGATGGGCTTTTGAATTGAGGTTAAGAACTCTAGTGTTAATTTGCTTATGTGTTTAGATAGAGTAAGAAAACTTTATAGATGTGAATTAAGGTAAATTAGTTATGATTAAACGTGCCTGCTAAAACTTATCTGATTATTTTTCTCTAATTTTTTTACCATTGTCTATTAATAATTTATTTTATTTTACTTGTGTTGCCAACATATCGGTTGTTGATGTTACGACATTGAAGAAAAAACTATTTTTTAAAAAAATATGAATTTCGATGTTATAACATTGAAAAAATGAATTTCGATGTTATAACATTGAAGGAAATATATATTTTTTATATTGTAGTCCACGCATTACCAAACACATGATTGAGATTGGGAATTCCAATCCTGTTTTTTTAATCATGTTCCATATCAAACAAGTTTATAGGATTCTCAATCTCAATCCACCTGGATTTGGAATCCTAGGATTCACACTATTCCAATCCCACTTGCCAACCAAACAAGCCCTAGGGTCTTTAAATACAAATATGCAAAACAAAGCCTTATTACAAAGTATCCCTACATTAGATTTTATACAAACAAATCCTAACAAAAGAAATTCCTCAAATCTTTCAATAAATCTCATAATAAAAATATGCTTTTTCAAAATTATTGATTTAGTTAATTAAGTGCCCACTCTGAATGGCTTAATCATGACCATCTAAATTTGATACACCCAACATATTCGTCATCTAATTAGATGTTAAAATAAACCAAATCAGGGTTCGTTTGACAATAAGTTCATGATGGTTCGTTGAAGGAGATTGCCTGTATCGGTGGCCTCTTTCACGATGGTCCTTCCATTTGTGATGTGGTGCTCCTTTTAACTTCGTTTCGCGACACAATGCAACCCTGGGGCACCATACTTCTTTAATTTGTTAAAATTTTATTGGCCTTGTCTAATGCTAACAACTATAATATAAAAGTGGAAAATGATTCACATGTCCCATTACATAGGTCTCATGTAAGCCTATGAGGTGACATTGATGACATTATCCATAATACCATTTTATATATTCCTAAGTCATTACTACTTTAAAAAATCATTCCGGTCTGATTATTTATCTCTGATGACCAACGTCACCACCTCTGGATTCCTCTCGTTGTCCTCTATCATATGAAAGATGGTTTGACTACCTTTCAAGCCTTCCTTCAACCTCTATCTCCACAATTAGTTTTATATAATCATCAATATAAATACGAAAATAAAAACTGTAAATATAGTAGAGACTTCTCATAAATAACTTTATGGGTTTAAATGGTGACACTAAAATTTTTATTTTTTAAATTTATAGGTAGCATAGTGGTCCCAAAAAGAAAATATAAAGAAAATTTGAAGTTTTACGAAACATGTTTTGAGACCAGGGACCTCGTTATAAATTGAGGGCGATTCTTCAAACTGGTTTGTAATACATATAGATGCCTGGTTGTCAAACTGGTAGAAATTGAGGGCGATTCTTCAAATCTTCTAGAATAGAACTGTGGCCGATTTTTTCAGTGACTTAATTATAAAGATGAGGGAACTGGGGAGCCATCTGAAAATAACTTAAGAGGTAGCCTATTTTTTCCAAGCACCGATTTATAAATATTACAGATATAGGGGCTTACCCGCAAATAACCAATCCAAAAGTTTCGACCAAGTTGTTTTTCAATTACCTATTTACCCCCTGTTTGGTTCCGAAAATTTGTCACTCACATTAGGTCAATAGAAAACTTTATATGGGTAACATAGGAAAATAAAAAAGGGTCGACCGTTGTCTTATATGATACCAATTCTTTTAATAGTATACTAGTTAAGTGCACGCGCTAATGCGCGTGTTAGTTACTAATCAGAGATACGCCATGAATGATCTCTTGAACTATGACTTTTAGAATCCAAGAACTCTGAATCAATCTTCGGATATGTTAACTACAGCATGACCAATCAAAAATAAATAAAAAAAATGAAAAGCACAAAAATTACAGTAAGTATGTTATTGAGAAATAAGAAAGTGCGTGTTAATTGCAGTAACTGAATCATGAGGAGTGAGAATAAAAAATATTGCAGTTAAGGAAACTGAAATTTGTATTTAACAGGACCATAAAAAGTATGGGGAATGCAATCCCTCTCTGGATTCTAAGGATTCCCAGAAAAATATTAAAAAAAAGAAGAAGCTTAGAGGATATTTAACAATAGTCTTGTAACCCAAAAAGTGGACACTGCTCTTCCCACTGTGTGATAGTTCACATTCTTTCTGAAACACTACATTATTTTTATGTGATGCTCAATTGAAAGCTTATATGAGATGGGACATCAAAGATTAAGTAGTGATTAAGTAGTAATATCTTTAAAGCAAATGTCAATGAATATTTGACCAACAATTAAAAACTTCTCACTAAATGGTTAAATCTGTATAGTCACCATTAGTGTCAATAAAATCCTGCCCAACTATGTGAACTTGGTTTTCATGGTTGTTCATCCATAAGCCCTAAAGAAGGTTTTTCAAAACTTACAAGAAGAGCCCTAAATTGGCAAAAGGAACCATCAATTCCTGATCAATTTCAATAACCCTATATAAAAAATAAAAAAAAACTAAAATTCCTCATCATGATTTCAAGAACCCTAACAAAAAAAAACATTCAATTTCTGGATGAAGACATGTAAGCTTCATCACACAGAAAAATCGGACAATGGGGAATTAATTCCTGAAGAACCCTAAAAAAAAATTCAACAATAGAGAGAGATGAACCTGGGTTTCGGTGATTCACGTTCATCCTATCTCACCCTCTTCATGTTCACACGATTCTTCTGGAACTCTCTTCTTTCTCTCCCTCCTTGTTCCTGGATCTTCTAGAGCCTGCAAAAAAGAGAGACATATTTCGATCAAAACAAAATAACCTTTCATTTGCAGAAGGGACCCCACTTTATACAAATTAACAACCAGATCCCCCGATAAATTTCACCCAATTTTTATCTTCTCCGAGCTATTTGCAGATGGATCCCCAAGTTCTAACAGTTTATAATCAAGCCCCTCGATAAAACTGGTCAATTTCATCCTTTTTATGGGCTTCTTGCACATCGGTTGTCTTATTCATAGAAGAGGGGGGTGGGGGAATTAGATCATTGTTTTATTCGGACCTCATTCCTTTAATAGACTTCTAGTATATATTGTATAGATAACTTGGGGGTCCATTTCAAATAGCCCAGAGGAGATAAAAGTTGGGTGAATTTTAAAGAGGGACCTAATTGTTAAATTGGTAGAAAGTGGGGGGCCTTTTGCAAATATCTCATAGGATTTGTCTTATATGTTACACAGTTTTGTTTTATCCGGATACTATTATTTTAATAGATATTGTATATATTAAAATATTAAAATATTTTATTGATAAACATTGAGAAACTATTGTATGAAATTTCATGAATTAGAAGTTTGGGAAATATTAAATATGAAAATATGGACGAGGCACATATTTGTAACATAGATAGGGACCTGTTTATAAAACCGGTAAAATCCAGGGACTGATGTGTAAGATGCCCATTAAATGATGAAATTGGCCGGTTTTAGTGAGGGACCTGATTATGTATTGGTATGACTTGGGGATCCATTTGCAAATAGCCCAGAGGAATTAAAAATTTGGATGAATCTTAGTAAGGGACCTGGTTGCTAAATTGGTAGAAAGTGGGGGTTTATGCAAATATCCCACAGGATTTGTCCTCGAGTAGTTACACCGTTTTGTCCTCTAGTGATGCCCATTCTTTCCATGGATAAAAAAATATATATATAGAGTAATGATATATATATATATATAAAAGGGACCAACTCAGCGATTCATACCATCATTTCCAAAATACATACCTCCCTTTGAGAGAGAGCAACCATGATCATACCATCTGTCGTCATGGATCAGATCCTTGAGAAGTTGAAGAACCTACTTAAAGAGGAGGCGTTCATGCTTTGGGGCGCGACGGATGGACTCATGAGGCTCCAGAACAAGCTGAAGATGACAAGCGCTGTCCTCCAGGACGCGGAGAACAAAGAGCTCAAAGAGTCTGCAGTCCGGCTGTGGCTGGAAAAGCTGAGAGATGTTATGTACGACATCAATGACATCATCGACGACTTCAACCTCTACCTCCACAACAACAACGCATCCCATAATCAGCATGGGTTTGCGTCAACCATCATCTCTTCTTTTAACAAATGCTTTGAAATCATTTCAGAATTGTTGCACCTCAACTTCCATCGTCACGACATCGGGGAGAGGATTAAAGCGATCGACAAGAGGCTGGAAGAGATCAACGGGGACATAACCCAGTTATCTCTAGTGCGTTCTCTCCCAAACAATGGCTCGTCGGCCCCTCAGCCGTTCCAGCTCTCCCCGAGCACTTCATTTTTTATTGAGTCCGAGGTTTTCGGGATCGATGAGGACACGGACAGCTTGGTCCAGGCGTTGTTGAAGCCAAACACGGAAAAATGGGGGGTGACTGCGATTGTGGGGATGGGAGGGATTGGGAAGACCACACTGACTCAGAAAGTTTATCATAAATCTAACTTTGTGCATAAAATTTGGGTGTGTGTGTCCCAGAATTATAATGAAATTGATGTGGTGAAACACGTCGTAAAGTCTGCTGGCGGTGATCATCAGCAGACTAAAACCATGGAGGAACTGTATGCAATGATGAGGAACGTCCTCCTTGGGAAGCACGTCCTTCTTGTTTTGGATGACCTCTGGAGCGATCGAGTTTGGAATGAAGTTCTTAGAGTTCCTTTTCAAAATTTCACCGCGGATACAAGAGTGTTGATCACCACCAGAGACGAAGGCATAGCACGACAAATGAAGGCTGTATACAAACATGAAGTGAAGGTGCTACCAGATGAAGATGCTTGGTCCCTTCTGCGCACGGTACGGCTTTATTCTCTCTCTCTCTTCTTCAAACCAATTTTGCTTCTCAATTTGTTTTTTCGTGTTTGTATCTTATTTAATTTTTATTATAAGATTGCTACATCACAGTTTTTTCATTCCCTCTTATTCGTCCAAATAGACATATATGTTCTCTACCTATAAAACCTTTTTTTTTTTTATAGTCCACATGTTTTTTCTAATTTTTTTTTAATAATCTAGAAGTTAACTATTTTTTTATTTTTATTATTTGGAAAAATGATTATAGGATAACAAAGAAAAAATAGATAAAAAGATCCAGATCTCATAAGCTACTTGAATCCACGAGTAATCCTTAAATCCACATGGAAGAAAACCAAAAAGAGGAAATTTGAAATATTATTGACAAAAACTATAAACCCTATTTTATAAGTCTCATATTTATACTAATAACAGAAAATTAAAAATTACTAAAAATAGTAAAATTCAAAAACTAATTTTTTCTGATACTATAATATCCTAAATGATCATAAAAAATGATATATATCAATTCCAATATGTTATGATAAGATATCTCAAATCTAAAATTTACTATAAATAATAAATTTGTTAATTTAAGTGCCTAATTGAAGGAATTTTAAAAAAACTAAGCATGGTTAGTTGTAAACAATTAAGGTAGAAAATCTCCATGAAATATATCAAATCGATCATGTAGAAAGTTGAATGCACATCGATTTGTAGCCTAAACTTTTTCACCATTATAGTAGTCGCAAAGTCTTCATCGTTATCATTATTGATGATGGCATCCAAAACACTCTTATTGACGGTGTTTATATCATGCAACACGAGCTTCTATAAGGGCTCTTCTATCTTGGGGTCACCATTAAGGACCATGAAAAAAACTCCTTTTGTTCTCCTCCTATAACATCTTCATAAATCAATAGAGAAAACAACATCTCTGCTTCTTTATTGCTCGTGTCCTCATCGATCTCTGGTTCAACGATGTAGTTGACTCGCTCTTCTTTTTCTGCAACTCAGAGCCATCATATATATCATCATCGTCAATTATGTCGTTATTTTTGTCCTCATCAATATCTGATTCAACCAGATGTTGATAATACGGTTCGATCTTCAGACTCTTCAGATTTTTTGAAGGACTTACTTTGGTCGCTTCCACTGATCCATCAACCATAACCTACACATTTGATCTCTGTAATTGTGATTGCACCATTGCGGCTTGACGATAATTTTGATACAATTGGGCATGTATCGTTTATAATGTGGTGGTAGAAATTAATCCATGAGGAGTTGTTTCGTCCTCCTCCACGTACGAACAAGTGCTATTCCTCGCCGTTGTCGGGTTCTCTGAAGTTGGTCTCACCAAGCTGCGCCACCACTTAATCGAAATGCCACCGATTTGACCATCTTCTCCTCTAGAACCTCCTTCATCTCAAATACTCTCTTGACCTTCGAGATCCACTCAAGGAAATCCTCGATCTGCATATTACCATTGAAATACGGAATATCCATCTTCAATCAGTAATCATTGTACGTCGCCTCCTCGACTATATCCGTGAAGTCCATCATCTTCATCATCTGAATCTTTCTTCATCATCAAATTGATAATGAAGCGGATGTTGAAGCCAAGTAAAACCTGGCTTTGATACCACCTAACGCAGCGAAAAACAAAGAAATCTAACAAGTGTTAAGATCTCATAAGCTCCTTGAATCCACAAGGAATTCTTGAATCAATAAGGAAGAAAGCCCCAAAAGAGAGAAAATTTAAAATATTATTGATAAAAACTGTAAACCCTATATTACAAGTCTCATATTTATACTAATAAAATAAAATAAAAAATTACTAAAAATAGTAAAATTCAAAAACTATTTTTTCTGATTTTTGAGATCCTAAATGATAACAAGAATTAATAGAGATCAACTCCGATATGTTATGATAGAGTTATCTCAAATTTAAAATTTACCATAAATAGTAAATTCACTAATTTAAGGACCTAAGTGAAGGAATTTTAAAAAACTAAGCATTGTTAGTTGTGCAACAACTAAACTAGAAAATCTTCACGAAATATATCTTCATGTAACAGCTAAGCTAGAAGATTTTCGTACGATTCCAAGATCGTGATCTACATCAAAATCTATCTTACATCATAGGCACATGGACATAACATATAATATAGTAATTAGTTTGCCTTCCCTAGTATGGAATTCGGGTAAAACACAAAAAAAAGTTCTAGTTGATGTAGAATTTCTGTTAAGGTATATACTATAACTCATATCAATGACCTCTTGGTTGGAAGTTCTCTACGGTCATGGATGGACGGACATCCCCCCCTTCCCCCCAACCTTAGGTGTATATCACTAAGTATATATGTATTTATTGATCAAATTTACATTATCTCAAGATATAGATGAATTCATTGAATTAAATTGAAAATTTAATGTGCTATACAAAAATAGCAATTATAATTGAAGATTAACTAACTAAACATTTTAATTAAACTTTATGATAATAGAATAGAATAATTGCTCAGTTTAAATAATTAGTTTATTGTTAGAAAAATATAATTCAATTTGTCGCACAAATAAGAAGAAACTTGTACGCGACTAAAAAACAATCATCAATGTACAATTCAAATTAGAGTGAATTGCTCAAATACCCCTGCAGCCAACCCCCAATTTTTTTTCTGCCCTCAGCTTTTGAAATTTTTTTTTTCCCGTGCAGCGAACACCTAATTTTTTTTCTACCCTTATCCCTCTGATTCCTCCAACACCAAAAAATTACAGTTTTTCTCTGTAACTACATATATGTTTTCTGTAACTTTTGAAACACAAAATGTAATTTCAATAAATATTATATGTAAGTGTAGGGGTATTTGGACAATTCACCCTTCAAATTATTCAAGCATACCGGCCCAGAGGAGAGCTACACAGAATAAAACAAAGAACAAGGTAATAAAATCTTCTTATCATAAGAAAACCTTTTCATATCCATATAAATTGTTTCTCTCGGACAAATTAAAGAGGAAAAAGTATAACAAATTAATCCATTAGAAATTACTTTTTGTGAATAATAAAATGGATTTTTATGAATATTTTTGTTTAAAACTAATTCTAGAGTTATTCTTTGTTTTTCGTCAGGCCCTAATTTGGGAAAAAAATAATTGCAATCTACTTAATAAGAAATAAGAGGCTTTATTAAAAAGAAACAAGGAAAGAGTCTATTCTCCCTAGGCATGCCTATGAAAACCTCCCTATGGTGGCATCACCTTCACTAGTCGCTGTTTCAACACCGTAACTATTGGGGGGGGGGGGGGGGGGAGCATGATTTAGATTTAAAGCATTACACACTCACTTTATATTGAATTGCATGCTAACTGCTCATGGTGTTTTTGACAACTGCTCAGAATTACCTCTGAGACACTTCTTCTGTAGAAGGAGAAGTGGTCACGTTTGAGAACCCAATAACCACCAGTTTTCTTTATGTGAAAGGAGAAAAACTCCTTTTTCCAAAAGGAGAAAATAACTCTTTCTGTG